>RHGK01000005.1:0-550492 GCA_005281515.1 Taphrina wiesneri | reverse complement strand
CCCTAACCCTAACCCTAACCCTAACCCTAACCCTAACCCTAACCCTAATCCTAACCCTGACCCTGAGATTTGACGTCGAATGTTTGTGGCTGATTTTAGACTTATCTTCTTTCTGGACGCCTAGACTCACCATGAATCGCCTAAGACTTATCTTCACCCTAACACGCTCTCCTCCTCCCAATTAGCTCGTTTGTTGTCTAGCAATGACATAACCCTCTATACAAGTCGGACTTTGACCATGATGTGTGTAGAGCATGACTTCGCCTCAGAGCTCGCTGGACAGATCTCGAGTTGAGCATATGCATGGCCATGAGCAAAAGCGAGCCTTTGCCTGCCTCCAGCCAGGACAAGTCTTATATCAGGCTTTTCAGAGATAGAATCGACAGATTTGGCGCCTCATATAATTTTTAATCAGCTCTTATACGCTTCCGTTAATCGAAATGAGCTTGCCTTTGGTTGATATTTTGTTGCCGACCTTGGGTGCTGGAGGAGAGCCAGATTTGATATAGGACCAAGATTGGAACAGAGCCTTGGCTGCGAAACAAGTGCTGAGAACTGATATGTGATGGCAGACTGTCGTTGAATATCTCGTAACTTCTAGCACAGCGCGACGACATCATCAGAGTGACCACGTTTTGCATGGTCCAAAGTGCATCTTCCCGGTGTTTAATGACAGAGACTCGATTTCCTGAGCCGCTAGAGAAGCTTCCTACCAGATCTGTGTCGGCTTCTTCACACTTGAAGAGACAGATTGCCGATTATGAGCAAGCAGTCGGCAGGGCGCTTTTATATCATCGAGGTGTCTACGATCAAGCTACAAGCAGCAGTACTGAAGCAGGATCGCCGTCAGAAACATATTCTTCCCATACACAAGCGCTTTCTGGCAGTTTAACGTCTAATCAGCGTTCCCGCTATAGGCCCAAATCACAGAATAGACAGCACGATATAGATGCTGGCAATACTCTACTGCTTCTCAGCACGAGCTTGTCACCTTCAATGCAGGAAGGAGAAGACTTTTTCCTATCGACAGCTAGACAGGCAGTCGTGAAACGCTCTTCAGTCTCCGAAAGCAAAATAGATCGTACCTCATCGGCGTTATCAAATTCGATATATTCCAGTCATCAATCGGACAGGCAGGATAAGACTATGCTCACCAATGTTTGCACGCAACAGACTGACGATGCAATCACAAAGCAAAGGATCAAGGAAGATTCTGTCTCAAGACTTGATCGGACCACCGGCGTGAATGACCATCGAGAGTGGACACAAGACCTAGACGATAGGCTTCGCGCCGAAATTCTTGCACAGCAAAAGAACGGTCGAAAGACGACTCGGTGGAGCAGTATAGCACAAACACTCAAGTGTCGCACAGCGGCACAATGTCAAGCACGATGGGTGGAAGTGCTCGATGAGAAAATAGCCAAAGGTCGCTGGTCGCCCGAAGAGGATCGCCAATTACTCTTGTACTACGCCAGATTCGGCGCACACTGGTGCAAGATTGCTGCCGAGTTGACTACGAGGACTCAGAGGCAATGTAGATCTCGCTGGTTGCAGATTCAAGCTGCAAGAGCCGGAGTCTTCTCGGCTAAGCCTGTGCATTCATGAAAATGGCTGTCGATTCTGCGTCTTTTGTGATCGTGTATGTAGATTTCCTAAACCCCCTTCTACATGTATATAGACGTCTGATAGATTGTTTAACGTCTAATTCTTCACAATGATACAGTAGAAATATGCATGGGTGTGATATGCAATAGAGAGCTAGACCATAATTACACATGTGGATGGCTTCGATTGATGTGATAGCAGCAAAAGGGGCAACGGCTCGCAGCATCACAGACGTATGGAAGACCATGAGATCATACTATAGATAGTCGACTCGCTTTGGCATGACCGGTGTTTCATATGGCTGCAGGGGATCAAGTTCCGGCGGATCCAGGATGTTTCTATAGAAGTTATGCAGCGTCGCTCCTATTTCGTCCACACGTTGGCTAGGCGTGTTCATCGGAACATCATCGTTGACACACATCTGCGCCGGCATGGGTTCGTGCGCTCCAGTGAGGACTTCAAACTTGTATTTTAACAGATCGACATCATAGTCAGAGGGGCCCAGTATGATCATATTGCCCACGACCTTGTTCTTCGTGTAGCTGTACCGCATGATTGCTTTGACCGCAAGGTCTCGAAGATCTTGATATTGCACTGACGGGAGAACTGCGTTGAGACCTTTGGAGCCTGAGGCGAGGACAAGCTTGTTGATCAAGCAGTCTCCACAAGATGGTTCGTCTCGTGCGAATCTATTGATTAGGTCTTCAACGTTGTGTTTCTCACCAGAATTGACAAAAAAGCTAGGGCCGAAACATTTGTCGTAGTTCAGCACGCATCGATGCTTCAGGTCAGGCTTGTCGGGTACGGAGGTCTTGAATTCATGGTAAACCGGGTTTCGTTCAATCACGGTTTCTTGGAACCACGAGTAAGATGGACCATCGAAGCTGGACCACTTGGGTTTCAATGCATGTGCATCAGTAAAGCCCCCAGAGTAGAGATCCTTATTCATGAGTTTCAGGGTGGAGCGAGTCTTGCCAGCAGGGAAATCCGCACCAACCTTTTCCAAGGTATCGAGAATGCTCTTCCTCTCGGTCCAAGAAAGAAATCCGTCTCCGTTGACATCGCTCTTGAGTTTCAAGAAGCTCCAGAGCAGTGCTTTTCTATGACGTTCAATGACATAATGATGAGCATGAAAATGTGGATTGATGATCGATCGATCGCCCCTGAAACGCGATAAGGAAGCGTCGGCATAGGCCGCGGGAAAAGCCCGCTCAACCTCTCGTAATAGTTTTCGAGAATAAACTTTGGTAGCGTGTCGGACATATGCACGGTTCCTCTTTCCGAATGCTTTATTGAACATCATACTGCTGTGACTGTATTCCGGATACTCGCCTTTGTTTGGCTGTGTAGACTGGTATGGTTCATCGATGTCCACATTCCAGACTAATCCATCATATATAATCATGCTCAGACCGAAGAGGGGTGTGTAAATATCTGCATCGCGATATTGTGTGGTTAGCATCATATCATCACAGAGATATATGAATTTATCCACGTCTGATGGCATATTGCCCATATTGACCTCAATCGCCACTGAATTGAACGTTGGGAGGGCACATGACCTCGCTCTTGCATTAAATAAGGTGGCATCCTGCACAAATTCAAGCTTCTCTCGCATTTGTTTAAGCTCGTGCTCGAGCAAATGAGGAAACTCTGGTACCTGACGGTGACTGCCAAGAATCTGAAGCTTGTTTAAGCTTTCGATGTTCTTCCTGCACGACAGAAGTGACCATTGAACTTGAGACCACTCTCGATGTCGAGCCAGTGAATCGTGCAGCCATGTCGAGTCAGGAGAATTCAGAGGAGATCGCAAAGCGTGTTCTTTTCTGAGGGCTGCAAAATTTGGCTCGCTACCATTCACCCATGAGACGACAGCATCGAACTTTGTGCGTCCCAATGTTGTTCCGATTTCGAGAAAAGGTAGAGTGCCGTAAGCTACCCAGTCGCCCTCCCAGCCGAGCAAGACATCGTCCTGAGTCGCTTCCTCAAAGTCGATATCGACAAAGTCTTCACGGTCATTGACTTCCTGCTGAAAGGTTGAACAACCATCAAACGTTCTTTGCCTAAAGTTTCGATGCGATGTATTTGTAACAGAATCCTTCCGTGTGCAGTAAGAGACCACAGCAAGGAGAGTGATCAATAATAGGAACCGCAAGATTGGGTTTCTACGTTTCGCCCGCCAGGCTGTTGACTCCAATGGTCGACGCGTCGAATGCTGAGCAAGAGGTTGTTTGTCCATCCTGAAATACGGACTGACACGGCAAGACTATCGCCTCCTCTCCCATGATCATGTCCCCACTGTGCAGCTGGCCAACATAAAAGCATCAACGCACTTCCCCAGCCGGTAGATGGCGAGTAGGAGAAATTCATGGCGGACAAGCTTAAGTCTTATGTCGTGGTTTGCTTCATACGGTATGCATACGAGAAATTAATTTCACGCCCAAAGTGGCTGCATAATTTTTTAGTGGAGCCGCACACGACGACGACAACGACGACGCAGATTAAAAGTCTACCGACGATTGAGTTGCGGGCTGAAGGTTAAGATCGCGTGACAGGAATAGCAGGTGCAACTTGACACAACTGCTTCAGCTTACTTCCGCCTGCAGTGAGTTGCAAGTTACATTTGGCAAGGACAAACGACTTGGTGACTGTTTACAAGCTATTGATGTTCCTCTAAAAGTGTTTTTCAGACTGAGTCAATGTTGCATGACAAAGATTGACTGGGACATGATAAGCAATCCTGTCAAGCTAAACGAAGTCTCGTGCGTATGCTTGTTCCGCCTCAATGTTTATGTGGAATTTGCAAACCATTCGCTGCAATGACACTGCATTTGTCAAGTTATTCACGACAGCACCAGGAGGGGAGGTGGGAAAAAGTAAAAATCGGAGGTCTACATCTCTATATTTGCGCGGGATATGCTTGATATCGTTGCGTATCATTGGTCGCTATCCACTCCCAGAATTCGGAAATCTCCATGGAATTCATTGGTGGCCCCTTGCCCCTGCGTTTGCCTTCATCTTCGGGATCACGGTTCTGCAGGGCCTTGAGGACCATGTGCTCTTTGTTGGCAGTCCCGGGATAGTGGACCAAAAAATCGGCATTCGTTGCCGTATATACTGACTTTCCTGTCGGGTAGGCATTGAACCACCTCATTGGCACGTTAACCATGTGTTTGCGGACGTCGGGATACTCATCATATAGACGGGCCATGGCAGTCTGCTCGGTGGAGAGGAATCTTGGATGAAAGTCTGGCCAGGTGAGCACGCGGGCCAGGAATGCATATGACCATGGATGGACTCTAATCATGAATACCCCGGCATTCCATCCTCGGTGGTCACGCGACATGAGCACGTGAGGGGCAGTCTCCTCATCTAGAGACATTGCTTCAGGTGGAATCCACGATTCCAGTTCGATTGTATCGTTGAGGATGATGGTATCCGTGTCGGACCAGAATAGCCATTGATGCGTATCCTCCTCAATGGCATTTTGCATGATGCGCATGAGGGCGACGACTTTTTGCCAAACGGGAAGGCGGCCAGAGTGATTGAGGGTGTCTATATAGAAGGGGTAACCATGTTTGGTGCAATAGTTGCGATGGTTCTCAATGTTCAGATCATACGCTCGAGCTAGAGGACTCTTCGCGTCCGCAGAGGGTGCAGAGTCTGGCAGAGCGGTGCTCGAGGCCGCTTCAATCTTGGGTATCTGTATCATGACGAATGCCACTTTGCGAGAGCTCGACAAGACCTTGGAGGAGGAAGCGCTACATTCGGAAGAAGGATGAATGTTGGAGAAGTAGTAGAGGACAACGACCAGCAAGAGGCCTACAAAGATCTGAAATGCCCTTCCGGCCTTTGTCCAATGATAATTCGGGCTGTTGTGTTTGTGAGGATAGCCCATTGTTGGTGATTTCTCTATCTTTGCAGAAGTTTGTAGCATGCTCCGTCAAGTATCATCACAAGTACTTGTATCGCGCGAGGGAAATAGCGCCTACAATGCGACTATGCAAGCTTTATAGTTATTAGATGAATACACCTAGTGGCACGTGAAACTCTTATTTTTTACCTCTTATTGATGCCCCGGGATTTGTGGCGCAGATTTTCGCCGAAATGCTTGCAATTGTCGCGGTACGCGCGAGCTCGAGATACGCGCGAGATACAAAGCACTCGTGCAGAACACTACGTATACTGGCAAAATGTTCGAGAGTCCGGTTCAATTTTCAAATGTGTGTGTGTGGGCAATTAATTTGTGGCGAGATGATAAATCTATACACTTCTTACGGATGATTGATCAAGCTTTACTGTTATATCATACCACCTTTATAAGAGAAGAGACGAGGCACCGCTAAATGTGCCAGGAAGTATACCTCACCTGCTGCAGCTGTAGTAGCAGCGGATCGACTGGGTTCTGCAGTCAAAAAATATGAAGCAAGGCCAATCAATTTCCGCCGTCTCGTAGCTTCGTCAGGTTGGTCTCTTTCTGCAAATCTTCTCACTCCTGCGGCTCAGTGAAACAACTTTGAGTGCTCCCAGGTGGCAAAGCAGATTGGTCCATTTCATCATGTCTAGTTGATTCTATGAGATCAGAAGCTTTCGTGTGCAAGAAGCTCCGGGCGATAGCTGCATCTATTTTGTTGCAAATAATCACTAAATTCGCAGCTTCGCATCGCCACGAACGAAGCCAAGCTCAAATGCGGTCATGACACGGATCGTGTCAACGTGTGCAATCATTGATTGGTACAATTAGTTCGATATCAGTGTATGATTATGACCAGATATAGTCCAGCTACATATATCAGGATCACAAGTGCTGTTTTGCAGTCAATGTCCATATAAGTGATTGTTAGGCTTTACGATCAATTTGACAACTCATTCTTGCTTTGATTCTCCATTATGCGCATGAGGATGCGGTTGTAGGGTACCACGGTTCTTTTTGTATGGTCTCTTGATCAAAGCTTCAGTGGCAGATTGGAGATTGGTCTTTCAACGGCCTTTAGTGATTGAGAGACTGGACCCTATCGTCACTCCCGCGGGACCATTTGCCGGTCATGTACACAACGTTGCTGATGCCAGTAATTTCGGAGCCGTCTACAAACTATGAGTCTCTGCAGCTCCCATCCTGCACGACGGCCCCAGTCACCCAGAATCTGGCCAACTACTGGTCCCAAGCAGCTCTATTCATCGAGATCCCAGTGGTGAAGTTTGTATCGGTGCCGGATAGTGCGAATGCTCAATTAGTCTATCATCAACCTGACTCCCTTCCAAAAAAAAAAAAGAGGGGCTTTAGGATGATTGCCAGACACAAGCTTGAGACCGAATGACGATTCTATTGCGGCGCAGCTGCATGCTATAAGGAGAGAACTCATAGAGGGAAGCGCATTCTTAGATACCTGAAATGCGGCCCATCATATGCGACTCATCCTTGCAATTTCATGGAAAGAGGGGGGAGAACGACTACAAATGTCGTTTGGAGAGCGATTCTTGCACATCATCTTTTCACCACATCACTTCCTCTGAAAGCCGTGACTTTGAACATACAAACAGTCGCAAGAACATTCAGGAAGCTCATGTATCCGCTGAGCATCACCAGACTGCCAGCACTCGGGTCTTTGTTTGATGATCAAGTCAGCACAATCTGGAACATGTATAAATAGAGTATATAAAGTCTTTTAATTTACATCATCAACTTGCAATATCTAACAATATAGTGCCAAAATCTAGGAGGCGCCGCCTTGTTTCTCGAGGTCGTGTTGTGCTTCCCTAGGGTTCACAATTGGCTGATCCGCTGCTCTACCATAGAGGAAGGTGGCATAAATGACAGCTGAAGCTCCGATGCAGAAGTTTTTGGTGAAGACAAAATCAAATATGACGGCCGAGACGCCGGCAGAGAGCAAGACTGCGATGGAAGTGGCGAAATTCTTGCGAATATTGTCTGCGTACAAGACGCATACGGCAACGACCAATCCTCCAACGGCTTGGACGAGAATCGAAGCCCAAACGACCCAGTTGTAGCCAAAGAAGAAGCCATTCGCCCTAATTGCTGCGCCATCCTTGAGCATCACACCCAGAAAAAGAGCCGGAAAGAGGGAGAAGAAGCTGAGCTGTACGTTGAGGTACCACATTGATGTCTCGGATTTCTTCATGACCTTTTCGAAATATACTCCCGCCAGCCCTGAGAGGGAGCAAGCAATGATGATGCATACAAGTCCGAAGGCTGGTCGCATGGCACGATGCGTATCGTCCAGAAGTTTGACTGGATTATCCTGCAGAGAGACCATCGCCACGCCTGTCGTCAAGAGCAAAAGAGCCAACCACTGTGTCGAATTGAGCTTCTTGCGCAACAGGAGGACAGAGGCGATCGCTGTCGTGATGATCTTGAGTTGATAGGTGATTTGAAAGGTCGCAGCATCCAGATTCGACATGGCAATGTACTGCAAATTGTTCTGTATCACATAGAGAATGGCGGGAATCGCCAGTTTCCAACAATCGAGGGGAAATATCTCACGAAGTGTTGCAAGCCATGAAGCTGAATTAACCGACTTGAGATGCTGTCGTCGAGCGACAAAGAGACAGATGACCAGCTTTGTCACTTCACTCATAAAGACTGCGGTTGATGTCAAGAATCGACAATCTTCGTAACCGGGCATGATTCTAGAGTAATGCATGATGAGGGCTGCTGCCGCATTTTGTACTGTCATCATGGTCAATGCGATATATGTGATCGGAACTCCATGCCAGGTGGTGTCAACGCTGTTCTGCATCCTGAGGACTTGGGTATGAAGAGACCTTGCCAATTCAGTTTCCGAGAATCGATTTCCCTTTCCTACCCAAGTACGGAACGAGTCAAAACAACTGGAGAAAGAGGCATTGCGGGATAGACTCACTTATGTGTCCTCAAAGCACACCATACGCAATGAATTTCGTGCTGAAAGTCGTACTCTAGCTAGATGGCATTGTACATATTATCAAGTGCACTGGTACCGTAAGACTTATCTTCAACGATCAACGATTCGACCTTCATGGTGGCTGGTCCCAACTCGGGCGCCACCAAAATTATGCATCAAATTCCCGCGACTCAATTGATCCCGAGGTGTCATGACGCGTACGGTCGAGGTCAAGCTTAAGATAGGGTGATGAATGACAAGGAACAAGGTCTCATTCTCTATAGACAGTATGTGCAATTCCCTAGTCACTCACTAGGAGAATTCCTCTTTTTCTGAACATATAGGCGTGTTTGCCTAACTGGCTGGCTTCTACAGTCATCCGACGATTCTTTGCCACGATACTCCATTTGTCCATCATAAGCATTTCCGATGAGAGCGCATGTCAGTCCCAGACCGAAGATTCGATACACGCATTGAAGAAAGCGTGCACTTCAGTGACTGCGAAAGGGTTGAGAAGGTGTAGTACTGTAACTTATTGTCAAACATCAATGATAGACTGAATAATAAGTAGAGTCCCAGCCAATAGTATTTTTATCGAAAGACTTTCAAAGTCAAGTATAAATAGTTATTCCACTTCCTCAAGCAATCTTGACAATTGTTGCTACGAGGTGTCAGAAAGCTGGTAAGCAAATGCCCGGACAAGACGGTGCTTATTCTTGGCATCAAACGGGCCTTCGACACGTCCAGATTGGTAGATGGTCACTGGGTCTGGCTTTCATGTCACCGCGCAGCGTGATCGCCCTCTCAAATAGCATGCCAGCTTATTGAATCCTCGCAAGAAACAACGATCTCTATCTGTGTGAATGGTAAAGTGATTCGACACTCCTGCGAGTTGGCCTGACGTAGCAGTCTTATCGTGGTCGTGCGCAGCATCATGAGACAACGTATGATTTCGTCGTTCAGAGGAAGGAGTCTGCCAAGTCGTTGTACGCAAGCAGTAAACGAACGCGAGGGACCTGACAATCAGAGACAACACTCAAATTCCCCTCCACCAGTACCACTTCCGAAGAGGTGACTGGTACCAGACGAATGATAGCCGGAACCGCGATATCTACCGGATTCTCTCATGTTGGCAATTGTATACGAGAAACTAGAGCCGCGCTGGCCAAAGAAGAATCTGGATCGCAAGAGCATGGCATAATCGACACCCGCAATCAGGTCAAAGTCCAATCCGTCAATTTCTCGTCGCAATTCTGCGTCTCCATCCGCTAGACTCCACTTTGTGACCACATCGATATCACGTTCCCTTGCCTCCGAGACAAAAAGACTTGTTTGATTGAAGTCACCACACGCCAGATACAAGGTCAATTTCTCGTTCGTCTCTGAGCGGATCCTTTTCCATGTACTGACTGCTGCCTCGATATTGGCTGTCACTTGAGTCTCTGGGTCATCCCACCAAAGGCCGCTTGCATCACCTTCAGCACGCAGGTGTACTCCCAGATACACGTTGCCTCTGGCGGCAAGTGTATCATAGAGCTTATTGACTACAGCGCGCTGTTTTCCCGCGAAGCGGAAGAACATGTTCATTTCTGTCCAAGCTATTAAAGCTTGACCTGAGGGATCATTGTCGTAGTTGAAGGTCAAGAATGGATCAGTCACGTCCAAAATAATTGGTGTCGTAGAATTGTACTCTACGCCTCCGAACGGCGTCTCGGAGCTATATTCAATCTCATGCTTGGCCAATTCATGATCAACATAGGCAGAGACATCTCGAAAAGCGTCGAAACAACCTCTGTGTTTTCTGCAGTTGAGTTCCTTGAGCCAATTCAGAGGCACATGCACAGGCTCGACATCGAATTTGGGCTCTGGAAGAGCGACAGATAGTCCAGGACAAGTTAGTTCTAGGCGTCTCTGCATGGCGGTCGTGTCCCAGAAGTAGTCCAAGCCAAAATTGTTTTCCTGCGTAGCCTTCTGATCTAGATGAGTAACCTTCGCATCGTGTCTCATGACATGCTTTGGCAAAATCATATTTGCTCCGGTGGCTATAGAAAATTGCAGACAGCCTTTGAACACGTTCAACTTATTGAACAGACCTCCTCTTATAGCTTTACATTCCACCCACAGGTTCTTCTTCCGAGGTATATTGGCACACATTTGTTGCAGCAAAGCCACATGCTCGAGCTTGAAGTCGTCATCTCCCTCTGTTTCGTCGAACACTTGATGCCAGTAGATGTCCGTAAGACGGGTATCTGCCTTGTGTATGCTTTGAACACTCCTGATATTGGTAAAACTGTCCACTAGAAATTCAGGCGTTCTTAAATCCGGCAGAAATTCCTCAATTGAAGACATACTCATAGTCTGACTTGAATGCAAGGCTGAAGATAATACAAGAAAGACTGTAAGCGCAGTGACCCAATTGAGGAGTCGTCTTCTTCGATTGAAAACATTCTGTAAGAAGTCCTTGGAGTCCGTCAATTGCGCAATCATCTGAGAGGACTTGTCTTGCAAGGGGCTCATATGAAGAGAAAATTCAGTGTTACAACTATGGGGCCATTTCAAGAAAGTGTCTCGTAGCGTGCTTGTATATAGCTCAGGTTAGCACATACCGCGCGCTCTGCTGCTAGCTATAGGTATCAAATATTGCAAGAAGTACAACGTTTGTATAAGTCTTAGTGGCTTTCAGCAGTGGCTGACAAGTGCGCCACCAAAGTTTTATCTTGTGGATAATTTCATATTTGATGGAGAATTTCATATGCATTGACCAGCTCAAGGAACGATTCTACAGTCCAGGAAGAATAAGACTTACCTTTTTTGATCAGTCGAGTATGAGTATGATTCATGTGCTCCAGATATACATATATTTTTATGGCTCCGTCTGATGGCGACGATTAGCACTGCAGATATCATTGAGCATCCGTTCACGACCCGACATGGCTCGAAACAAGCTCCTGTTTTTTGCTGCCACGGTCTTGAGCATCTTTGGACTGTTTCACCTCCAAAACATTTGGACTGCGACAGACTTGGTAAACATGAGATTGGACGATTTTCAAGCTATGATTGGGCACAAGTCGAATGGACAAAATTATGCATACATGAGCTTCCTCGGCAGTGATCTAGAGGTGCCAACACCCAATGACGACAATCCGCCGAAAGAAAATGCATACTTTACAATGGTCAGGATGCTCGCTTATATGCTCTTGCACGACCCGGCCACACGAACGAGGCATTCATATCCTTTCGTGGTGATGGTTACCCAGAATGTCACGCAAGACAAGAGAGACAGATTGACAAAGGACGGAGTCACTGTCATTGAAGTGCCAACGATTGAAGCTCCGTGGATCACGACCAGGACAGCCCGATGGAAGGAGCAGCTGACAAAATTGAATTTATTCAAGATGGAACAATTCGATAAAATCTTGTTTCTCGATGGTGATACGTTACTTTGCGAATGTCTGGACGGTGTCTTTGACGATCCGGCCACAGAGTATGCTTACAATCTCAATAAGACTACAGAAGTCGCCGCAGACGAGTCTTCACAACCGACCAAATACGTTCTTGCCGGGACGGGCGGCGCAGGCGGATTTGCGCACACTTGGCCATTGGCAGCCAAAGCCAACTTGAACGGCGGTTTCTTCATCACGCGACCAACACAGGCTCTGTTCGAACATTACATGTCTGTGGTTGCGATCGAGGGCAGATTTCCGACGAAATATATGGAGCAAGCTTTGCTTAACTACGTCCACCGTCGAAGCGGTAATATGCCATGGACACAGCTACATTGGCAGTGGAATACCAACTGGGCAGTCTACAATGACACTAGACACGGCTTACGGAGTCTCCACACCAAATATACAGAAACGGCCTTCGATCCCGAACTACATGACTTTGCATTGCAGAAGCGCTGGTCCATGGAAGGATACTTTCAACACATGGATTCCTTGAGTCCCAAAATTGGTTGATTCAATTTCGAGAAGGTTTGAAGCATTAAGGCTCTAAAGGACATAGGTGCTTCTCATTTCGAAAGTTCTCCTGTTCGTACCATGCTAGAGCAATGGTTCTAGATGATCTCAGGGTGTCATGCACAAGTACCGTGACTCTCATACTCTAGACGCCATCTCGAAGATTCGTTCTAGGTCCATTTCTTTCTGGTCCAGCAGATTGTTTGGCGAAGAAGCTGGCTTTCACGGCTTGTGCTGTATGAATCACCCTGCGCCATCGATCTCTATCTCCCCCAGCCTCAATGACTTTCCCACCAAGGTCTGCAAAATAGGGAACTACAGACTTCTGATCGTTGCGGCAGCATTCGAGCAGCGCGGCAAGGACTTCATGTGCTCCGCTGTCGAGGGACCATAAGCTGGCGTTTCGTATGAATCGCAGATTCTAGCTAGCAAACAGCTGCATATTGAAACGATTATCTGCTTCAAATTCCACCACGTCAATTGTATCGGAGTGTCGTAGAATTGAACTGCCTTTGCCTCAAAGCACACACTACGAGTAAGATCTTACATCAGCACAAGTACGATGTAATGGAAAGAACGCATTGCACAGAAACATCAAGAAAATTGCTAGTAATTGTATCTACACATCAATTAGACCGATGTTGATAATGGGGAAATCTGAAAGAATGCTAATTCGAGTCACTTGCTGTTGCCTTTCTCGGGGGGATCTGGGACGAATCGATATCGCAAAGGAACATCAACACTCGGGTAATAATGAAATGCTTTGCTCGAATCACAATTTGGAATCTTTCGTGACCGATCGGGTACGGTATCGCATAACTGCTATTGCTGATCTTGGTCCGGAAACTCTTATTTTATGGTCCACCGAGCTACGCACTAACTCACAAGTAGAGAAGATCAAGTACTCTTTATCTTGATTATGTATCCGAGGTAGTGTATCTTATGCAATGTATAAACCCCAGATGTCTGGTCCGCCCTACCTCGGACGGCATACATAAGTGTTACTGACTGGTTCGCCGGTGGACGTTCAAAGATAGTGATGCTAAATGTCCTAAAGATGAGCAGACATAAGTACTCGCGCTTGTACATCGCGGCGCGCTCGACGGAAGCTTGACTCTGCTACCTGATTTACTCTGCCCTATCAACAAAAATGTCATCCAACACGACCAGACACCAGCACAACCCGTCTGACTACGAGGAACTGGCCATCAAGGAATGGGATTACAATAAAGCAGCCGGTCAACCAAGGCATCGCAGACGCAATTTGTGGATATTTGCAGGAATCTCCTTATGTCTGCTCGTTGCAGTTGCCGGAGGTCTGAGTGCCCTCAAGAAATACCACATGACCACTCTAGCTGTCCCGTCCATCACATCTGGGACGTCAGTAGCGGGTTCAACCTCATCTAGCACGGCAAGTCCCACGGCTGTGAGCGTCTCCAGCTCAACAGCCATCTCGAATGCCGGCGTTGCTGCCACGAGCGCATCATCAGACACAAGCACCACTGAAGCTGAGTCGACTCCAGACAGCACCTCGGATGACACTACATCAGATGCAACTACATCAGATGACACTACATCAGATGACACTACATCAGATGACACTACATCAGATGGCAATACAGCGACGGACAATACTTCGGATGACACTACTTCAACATCTGATGACACCACCTCGAGTGACACTGCTTCCAACGACACTTCATCAGGTGACACTACTTCCGATGACACAACTTCGGCTGACTCTACAACCGGTGACACTACATCAAATGACAGTACTTCCGAGAGCGGTACCTCCAATGATGACGTCGCAGCAGGTAGCACCACCGATGATGCCACTACTGTTGAAAGCGCCACGGAGGGAGGCTCTTGAGCGAACAAATATAGATTCGTAAGTGGAGTAAGGTCGCGACATGGCAATTGAGGTCGGGCAATAGTGAGCTCGAGAACCGTGAGCGACTATCTCGCGATGCATATGGACACCAATCTTCCTGGGCAATAACAATTGACTGCCAAATCGGTGCCCTCACAAACGCACAAGTACCAATTCTTTCTGTACACCTTTACGATATAGGTCATTTTATTCTGGCGTGTCGACGCTTATGATGTTCTTAGATGATTCTCAGTCAATAGATGTCTATATACCTTCATCAATGTGCAAACGGAGCCACCTGTATACATCGTTCGTCTTGATACCTAGCTGTGATGAACGCAAACTCTTTTGCTGGCGGAACACGCAATGTAGTTCACCCCTTCGTCATGACGCCACTTCCTTGCAAATGACAAAATTATGGACGTCTCGCGACTTGTGCTAGCCCATGCAAGTAATCTAACATACCTTGTGCATAAATCTCCATGCATGGCTATGAAGGAGCTCGAGTTGTACATGTAGTTGAGTGATCATATCCTCGCAACTTTTAGTCAAAGCGGATAGAAATTGGAACCAATCCCGTGCATTCCGGACTGTTCCACACCTTACCTTCAGGACTGTGACATGCAAAAGGTTTTTGTGCCACCAACCATGGAAGCCAATTGCAAGTCAGTGCATGTCATGCTTACTTAAGTCTCGATTCTGACATGTTGTCCGCCTCAGCGATCGTCCGATGCTTTGACGATTTGCGCTATGAACACTGGAGTTTCAAAGCATGGTACGGGTACTGGTCATTTGTTTTCTAATCCTGCAACTTTCAAGTTACCATCGAAGCATCAATGATCTACATTATACAATCCAAGAAGTTTGGACGATAAACTCACATTCACGGTAATAGCATTCGGGTAGCGAATGCGGATAAGCCAGCTCAAAGTTCAATTTTGGTATCATCCATTCCATCACGATCAACGTGGACAACTTGTGTGTCTGTCTTTCGTGCACACGGGCAACATCGATTCACCAACCACAATTGCGCACCGCACGGCCCACGAAGCGAAGATTGCGGCGCGCGGGGTAAGGGGTCTCAATTGCCTAGGTGTCTCACCTACGATACAGTTACCCTGGCGTACGCATATCTGGCCACACCAACCTATTCTGATGACGGCGTGGGTGCCACCCGAGTCTTAAATTCCTCTCGAGGCGTTGTCTCTGACAAGCTAAATCAGCCATGCGATTGCAGCTTGCAGACTGACTTTCTCAGTCTCGCAGTCTGAAGCTCTCCTGCAGCACCAGTGGACATGCGATCAAGGCAGTACATTTCTATCAAAACATACGGACGACGATACTTATCATGGCAAGGAAGACGCTCCTTGACTGCTGAAGCGACGTATCTATCCAGGCCAGCCGCCCGCCGAGAACGCGGGAAGTCGGGGGCGGGATCGAGATATCCTAGATTGCAATTGGATTCAGCTGAGGAAGGCGGGTCTCAAAATCACGTGCGCACACTGAGATTACCTTAATTATCTTTCGGGCGGTTGTGCAAAAATGAGCGAGCGGAGGGACTCTTGTGCATTAAGGTTGGCGGCATCCCGTCTGAGGGAGTCGTTACAGGTCGCACAAGACAACACGTCTGGATAGAACAGCTCAAGTTGCATCGCACCACTGAACTGATAGCACTAATCGGTCGAGCGAAAGTTTCTGGCTGCGGATACCAGCGAGTCGAACGCGTTGCACATCTTGGACAACTTGTACAACTTAGGGTCATGATGATTGGCTTGAGGGTGAAAAGAAGGGCCGCGAATCGTGTATTTCGCCGTCACCCAGCCACCTGAAACATGAAGATCGCGAAGGACCGCGGGGAAAAAGATGCAAATTTGCAATAGAATGATACAATTGGCTTGTCGACGACGCCAATTTGTCTTCAGATTCGGAATGAAAGTCCTGGAGGGTTTTCAAGTTCTTCTTTCGGCCCGTAAGGCGTGGCTCGCCTCCTCTTTTGAAATATTTTGGCATTCAGCGTCAAGCCTTCAAATATTCTGCAGCAGCATTTGAGATAAACTCGAGCTTCCGAATCGTGGTCCCTTTGATTTTTCTCTTCCGCTGGTGGATCCCGGCCCTCTGAAAATTCAAGAATTCTCCTGCAAATATGAGAGCTGACACCCAGCGATGTAAAAGATTTTCTATGGTTGTTTCATCGTCCAAGATTTATATATATATATATATATGAAATATGTATACGAATATATAAAGCTGCTAGGCATATATAAATATAATGTACAAGTTCATCCCGGGAAAATTTCCAATTCGGGACGAATGCAAAGATGTTAAAAAAATATTTACAGATAATCGGATTGCTTCGGCATGACCGGCACTGCCTGGGTCTTTTTTGGGTCCTTGACGAAGACGCCATCGAGTATATCGCGGTAAAAGGTGGTGAGATGCTGGCGAATTTCGTCCACGCGCTCGCCGGGAGTATCCATGGGCACGTCGTCATTGACACACATTTGCGCGGGCATGGCCTCGTGCCCTTGTGTCATCAACTCGAGCTTGTACTTCAACATGTCGAGATCGTACGTGCTCGGGCCCAAGACAATCATGTTGCCGAGCAGCTTGTTCTTCGTGTAGCTGTACCGCATGATGGCCTTGACGGCCAAGTTGCGCTGGTCCGGGTACTCCGCGCCCGGGAGGAACGCATTCAGACCCTTCTCGCCGGATGCAAGCACCAGCTTGTTGATGAGACAATCGCCACAACGCGGGTTCTGTCGTGCGAATCGATCCAGCATCTTGTTAACCGAGGGCTGCTGCGGTGCGTCGCGCTTCGTGAAAAAGTCGGCGCCAAAACAGACGTCGTAGTCCAGCTCGCATCGAAAATCCAGCTTTGGCTTGTCCGGCACCTCAGTCTTGTATTCGTGAAAGACTGGGTTCCGTTCGATCGCCGTCTCCTCAAAGAAGGAGTACGTCGGGCCATCGAAGCTGGACCACTTTGGTTTGAGCGCGTGTGCGGCATCGAAGCCGGCGGCACTCAAATCCTTCTTCATCGATTTCGTCGTCTTTCTGGTTACTCCCTGAGGTTCGTCGCGGTCGATTGAGTGCAACAAGTCCTTCAGGGCCTTGCGCTCGGTCCAAGAGAACTCGCCATCCCCATCCGTATCGCTCTTGAGCTTGAGAAAACTCCATAGCAAAGCCTTGCGATGCCTCTCAATCACATAATGATGGGCGTGGAAGTGTGGATTGATGATTTGACGATCGCCTCGAAATTTCGAGAGCGAGGCATCCGCGTATGCCGCAGGAAAGGCATCTCGGACCTCTCGCAGTAATTTTCTCGAGTAGACTTTGGTCGCGTGACGCACGTAGGCGCGATTGCGCTTCCCGAAAGCGTGGTTGAAGAGCGCGCTGCTGTGGTGGTACTCCGGGTACTCTCCACGAGATGGTTGGTTGGCATCGTATGGTTCGTCCTCGTCAACGTTCCACACAAGGGCGTCGTAAATGATCATGCTGAGGCCGAAGAGAGGAGTGTAGAGGTCGGCGTCGCGGTACTCCGTGGTTAGCAGCATGTCGTCGCACAGGTAGAGGAACTTGTCGACGTCGGACTTCATGGCCCCCATGTTGACTTCGATGGCCACAGAGTTGAATGTCGGAATGACACACTTGCGATTTTCTGGTTCAAACAGCGAGGCATCATTGACGTGGTCGACTCCATGTAGCAGCTTGTCTCGATCCTCTTCCGAGACGTCGGGATACTCCGGTACCTGGTCGTGACTCGTGAGCAGCTTGACGCGGTTGAGGTTTTTGATATTCTTGAGGCAAGAGAGCGCGGCCCACTGGACCTGCGACCATTCCCTATGCCTTGCCAGGGAGTTGTGAAGCCAGTCAGTGCCGGGCTGATTGAGATGCGATGTCGTGGCATGCTGCTCGCGAAGTTCCGCAAAAGTATCCTCACTGCCATTGACCCACGATACCACGGCATCAAACTTTGTGCGGCCGCCAAGCGACAAAGACGGTTCTACATGCGGAAGTTTGCCAAAGGCGACCCAGTCTTCTTCCCATCCAAGAAGGGCATCGTCCTGCGTTGCCTCCTCAAAGCTAATGTCGACAAAGGTTCGAGCGTTGTCTGCGTCTGACTTCAGGACGGCACAGCCATTGAGGACAGTCTGGTCGCATTTGTGCAAGGGCAGGTCGAATCCCCTTTTTTTGAGGAATAATAGGCACAAAAAGAATGCAGAGGTGATTGTGAAGGCTCGCTCAATGACCTTTTGTCGTCGACGCTTTTGCAGGCCCCAGCTCGAAGGTAGACGCCCTTCGCTTTTGGTGCTCAGCTTCATCTTGTCATATGGAAGGAGCATTGACTTGGCGTGTGAGGGAAACAAAAGTTGGCAACAGGCATGCTAATCTATGTACGTATATCTATCTGCCTGCTTCATATCGCGTCGTGTTGAGCATTCGGCATATTGCACGAGATGGGTTAGCAACTCTTAAGACTTTTAAGTGCGGTGTGTTGAGGAGTCTGCAGCCGTGCTTCCTCAGCAGTAGGTACGCACAGTGCCTGCAGCCTATACGGGCCGGCGGGTTGGGGTTGTCACACGATACGGAACCTGTGGCAGAAACAGCAGACTGCTGCTCACCTACGGTGAATCTCCTATTCATCAGTGTCAGCGATAGCAAATAGCTACGTTGTCCCGCCAACCAAACAACCTATAGGCAGTCTTGCCATGTCATGACAACATCTGACCCGACACAAATTCAGCTGCAATAGGTACAGAGTGACAGATAACCGTGACTTCACTACCACCAGTTTGGAATACCAGCCAATCGGCAAGAATGTCCGGTGTGCGCGACATAAGAGTCGTGACATGCATATGACAAGCAGGATTCACGATACTGCGTGCATGTACTAACTAGGACAGTTGAAGCAAGTCCAAAAAGTGGGCATCGCAATCAATCGATTATCTTGACGCGCGGCAAATGCGGATCGTCGGGTTTTCTGCCGGCGCCGCCCTCCCACACACAAAGGTGGCCACTTTACGAGTTTGGCTGGACAAATACGATGGCGCTTCAGGTTCGTTGGCCCACAACTCTTCGCATATGCTATTAACGTTGTGATATGGCTGGGAGGTTTTGCTTGACGTCTGATAGCATTGTGTCGTCTGCCATATGTATCTAGCGATGTCTCATACGATCTGCTGGCTCTTATCGGCAGCTCGTGCAGCTCACAAAGGTACAGCTACATGCATATCCTTTCTGCGATAGGCACGTTTAGAGATGCGGCCCACTTCATCAAAGATGAAAGTATCATCTGCCGCGCTCTTTGCGATGTTACGGAGTGAAGTTAGCTCATACAGCTCTGTTGATTGCAGACAGAACACAGACATCACTGCAGCGACCGTGATCTTGGCCACGTCGTTCTCTAGATATTTGATCCAATGAGACGAATGTTTCTCCCAGATGTAGAAGTCTTTCGACAATATATACAATGAGTCTATTGAAGTTATGTACGTGCGCCGGGTGAATGCTACCCCCGCGCATTCACTTGCGAGCCTGCGCGGTCGAGACGCTCTTCTTTGTCCTTTCCCTAAGCGCGATAAAGGTATAAGCTGCCGATCCGAGCATTGTAACGGTCACACCCAAGTAGTCGTTGATTGAGGGCGGTTGGTCCGCCACGCACCAGGTAATCACCATGACGAAACAAGTTTTGAGTTGGCTGGCCACGTTGCAGGTCAATGTGAAACGGTCGAGTGTATAAATTCATATGCATGGTATAGCATTACTGAAATTTCTCTCGCAGAAACGACTTGATCGCATCATCCACGAATGCCGATTGTGCGTCGGTCAGAGCGTCACTCAGATCGTCATTGATACAGATCTGTGCGGCCTTGCTGGCCAAAGCGTCCTGAAGCTGCTTGTCCAGCATGGCCAGAGATTTGAGATTGATGAACTCAATCTCCGTCTCTGCGATGCCATAGGAGTACCGCCTGATCGAGTCGATGATCGCTTGATATGATGCATCCTCGCGTTCTGGCAAAAGGTGTCCCAAAGTGCCATCCCTAGTGGCGAGCGAGCGGTACAAGAGACAGTCGCCGCATTCCGGGACTTGTGACGTGATCCAATCGATGGGATCATGACCCTTGTCCGGGTAAAAGCATATTGGGTCCAATATGCAACTGTCCATTGACTTGCCCACAACGTACTCGAAAGGATATCCGTCGAGAAACAATGTATCAATTGTGCTGCTGATCGGTAGTGACACAGCGATATCTTTCAGCGCTGTCAATAGGTTTGCGGAAAGCGGATTTCTTGGCAGGTAAGATTCGATGGAGGACAAGTCGCGTGAGGCCGCTCGGAAATCCGAACCATAGTGATAGTGCAGCAAGCTACGCAGCATGACGGCTCGCTGCATCTCGATGGTGTACCAAGTGGCCAAAAACAGCATATTGATCTGCTCACCTTCTCGAAATGCATGCTTGTCCGACTCGGAAATTTCCCTCGCGAAGACTTCCGAGACCTCCTGCAGGACATCGACTGCAATCGGCTTGGCAACATGCTCGACATAGCCCCGGGAGCGATTGCCGAATTTTTCTGAGAGCAATTTGTTTGTGAAGCGCAATGAACTCCACTCCGAGTGCAAGTATTCCATATCTTCAGCAGAGTCTTGCGCGTCGTCAACAAAACCGGTCTTGCTGATGTGAAAGTGAGGACCACTGAGCGGGGTGTAGAAATCTGAGGTTGCGTGTGGCGTATTCAGGAACATGTCATCGTTCACGTAGATAATGATGCCTGAAATGCCAGGAACATCACCAATATGCGTTTCCATGGATAGAGAGTTGAACACCGGGAGATGCTCGTGGGCCATGATTTTGCTCGAGGGCACGATGATTGTGTCCAGATTGTGTTTATGCTCAGACCAAGTGGGTGGTGTATGAGTCCAAGTCCCATGCTGCCAAAAATCAGACAGCAGGATGTAGCTCGTTATCACACCAAGCCTTGCCCTGAAAGATCCCATCGACACTTCGAGTTCTCCATGTTCACGTTGATGTTTCCTGCTTGTCAATGGCAACAACACATCAGGTTGATCACGCTGCTGGCGTTCCGCACCACTTTCCTGTCTGATGCGGTCGTATAAAGCGTCACTCCCATTCGCCCAGCTATAGACAAGATTCAGCTTTGGCTCAGAGAAAGTACACGACGACTTGACTCGACCAGTCAATATGAATTCCTCGAAGCACTCCTGCGCGGGGGCCGCACTAAGTCTCGTGTAGATTGTCACGAAGAACAAAAGAGTGAGAAACACTATCCACCTCGATCTAAGCTTGCGTCCAAGGTGTGGAGTCCACAACATTTGTCTGACAGGGCTTTCAGTATGGACAAATCAAGGACCTGTAAACCTTCCAACGAAAAGCATACACATAAGATGCATGCCTCGCTAGAGGCTCAGGCCTTGCACAGATCGACGTTGAAATGTGCTGGCCTTAGCATACGTCACGGTACCCCGTTATTTGGGCGTCTCGTTGAAACAGCTACGCAAGGCAGCCGCCGCTCGATGTGAATTGGCTATACATGTATAAAATGATATATAGATATATCGTACTTATTGCAGCTCGGTGAATTTGTGGGATGTGGAAAGTTCGTGGGAGCTCACATTTCATTTCATCATTATGATTGCGGAGTTGACGAGTGCTGGTTGTGTTGCGTTGTAATGGCCAGGCTCATACCTACGTCGCCTCTCTTTGTGCGTCTAGGAGAATCTTCGTTTTGCGCGGCGGTCCGAGCAGAAGGGTTGGCCTCTAGGATGACAGCATACCCCAGGAGCAGTAACGCGAAATGCTGGTCAAGAGTGCCCATTGAGAATATGCATAAGAGTTATTTTGCTGCATTAGTGAAAGTGGCGCAGGAAGGCACCGGAGCTTCTCAAACTGGACATCTGGTCAAGATTGGCTAGACTGGCGACGAGCGGGTCTGTCGAGTACATGCTGTCGATTGTCCATATGTGCAGCAAGTGTATGTGATGAGACAGGACGGTCGGCATCAGGAAGGGTTTGGTCTGAGTACACGTCTCAATCGAAGCGATCCTCAATGCGACATAGTCGGCGAATAAGGAGGCATTGTGTGCATTTATTATGTGCAGCATTGTTATATCTGTTCGTCAAATTAATTGTTTCATCGACCAGGACCCATGCTGAGCGCGACCACAAGCAGGTAATACCTGACTCTTGTCGAGCTCTACTGCGCGAGGTTCAGAATAAGCCAGACTTTGTTGACATTCCTTTCACAGTAGCCACGCAAGATGACGTTCTGGCTGGCTGGGAAGAAGACTGGATCGCACATGGTGAATTGCCATATGTGGAGCAAGGCACATCTTTAGGTCGCACGAAATTCGATGCTGTCGTGTCTTGGGTCAATGGCAGTGAGCCCACTTTCTATGCGGCACGAAAAGAGTTCGCGACTCAGTCGCCCCTGAATGTTCCCGGCTCGACATGGCTACATGACTCGCTCTCGCGACACCGGGAGTGGCAACAGGTACAATGGGCAATGACAAGCGCGGTCAAGAATATTGAACGGTTGAATCGTGTACAAATTATCACGAGTCATGGGCAAATACCAGAGACTCCGGATCTGGATCAAGCTGAAATGGATAGTCTGCGCCATGTGCTGAAGTATGTACCAGACACTGCTCTCTTCGACCCGAGTCTTAAAGAATGTACTGTCCCCACATTCAATTCCGTCTCGATTGAGGTCAACATGGGTGCCCTACCATCTGAGGTGGACAAATCCTTGTACCTCTGTGACGACATGCTTCTCACAACGCAATATCGCGACGGTGACATCTATACACCTTTGTTCGGCATTAGTATGGCTTTGTATGATGGCATGGTTTGGAATGTAGATCACGACGAGCCTTACAGTACTAAGCAACCGGAACTGGGAGAGTATCCGGAATACCATCACAGTAGCGCCATGTACAATCGAGCATTTGGAAAACGCAATCGAGCCTATATTCGACATGCTACTAAAGCTTACTCGCGAAAGCTACTACGCGAAGTCAGACAAGCATTCCCTGCAGCTTATGACACGGCAACATTCTCTAAATTCCGTGGAGATCGGCGGGTCATCAATCCCCACTTTCATGCACACCACTACATTATCGAACGACATCGCAAAGCCTTGTTGTGGAGCTTCCTGGTGCTCAAAAGCGACACCGACGAGGATGGTGTCCTATCGCTTGAAGAGCGTCTGCAAATCAAAGATGTATTAGACACTGTCGGACCAGAATTTCCTGCTGGCGTGACGCGACAAACTCTGAGACAGATGAGCAAAGATCTCGATACTGCAGGCTTCACACGTGCTCATGCACTGAGACCGCGATGGTCCAGTTTCGACGGGCCTGCGTATTCTTTCTTTACAGAGACACCAATCACTGAGAATCCGGTGTTTCACAAATACAAAACAGTCATCAATGATCAACCTCACCTGGAGTACAGATGCGAGCTCGACTACGACAAATGTTTTGGAACAGGCTTCTTTGACCGCCATACAAAGGAGTTCCGGGCGAATGACTTGCTGGAACGCTTTGCGCGTGAAATGCCAAGTTGTGGGGATTGCCTCATCAATAAGCTCGTGCTAGCTTCTGGAGCTAAAGGACTCCAGGCTTTTCTTCCTGCGGCTGAGTCTCCGCATCGCGAGTCGGCCCTGAAGGCCATCATGCGGTACAGTTACACGAAGAACAAGATTCGCGGCAACATGGTGATCTTGGGGCCGACGGACTACGACCTGGACTTGCTGCAGTACAAGTTGCGACTCCTCACCGAAGGCCACGAATCGATGCCCTCGCAAATGTGTGTCAACGATGATGTCCCCGCGGACACGCCCGCTGAACGTGTGGACGAAATTCAACGTCATCTGACCAATTTCTACCGCAACATCATGGATGGTCCAAAAATTGACACGTCCAAGGTGTATGAGACTCCGGTCATGCCCGTGAGGCCCAATTCATAGACTAGAATAGTGCTTTTAGCTTGCATCACGGCATAACACAGCGCACGGCAATCTGTTCGCTCTGTTCTCTTCTTATTTGCGCATGCATCGAGCTTCAATCACATGCTTGTATACGGATCATACATCTCATGATTGACGCAGTCCCATGACATATCACGAGTCGCTTAAGGTGGAAGCGTGAAATTACACCTATCCGCGTTGTCCACAGTCATGCTATCAGAAGGACGGATTGCCACAATTTTGCGCCTCGAAACATCCAGCGCAGAATCTTTGCTCGCCTGGTCGCAGACTCATCCCCTTGACCTCCTCACGTTCTCCCGTACCGCCAGGTGCTCGCCTGTTGACTTTTTTTGCTTCTTGCCTCGTGTAGTGTTTTAGCAGATTGCCTTGCTTCCGTCCTGATTTCCAGTGGGCATGAAATTGATTTTACCGGGCCGACACACATGCGCAAAAGCGAGCCAGCAGAAGAATCTCGAGAATCGCGTGCAAGGACTTGAATTCGTCACTTTTTTTTTCGCCGTGCTAAAAGTAGGTTTTTCCTTTGATACAAACACGGTCGTCTTTCGCTTCCTTGCCTCGCAGATAACTCCCGCAAACAATTCTGGGCGGGCTTCTGCGAGGGAGAACAAATTGCATCTCTTCACGCGCCTCATCTAGTTCCGAGTTCTGCAAAGACAACTGGAGAAGGAAAAATTTTCAAAGAAATTGAATATTGTAGAGCGAAAAAAAATATGTTTGGAGAAAGGATTTGAAGAAAAAGTGGATCGAATACCAGAATTATAAAAGAAGGTCTAATTATGTACAAGCCGAATGCAAAATGCCGACTATGACGCCGAGTCTTTCTTCCGTGCGAATCTCTCTTCTCTGTGCAAGAGCCGAAACGAGACCATGGGTAGACATGCATCAACCTCATCTATATGCAATCCATCAGCTGCTCAAGTACTACTACTGCTGCTGGGAGAAGCTGCAGTGGCTGCGGCGGTGGTCGGTGCGGCGGGACTCGCCTTGGTAGTAGTGGCGATCGTGGTCTCTGGAGCGACTGTTCCGGCGGCTGCAGAAGTCGACGCCGTCGCCTTGCTTGTGTCCTTATCCGATACGACTGTTGTACCCTGAGTCGACGACGGCAGTGTCGTGGCCGACTCGTGAGACTTTGCCGGACCGCTCGTCGCGGACGTACCGGTCGATGCAGTTGCTGAAGTGGAAGCCGCGGTCTTGGAAGGGGAGCTCTCGGTGCCTGATGACTTATGACTCGCTGAAGAGGACGATTCGTAAGTTGAAGTGCCGGTTGCGTGACTCTTCGTTCCTATCACTGTGTTCGTGATGGTGGCGGTGTGAGTTTTGGCATCTGTCACTACACTAGTGACGGTGGATAATTGAGTCTTGGTTACAGTCTTGCCATTGATGACAGTCTTGACAGTCTTGGTAACCACTACCTTCTTGGTGACGGTTGATGCATGGGTCGCAACGTGTTTTGACGTCGTGGTCTTCTTGCTAGTCTTTGTGGTGGTGTGGTGTTTGGTGGTTGTCTTGGAAGTCTTCGGAGTGGTCTTGCCTGCCGGGCCTGTCGCATGTGTGACGACTATAGCCTTTGGATTCAGTGCAGGGTTACAGACAGCCTGTGTCTTGTAAATCTCCTTGGCCAGCTTCTTGTCTGCATTCTTGACACATTTCTGACACGATGCTGTGCCCCAGTTGAAAGCACTCTTGAGAACGTTCTTCTTGTTGACCCTGCGTGTAGACTGTCCAGCGCTACACAAGCACTGATAGTCGCCAGGCAGACACGTGTCGATCGCGAGGAAGACGTTGAGACACGAGTAGTCACATTCGTGTGGGTAGCTCCTCGTGGCAACGTATGGCAGAGAGCATGATTCACTCAAGGCTTGCAAGTCCGTTGTAGTGGCGGTGCCCTTGTCATTTTTGACCAGACACTTGTTGCACGATTTGTCGGCCGATAAGGCGTCGCAGATACATCGGTCGTTCAGTTTGCAGGCCTCCGTCTTTTTGAACAGAGGCTTGCAAGCCGTTGAGCATTTGTCTGAAGCCTTCAATGTGCTGGGTATGGTCTCGACAATACACTCTTGGAAGGACTCGTTGAGCTCGGTAGCGAGTGTAACGTTCCGCGTTTCGAGACAGGCAACACAACTTGGACCTCCGGTCAGGACCGAGGGACAGAAGCACGACTCAGTGGCACAGGCTCCAGCCAGGTTGGTAATCTTTGAACAAGACTTTTTACAATGCTGAAAGTCCGCCGCCGCTTGATAACTGTCGGATATGTCTCTGACCGTGATTCTGATGGCACTGATGCTTGCCATCAACAAGGATACTAAAAGAATGAATCGAACCATACTGAAGATGCTTGTAGTGTCCTGGTCGTGTGACAAGATCAATGGAGAGGTGTGTTTCTGCTAGAGCGGCCCAGAAGACAGCGGATTCCCTTCTTTTTCACTGCTAGCCAGCAAGTCGGGATAAGACTTATTCAGGACGGAAAGAGAGCTTGATCAGAATATGCTATCCCACATATCTCCACGGAAGACAATATAGCTGTGGCGTACGGTCATGATCCATTGCTGAGACAAGTCTTCCAATACAAGAGCGGCAGGATACTCACCGATCAGAACATGGAAGCCATCATGTAGCCACTGAAAGTACTGACGGGAGTGCATCACGGCTGAAAGAATATTCTCCAGGCGTCCTGAAGTTTGGTGCTTAAGAGGTAACATGAACGGTCTTCCATTATGTTACGTCCGGTAAAATGGCAGATGAATCGAGTCGAGCCGTGTCTGGGAATATTCAGATGAATCATGGCTTTGGCTTCTATGGCCACATCTGCCGACATGGGTACAGACCTGCAGGCGACTTACAAGTTAAGATGATACTTTACTGCACGGCGATATGCCTGGATGTGACCAGTACAGCCTCTGTTATCCGGCCATGGACTGCAATAGTTCGAGCATCTTAGTGCTTGCATACTATCTACAAATCCATTAACCACAACCACATCCAGTCAGTGCCATTGCTTTTTTTCGAAGTAATAAGTGCTGCTCATAATATGTCTCAAGTTTGTGGTCATGACATATCGTTCGTCTGACACGTACCCGTATGCGCAAGCACGGCACGTTGCCAGCGGGCGCAAATTAGAATAGATCGACCTCAAGGAGGAGAATGCAATTTAACGTTGTACGAGTAGTTGTCGTCTATGCAGTATGATGGCTCAGCATTTGTTCGCATGCATCATGTAAGACTTAGCATCAATGGCGTATGCTTATGCTGAGATAATCCCAAGTTGTCTGTATAGAGATGTGATATGATGGCTATTGCTAACTAGCTATAGACGAAACCCCTACCATGGCAGGTTGTGGGTTTAGTGTTCGAGATCAATATCCTTCATGATTTGCGGACTACATAATGATCGAAGCTCAAGGAGGCGTTTCGATCGATATAGCTTGCAATTGAGTTGTATGCGTTCGACAATCAAGAGTGGGATATAAGCTCATCGGCAAAGCGCATGTGTCAATCATGATCTGCGGCTGAGATTTACATGCAGATATTCCTGCAGCTGTCGTTAGAGTTGCGCTGATAATTGATTACCTTAGCAGCAAAAGAGGAGCATATGCACATGTGAGCCACACCTCCAGTGTATCTCTTCCTCAACGGAAGATTTAAGCGTGTTGTGTCTCAAGCTTACTGTCGTACTGTCCTGGACAAAACTATCAACGCCAACGACACAGCTTTTCCAGATAGCCGCATAAGAGGTCGCTAACTATAGCATGCTTGTTTGAACTCATTCGGCCGCAGCCAGCGTACAACACGACTGACATGCATACATATGACTGCACACGGCGCGCCATATGTCAGACTCGAGACCGTACTTATGATATATTCATGCTTGGATCGATGCAGCTGCTGCTGCCGCTAAATCAGCGTGTAGCTCAGCCACACATATGTATGCATTCCAATTGCGCGCGCAGTACCGTGGCCGTACTAGACGTTGTGTGTCTCCACGAACTGCGACTTAACACCCACACTCGGTCGCTCGCTGGACCCTGCACGAACATCTACAGCTAGTCATGTCCTGCTACGCGCATGCGCATATATGGGATTAATAGAACGATTGGAAAAGCCCCGATCGGACGCATAAGACTTATTATATCGCCGTGATTGCAATTGGTCAATTGATAATTCGCGATTGGAAGCCACTCAATCTCGTGCCATTTTCCACCGCACAGCCACCGCGCCCAACTTGAAGGCCGCGCGCTGCGATGCTCACACGACCAATCTTGGAAGTCAGCGGCCGGAAGTCGATTTCAGCTGCGATGCATCTCATTCAAGGCGAATGGAGGCCCGCGGTATCTCGTAAATTACTTCGCCTACCTAGCTAAGCTCGAGGTCCGGCCACCGGCATTTGAAAAATCATACAATGAAATATAAGGTTTTCCTTGACTACGGACTCTTCGCTTGCCATGCTCATTGTGGCCATTGGTCCGAAATCAGATTGTCACTTGTCGTGGGACAAAAGCTCACGAGGCGAGCAGATACTGTTATCGACGCTGATCGTTTCCCTGAGGCTCTTCATGCAATGAATTGGAGATGGTCGTGTTGACAGTGCGGCATATGCATGGAGACTGCTGCTGGGCTGCCTTATCGCCGTCTTAAATAGGTCAGACGACACTTGATCATATGCATGATCACGCGAGTCTCGCGTATGCCTGGAAACCACAACGCGAGCACATTCTCTTTAAGTGCAGCAGCTGCAGTGTCTGTAAGGCAAGGAAGAACGTCTAAAACGTGAATCATGCCCACTCGCAATGTCGCTACCTGCGACAAGCCCTACTGGCCTGAACCAAGTTGCACTTGCAGGAACATTAACCGCCGCCGGGAGGGTTGCTGCAGGACAGGCTACCTAAGTAGGTAACTTTCAACAGGATCATGATCAGCCTCTGCAGCGGTGCACAAGATGCCAAGGCGAGAAGAATTGCTGCCTGGCTCTAGATGGCTGAAGCTCGAAGGTAATCAGAGAAAGCATCTCATTGGTTGCCTCGGTCATCTCGAATCCATATGGTGCCGGCAATAGAATGTGACATTTGTTCTGCTCCAGCAATCAGACAATCGATCGGTTCCGCGCCAGTCGGCCAAATGTCTAAGATGTCAGATTGTGGCGCTTGGGAAATGCTGTCTGGCGGTGGCATTGTGTGGCTTGCAGCCAGAAACCGGGACCTCGAGCTCGAGATGGATCGATACCTCACGTATCAAGTATCTTGCGACTGCCCAGCTGGGTATCCGACCTCCAGTGGTCCAAATAGATGTACTGCAGGCTTCTAGATATGGTACATCCAGTAGGATGCTCCTCGAGCTCTTCCAGCCTGCCTTTTTGCTCAATATACAGAAAGCGAGGTCGATGTCATTCCCCAAAGTAGGTACGTGCCGAGCCCGTCCACTTTCATCACGCCTTACCCAGCCAATCCATTCAGAACGTACCCGGCCGCAGGAAGTGCTTTCCCGTACGACGGGGGTCGTGCGAGTTAGCCGCCAAGAGTAGGTACTATGCATACTTTGGTCGCTTCCAAATTTTCGCATGACAGCGACTAATGCGGCTGGTGAGCAGGTCAGCTGAGCTACAGGAATACCTGAGGTGTCGATTCTTTGCTTTTCACTCTCATTCAATGCTCTCGTGACCATTCATGGCCATATGTGATCGTGTGATTCGCGCGATACCGGCTTTCGGCATCAACATGCATTGCAGTTGTGTGGACCAGCTGGAGATGCATATGCATATGGCTGATCATGGGTACAAACTTGCAAATCGTCGTGTCTTAGCCCGCGTCGTCGTCTGGAATTACAATTTCCCGCAACTGAGACAAAATTTCCCATTTTGTACCTGCCCGCCCGTCTAGCTACGTATGCGGCAAGATATGTATACAATACTATAGGACAGCAAACCAGCTGACCTTCAATGTCCCATCAAGATACCATGGTGGAGTTCAAACTATTTGCGCAGGACACGTCATTGCTGTGAATGGCATGTCCATTCTGTAATTGGCCATGTCCACTATGGACGATATGCACAGCCGCCGAGTAAATCAGATTCTGTCCCGCCCATAACGCAATTGCAATCTGAAACATCATCGTCCAATCGCAGTCAAAAAAAAAAAAAAAAAAAATTGGGGCCCAAATTTCGCACTGATGAAAAGTGGGAGATTTATCCAGATGCATAGACATGTCATCGCACTGTGCAAATGCATATGGCAACGTCGCCATAACACCACATGCATATGAATATATAGCCCAAAAGGCTGGGTTGGTATTTATGTTTTCGAGAAAGAAGAGCACATATCCCGCGCAATGCACACATTTTCATATCTCGTCCCGCGCGATCCCTTACCGCGTCGCACATATGACATGTCCATGACCTCGGATGGGTACCTTCTCCCCCAATTTCCTGCCTGTGACCCTACCCGATCCCCGTTGTCGGCCGTTGTTCGCCACCGTACGTGTACATCCGCGAGACATGGATATTCGACTTTTTCCCGTGTTGTGACATCTGAGACCTCGATCCCATCTGCTTTGGAAATCTTTCAAATCTCCCAGATTCATCTAAACCCAGCCTCACCATGAACCCCATCGCCATCCGTCATCGTCATCGTCGTCGTCAATGTCGTCCCGCGCAATCGAAGACACTTGAGACGTTTACTTGTTATTGCAGTGCTGTGCAGTCGAGGGCATGAGGGGAGACGTCGAAACGAATGATGCAGGGTATTCTGCTCCACAAGACAATCAAAGCTTGAATTTTGTTGTCAACATGAGCCGCAATGTCCGCAATTTGTGATGTATGTATTGATTGGGCAGCCGATACGCTATGTATATGGATGCCAAATTGTCTAAGCACATTTACTAGAAATTGTATATAAAGAAATGGGAGAAAATTCCTAAGCACAGGCTCATCGCGTCCTGCAGCTATAGCTAGGTTGCAACATATACAAATAGAGAAGATTCACGATGTCATGCTTCACTTTGGAGCGACACTGGCATCCATGTTGCGCTTCATCGAGGCAGTCATTGAGTTGCCATTGATTTGCAGCCAGCGCGATCGACATTGCCTCTGAGTGCGCGTGACAATCTCCTCTGCAATCTTGCTCCACTGGCTGCCGTATCGTCGGTACCCTTTTCGCAGCGCCTCATCCTCCTCGAGACCCCAACGGCCCTTTCTGATCCTCTCGTCCAGCACCTTCGCCCAACGCGCTTGACACTGCACGCCGCTGCGACGTCCGATCCGTTGCGCAATCTTAGTCCATTGCAGTGGTTCGATGCCCGGCAGCCTTTTGTGCATTGACTTCTCCGCGCAATGCGTCGTCCGCTTCCGACGTCCAGCCTCGGAATGAAGTGTTGCTGCTTGTACGGTGATGACGACGTGCGAGCGAGGGAATCCGTGCCATGTCAAGGCCGTCAGTAGCCAACTCGACCGTGCTCGGACAGATGGGCTGCTGCAGGAGAGTGTCGTACACTTGGTTGTCATCAGCGCTGGGTAGGGAGGAGTGATCATCACACGAGCTCGGTGTGGGTGACTCCCGATGTCTTGCTTCGAATTCAGCTTTATTGCGACTGTAGTTGTGCGTGTGAAGATCCCGACTCACGATGGTTGTAAGTGGGAATGGTGTTCGTAGTTGCAGACAAAATCACCCTGAAGCACTGAGCTTGAGTGTGCCGAGGTCCAATGTAGTTCACTTACAACAATAATCTATTCGTCTAGATGGCTAAGTGACCTTCAAATGTAACACTTGCTAGACGCTGCATTGGCGGAGACTCCCGCACGTCCCCAGATTCTCATATTTCCCTGTGACCACGAGAGTCGTGGCTCGTTGGAGCACTTGCTACAGGCCCGTTGAGTTGTAGCCAACGTGATCGACATTGTCTTTGGGTGCGGGAACCAATTCCTTCCGCTATTTTGCTCCATTGTGTACCATGCTTCTTGTAGCCCTGCCTCAAAGACTCATCTTCGTCAGCTGCCCAACGCCCCTTTTTGATTCTTTCATCCAGAACTTCGGCCCAACGAGCTTGACATTGGACGCCAGTACTACGCCGACCAATTCGAAGAGCAATCTTCGACCATTGCAGTGGCTCGATACCTGCTGCTTTCTGTGCATTCACTTCGGCACGCAAAGCATTATCTGATTCTACACTCCACCCTCGAAAGGAGTTCCCAGCACTGATTGAACGATGAGGCATAGACTTCCTTGGAGATTCTTCGGAAGCCATGTGAATATCGCGGACACCCTGAAAAGTGGTTGTGTCTGAGAAAGAGTCAAGCATTGGATGTTGAGGTTGGGAATAGTCTGTTAGAGGTGACATCAATCGATCCGTCTCTGTAGCGGAGACAGATGACTGTGCTGAACTCCTGTACGCAGCAGCATCTAATTCGGTCGCAATGTCTGAATCAGCAAAATTGCTTTTTGTTCTTTCCATGTGATGCAGATTTTGCTCATTTGAGTTGGTCGAAATGGTTTCGAAATTAGTGAGAAAGTCGAATTCCTGGCTGTGCAATTTTTCTGGCACTCTCCAAGACTCACTGGTATTGTCACAGCTCTTTTCCGTGCGAGAGACACAGGATCTGTACTGCTGATCTATGCTAGAATCTTGCCACGTCGAGAATGGCACGTGAGGACTAGAGAAATTGAAGTGACTCTGCTCTGAGTGAGGAGTGGTACAATTACTGTGGTTCGGAGACGTTTGAGAAAAAGTGTGCGACACAACTTGAGGGATCTCATCTGGTTGCATAAATGAATAGTCGTCGAACAATGCGGATAGCATTGGCTGACGAGGCACAGTAGGATAAGACTGACTTCGCCGGCTCAGAAATGCTCGTCCTACTGCTTGCTCGTATGCTGCGATATTATTCAATAGATCTGGCAGTTGCAAATCCGGATTACAGAGGTCAATACCCAATCTTTCTGGGGTTTCGGTCTCGAATACATGAGAAAGGTCGTCATAGTTGTTTGTCTGGTACGACGGCCTAGATAAATGCTGAAAGGGCGAGATGAGTGGTCTCGAACCTACTGCAGGTCTTCTGTAAGTGGTTGTGGAGTAGTCTGTTGATGCGATCGCTGTTTCTGGCATGATATCAGACACTGGGATTGGATCAGGCCTTGTAGTGATCTGTTAGTCGTGTGATGATAGCAGGATCTGATCCCTATATATTGACCAGTAACAGTTCGGATTTGCTCGTGTCTAGACTGGCCACTCTACATTCTCCATGGACAGCTACAAACGACAATGTTTGCGAGAAAGCCATCTATCATTGTGCAACTTTGTGGAACATGGCGGTCCACCACGCGAACTTCCCGGCTCGAGGCGGGTGCTCTCATGCCGTCCGTCAGTCTATGGCTTGCTTTCCCGCGTAGAAAAAGCTAAAATGAATGGTGCCGGGTCACACACAAAAACTACAAAATGCAGAATTGATAAACCCCCATGAGCGTCTTTCTCACTAGGACTCTTGAATGTTCGTGTCTACAACTCAATGTAGTTCCTGCTGAAAACTGTGGCCGCCGCTATCCTTGAGAACCCAGAGATCTAAGGCAGTCTTGGCGGACGGTAAGGGACGAATCTATGGCGGTGCTGCAGAGTACGAGCTCAAGATTGACTACAACTTGGTCTGTCCCCTTTCATACGTGGATTGGTCTCAGGGTCACACGCCACTAAGTCCCCCATTTTAAAGTTTTGCAGACCAGAAGTTACATGCATACCGATCGCTTCTCCACCAAGTCCTTCCCGCTTCAAAATGGCTCGGGACGACCCTTGCGCATGCCTTTGGCGTGTGAGATAACAGGGCAGGACTGTTGGTCATGAAAGTCTTCGTAGAGGATTGCAAGCGTATGCAGAACTCCAGTTGCAGCCGAAGGTAGAGCACCATACAAAGAACTTGTTCTGAAGAAGCACAGAGTCTGCCTTTGGACTTTGTTGTCCTTGTGCTCGCGTGATAGAAGGTCGAATCTGCTGCACACTCATAAGTGTTATCGTGCCCAATCTCTTCCACTTACGCTGTCGTGTGCTTGTGGGGCTGGGAAACTCCGATGGCGCTTAGCCGGGATGGAATTTGGCGTTCTTGATAGGCGCTGCAGGTAAATGACTATCGACAGAACTCGCGACAATCTGGTGCATATGCCACTAGCTAGTCATGAAGACATTGTTCATGTTTTGGAAATGCGCGAAAACGTTCCGCATGATGTGAATTGAGTGATCGGCTCTCTGGTTGTAGCTTGATCGTTACACGAGCTCGGCACGCGACTGACCTTGTGTCATGGCACTAATCCAGCACACCTCGGGGGAGCAGCTGTATATTGCTAAAGACGGAAGAAGTGACAACTCCATCAGATCCAATTACAAAGGAGGCAAACCATTTCTGTGCACGTATCACGTTCGTAGAAAACTTAATTGGCATTCCCGCATCAAATTCTAGCCTATGCTCGGGAAATCTTGAGCCTTGGCAATACCTGTATCCGGGTATTCAGTGTTTGGGAAGAGTTTGGTGCATAGGTTCAAAGGTCTTCGAATTCTTGAAAAGGACACTCACAAAATTACTGGAAGTTCGAATTGTTCCAAGACATTTTCCGCTCTTGGAGTAGAGGTAACACAAAGTAGAGAAGTCACATATGCGAGAAGAGAACAGCCGGAGCTGAGCGACGACGACGACGATAGATAGAGGAAAAAGAGCCACAAAAGAAATCACACGGCGACATGCAGGTACCGACTTCGCGAATGATGCTGAACAGTCCGAATGACGAGTACGTTGCTAAGAAGCTCGACTTGGTTATGGACATCGTGGAAGAAATCGTTTTCTTGGCTAACAGCGCGCCTGGAAGCACAGAGTCGATCGAGTGCCACAACGGCAGATAAGCTCCCAGCGTTTGATTCTAGCTTCAGGGCGATTGTGCGTATGACAATACCGACTTGTGATGAGTATGACGAACAAATGAAGCCCGACTTCTTCTCGCGGGACTAACCGTTCAAAACCGCCGAGTAAGCATACCGAGCACTATTTCAGCCTACTCATAATGGATACGTCCAGCTTGCCACGTAAGTTTTGAGGTTCAATAGTCGCCTAGCGCTTCAGTAGATGCAGAACAGAACTCCCGTACATCTCCGAATCTTATATAGTCTTGTCACATCGACTGTCGCGGCTTGCTGAAGCATTCCCCGCGGACCCGTTGAGCTGTAGCCAACGTGATCGACATTGTCTTTGCGTGCGGGAACCAATTCCTTCCGCTATTTTGCACCACTGCGTGCCATGCTTCTTGTAGCCCTGCCTCAAAGAATCATCTTCATCAGCTGTCCAACGTCCTTTTTTAATCCTATCGTCCAGCACTTCTGACCAACGAGCTTGGCATTGTACCCCAGTACTACGCCGACCAATTCGTAGAGCAATCTTCGACCATTGCAGTGGCTCGATACCTGCTGCTTTCTGTGCATTCACTTCGGCACGTAAAGCGTCGTCTGATTCTACAGTCCATCCTCGAAAGGAATTTCCAACACTATATGAACGAGGAGATCTTGAGAGCGCATGAACATCAACGACACTCTGGAAATTGGTTGTGTCTGGCAAAGACTCACAAGTTAGATCTTGAGATTGGGAACAATCTGTCAAAGGTGAAATTGATCGATCTGACCTCGTGACAGGCACACTTGAATGTGCTCGTCCTATATACGCGGCAATGTCCAAGTCGGTGGTGAACTCTGAATCCGTATGATTGTCATTCGACCTCTCCATTTGATCCACGATTTGTTCTTTCGAGTGAGCCGGAAAATGTTGGAAATTGCTCAGAAAGTCGAAATCCTGACCGTGTAGTTTTTCTGAAATGTCCCAGAACTCATCATTACCGTCGCAGCTCTGTTCCGTACTACCAGTACTGAAGCTGCATGACTGATCTATACTAGCATCGTGCCAAGTAGGACTGGGAAACTTGCACTGAATCTGCTCTGAATGAGGAGTGGCACAACTACTGCGCTGGGAGGATGCCTGAGAGAAGGAGTGCGCAGCGATATGAGGGCTTTCATCAGGATCTGACAGGTGCATGAGTGAACAGCTGTCAAATAGGGCGGAAACTGTCGATTGGAGAGATACAGAGGAACAAGACTGACTTCGCCGACTCAAGAATGCTCGTCCGACAGCTTGTTCGTAGGCTGCGATATTGTTCAATAAATCTGGCAATTGTAGAGCTGGACTACAGAGGTCGATACCGAGCTCTCGTGTGATCTCGGGCTGTGGTAGATGAAAAAAGTCGGCGTAACTGCTTGGCGGGTGGGATGGACTAGCGAAGTGCTGGACAGGCGGATCTAGTTGTGGTTTTGAACCCGCCGCAGGTCTTTTGTAAGTGCTTGTGGGACAATTGACTCCGGTAACATTTGGTTTCGACATGATCTCAGACACCAAAATTGAGTCAGTACATGTATCGTGTCAGACGACACCGGCAAAGTCGTGTGATGGAAACAGGATCTGATCCCTATCCATCGACCGGTTTAAGTCGAGATTCGTTTGCGGCTTGACAGGCTAGATTACATTCTCCGGGGCCGTGGATTATCACAAGCGAGGCTGCTTGCGAGGCGTCATCTACGTCCACTAGAAATTGTGTACATCTTGCTCTACCTTCTGTCACAAATACGCCAGTGGCGCACGCCATCTAGATCCTCATTTTTAAATCAGTAGAGACCGTGACAATCGTGGGAGTGCCGGACTATCTGGACGAAACCAACAATACGGGAGTGCGCAACCCTGCCAGATTACAGCCAAAGATCGATTATGCTTCGAAATTGGATGCCCAACAGCTCACCTTTCTTCAGACTCTGGAGGATCCCGAAAGCACTCACCGAGAGCAAACTATAAGATCGCTGTATGGCATGGACGGCAGACGTACCTGGTTGCAGCACATTGACAGCATGCCTGACGAACTACTCTTTCCTTTGACAAAGCTAGCGCAAAAGGCAATCTACGACCACCAGCATCCGGAGAGTTGTGAGGGCAAAGAGTTTGTCAGTCTCCCCGCCCGCTGGTCAAGCGGCATCGGATCCGCTCTACACGATGCCAGTGCCGCTCTAGGAGTCGCCATGATGGCCGGCAGAATTGCCGTGTACGACGCTAAGAATCCACCAATGTCGAGGTTCGTGGAAGAGGATGAGGATCGGGAGAAGAATCCGTTCAAGTGCATCTTTGAGGCAATCACGTCTTGTCAAGCCTACGCCAACGAAAACAATACCAAGAGTGTCGGTGAGTGCAAGCAGCCGGGACGCCCCACACTGCCAATCTTGGGTCAGGCCATGCTCGATAGATTTCCCGACATGACTCCCAACGCCCTGGCACTCTGGGCGCGCGCTCAACACGCGGCATACATTTTGCGACTGCGTCCCCAGGCACTCTCGTATCTCGCCAACAATCGTCTGGACAAGACGATCCAGGTAGGATACAACCAGGGACAGGAGGGCGTCATGCCCTTTCCTCTACCGGCAAAATCCTGGTCCATGCATGTCAGACACGGCGACAAGGGCGGCGAGATGCGCCTGGTGCCGTTTCACGCGTACGTACTGGCCGCGGAAAATTACGCAATGCAAAACCCGATCGAGTCTCGAAAGTGGGCCTTTGTCTCGAGCGACGACCCGGAAGTGTTTGCAGAGATGAAGACACTCACCGCGATCAAGGACACGCAGACGGTGAGTAATTTGCAGTGGCACTGGTTCATGACGAAACAGGAACGCTCCACAAAGACGCAATTCGAGCAATTAAATTCGTCGGGGGCGGGGCGCAACAAGACCGAGACCACACTCGATTGGCTCTCCCAACTCTTGCTCGCCCTCGAGTGCGACGGCTTCGTTGGCACGCGCGGCAGTAACTGGAACTCTATGATTGAGGAAGTCAGGGGCATCTGGGCACCCGCCGCGCGAGGGCCGTACCTCGAAGTGGCCAGAGAGCGCGATTGGATGAATTATCCGGCGTAGAGACTTTCTTGGACATACAATGTACATAGTCTCCAATTCTGTCTCTACAACTGCCGTAGATTTTTCCCATCGCATTAGTGATGATTGGTGTCTCGAGGCTGCCCAAAGGGTCTGGCTCACCACCAACGAGAGAATTCAGCAAGACGACGAACGTCGATACTGCAAATATCACGGATAGAGCGCTCTTTGTTCGCTTTGGAAAGATGATTCGGTTGTTTCTCACACTCGACAGTAAAAGTGTTTTCGGCATGTCTATCGATTAAGGACCTTCGGCTCACGATAATGCTGCTGCCCTTTTGCTGGCGACACTAAAAATTATAATACTGGTCAATGAGAGCGTCGACGACTATCATCATGCGACCACTCACCAGCATGGCTACTACTCACGAAAGGCAGTATGAATTTTTCCAGTATGCATGTATACGTATGTACAATTAAGTCAAGTATGAAGTAAGCTTAAGAGTTATGTTATGCATGGTTTTCAAAATTAGCATTTATGGTCGCTCGCGTGCAAAGGTGCTGAGAGCGAAGAGGAGCTCCTCTTCGCAGCCAATCCGAAAGAGACGAGATCATTTGGCTCCTTTCACGGTTTGTGAAGTATCTCCCGGGCTGACAGCGTCCCCCGCTGTCTCGGAAATTTTTGAGCTCGTCCCTGTGAGTGAGTCTCCGCACCAACAATCCGCGCCCTTTTACACGTAACCCCAACTATGATCAAGGGTGTCGTACAGGCTCAGACAATAACCAATCGTGAGGTATGGTTTGAGTATAGCCCACTGAAAATAATCGAGCGTTCTTCGAGTCGAGAAAACGACCTTGGTTTGTCCACGAATTATAGGTTGTGGGCGCCACCAGTCGGGACGCTATGGCAGCAGCCTGTTTAGTAGTGGTGGTAGCAGGTGCCATTATTGCTGGAGCGGGCGTCGATGAAGAGGTCGGCCGCATACCAACTCCGTCCGAAAATGAATTACACCCGGGCAAGGTGGCCAATTTGGTGCTCACAACGACTTCTGAATACGTGGGCTGTCTCGAGCAACCGGTGGCAGTTTTAGGATCGACGTCAAAACATTGTGCACTGCGTCAATGGTCCAGTATCGTTCCTGCAACCTGGACGCCTGCGATCTGGACGTCCGTGTCCCAATCATTCATACAATCTGCGTGCATTCCATAACCCTTCGGATCGCCGTTTGCAAGCACAAACGGAGACGAATTGCCATACCACATGCCGGCGAATTGACCGACATCGTAGGTCATCTTGTACTTGATCCTCATGAGTTGCACCGGAAATTTAGGTTCCGTGCACAGCCCGCCGCTATTTGTAGGCGGATAGGCTACGTATGACTTGTGATCCGGTGAGTCGAGATTGACGCCGTCCCAACAACTGAGAATGACGACGATGGCCCGTAATCCATTTTTGCATGTTGTGTTTGGTATGCTGTACGAGAATGTGCCCAAAATATCTTCGTCATCAGAGTACGTCCATTTGATGTTGTATTGAGAAGGCGCGGAAGCATTAGACGCGCGCGAATTAGTGTCGCCTGCAATCATGCGGAATCCCTCCGGAAAAAATTGCTCAATTGGGTTGTTCACATCGTGATGCAAATAGTACACCGTGACGGGGTGATTGATGCCAGCGACACTGATGAATTGTCCATCACGGTACTGGTAATATAGCTGCGGAGTCCAGTACGCCGAGTGTCTAGATTCCTTGTGGATCTCTGCGACACCAAAAGGGAAGAGTTGCAATTGTCCCCGCCACTTGAAACATGAAAAATCGATGGATGCGAAGATCCAAGGAAGCAATGGAGACACAATTGGCTGCTGCAGATGCCGGCCGTGTTCAAACTCGAGAAATGGTAACTTTTTCAGTTCTTCTTCCGGCCCGTGGCTCGCCCCTTTCATTCAGTTGCAATTGCCTTTCTGAGAGCGCAAGTTTACCCGCAAGCGCAGAATTGCTCGGGGGAAGCGCAGAATTGCTCGGGGGGAGCGCAGAATTGCTCGGGGGTGCTGAAATGATTAAAGTCCCATTTGGCCCACTATACTCTAGTGCTGCATGTATTGCGGTCTCGAACCGTTATTTGGTTGACCAAATTCTAGCTTGTGCCCGGCAGATCTTGAGTTTTAGTATCGCCTGCATCAGAGCATCCAGTGTTCTGGCAAGATTTGGCATGATACACAGGTTTAAGGGTCTTCGAATTCCCAATATGGACACTCACGAAGTCACAGCAAGCTCGAACTGCTCCAAAACATGTTCCGCTATTGGGGTAGCCACATTTGCCCAAATTTCGGCAGATACCAGTAAGACTGGTGGCGTGACCAACGCAAAAGCGAGTACTGCCAAGTGAAAATTGCCAAGAAGAGCTGGCAGAGTGTCTCTGAACCATGGACCCCACGTAAGATGGAAGAATGGTAAATGTATCATATAAACTGCAAACGAGACAGATCCGAGGTATTGACAGAATCGATGTTCAAAGAATTGACGCAAACCTAAGCGTCGCAGTGTTAGATGCACAAGAACCGAGGCAGCCACAAAAGTCCACCATTCGTTGAATTTCCATGAAGTTGGAGTCATGATGGCCAAGTATCGGAAGCCCATTGACCCCGGTGCCACTGCCGGGTCCTCCACACAGCCGGCAAGAAACCAGAGTACCAATCCAATGGAGATGTTCAGTAGCCGTTGTACATGATCCCGCAATCCGGTGTGAGCAACTCGTTGCCATGGAAACTCAATGTCGTAGTCCGCCAGGATTATGCCGCACAAGAATGGTGTTGTACATCGCTTGCCGAAAGCAATTGACCACACCAATAGACTGCTAAGTATGCGAGAACGAACACGGTATGTCACTGATCGTGAAATAACCAAGAGAACCACATAGCATAAAATGCCATGATAATACTCAACGGGTATACTCCACACTGGCAAATTATAAGAATTGATTCGATCATTTTCCACCAGCCGAAAGACGTCCAGCAATCTGATCGTTTCCAAAGTCCAATGAGAAATCTGTTCAGTCGCTGTGGGGAAAATTGTGACTGTAGGATCCTTGACTCCAAGCAAGATCAAACACAATATGAGTGACAGATTGAGGAGCATCGGTACGAATAGACGAATTGGTCGGCGTAACAGATTGATAGCAATCTTCTTGTACATGAGATCGAGCTCTCCACGTCGAATAAGATTCAGACTTTCCCGTGTGAGTACGAACCCACCAGATACAAAGAAGACGTTGAGGGCCAGATGCCCACTTCACTAGTCAGTCTTGCCCACAATGTATGCCGTCTTACATACGAGGAATAAAGAGTCCTAATCATGGGCAATCTCGCCCAATTGTGGCGCAAGTCCCCTTCGAAAGCCTGTTTATGCAGGCCTACATAAAAGGTGTCTGCAAAGCGTCAGTGTGATCTTTACAGCTGAGATACATTCAGTACTTACCACTGAAATGTTGTATACAAACAACAATCGCTGCACATCCGCGCAAACCATCGAGGCATGCAGTTTGTCTGAGTTTACGTTGTGGTTGGCTCGTTGTCAGTAGGTGGAATAATCTGGGCGTTGCTAGAGCGCATTGTAGTCTCCTGCAGAGATGGTGAGGCACTTTGAAGATGTCCTTGTTAGAACGATCCGCAACCTTTGAATCATTTCTTCCCGTCTCTTCGTATGCTGGCAAAGAATACCTTTGGCTCTTGCGGTCCTGTGTGGTCATATGTTGCTTCTCCATGGAGCAGACAATGGCTGCCCATTGTGATGGGAGTCGGCATAATCTTCCCTCTTATACCTTTACAGTTTGCATAGGTAGAACAAATTTAGCTCAGTGCACCCTGTTTTGAAGGGCACGAAACAGAAACATGGTGGATACTTAAATTGTGATCGAGCCAATCGTCTTCTTGATTCTTCTCGCGTCGTACAATGCGTGTGAGGTGGGTACGTTCATGATTGGTCAAGTGTGAGGAGGTCAGTCAGGTGTTTCTTATCTAGCTTCATTGAGCGGGATTTGTCGCTTCGCTATACTAGACGATTCTCTCTCGACAGAACCGATATTTCGGTCCGATTGAAGCAAGACCTTGTCTACGGCAACACTTTAATTTCGCTGGTTCCTCACCAGAATGTTACTCTATAGCGCGATTCATAGAATCATCTTTCAAGTCAAGTTCTCGAGTTGAAATGCGGAGAAGGGAAGTCCGCACCGCTGCCAACAGCTAATCAGAGTAATGTGGGACGACAGCTGACAGCAAGTTCGATGGATGCTTAACTTTGCATGTAAGGCAGGAGAGAGTCTCAAACTATTCGAGTACACAACACCCAGACATGTGCACTACTGCGGCACAACGACACACTCATTATCTTCTTCATGAAGTCTCTCGTGTTTCGCAATAGGGAGTGTGACTACAACGGACGGAAGAACAAATAACAAAGCACGCATGTCAAGATTGACAAGGAAACAGGCTTTCTGAGTCTGAGCACCGCTTGTCTCGACTTGGGGCACCTGCGCATCACAAACCAAAGCTTAAGTTTTCTGTGCTTGAATGAAGTTCTGATCATCATTGCCTCTTGCGTGGGTGCGAATGAGCGGGTGGCGCAGTGATGAAACACGGCAAATGGTCAACGTAAGCGACACTGGAGTTAGTCATGAATGTTGGTCGCACTGCTGTAGCCTCAGTTCCAATTACCTCGATCATCGACCTACAGTGAGCTAGCTGACAGTATTGGTCGCTGGCGGCAAATGGCTAATCCATAAGATCATCTATGCATTGTATCATTGCGAACACTCGCCACGCTGGAGTGTTTGAGTGTTTGGCAGAACCTTAAACATGATCTGAATAGATCAGCTGTCAGGACACAGACTACGCATTGTGCACCGAGGGGCCATCACGTGAGCAGTCAGGCTACAGCACAAGCTGGTCGTTCCGCAGTGACGAGCCGTCGCGACTTTTGTAGGATCTCTTGGGCGTGAAATTACTGAATTAGCACTGCATCACCAGCCATGAGGTGTTACAACCCGATCTGGAGATATTCACTGCGAGAACGGGCTTCTGAGATCCATGCATCCAAGTACGAAAGTCGAAACGCATTGAATGCGATTCAGGGGCATCACCCGGGCCGCTATGGTCCACGGATCCAAAGGTCGCGCGATTGGTCTGGACTTGCGATTGGCAAGAAATCCCGAATCAATTTTGTGCCGCATCCTCGGTTACCAGAAATAGATAAATGCACAAACGGAGTTGTCCACCAGAGATCCACCACAGCGTCTATCTCTACGCCAGGCTTCTACGTGGCTTTGTTGCGTCGACTGTCCTGATTCATGGGCATGACATTCGGTTCACCTCGGCGAGAGTTTAGAAAAATTGACCCATCTCTCGCGCCTTTGGCCTCGAGCTGCGGTCAGTTATTTTTGGCTCGAGTTTGCGAGTCTGACGTGTACCCTACCCATCTGCTCGGACGCAGTGACAGCGGATCGATGGACGATCCACAGACAGATCCGTCGCGACCTCATCAAGGGGTCCTCGAGGGAATGTACCATGTTTCAACCTATCGGGCTGTCCTCTCGAATCTTGCTCATCGAGAGGCGACGTTCGGCAGTGATTAGTACAATCTGCTGCAGGTCTCCACAAATTGTCTCACGCATCCCGCGATTGTCACGACATCATGTGCCACAGTCATAAGTCGTATGTACATAGTCCTACAGTATACGTACAGCTCGTCGATAAGTCTATATTCACGCTCTGAGTAACTCAGCTGAGTCACTATCCGAGCCGCGAAATTCTTGCTCAAACGCCAAATTGCAACATTGTTGACTTTGACTCATCAGCCTTCCACAGTCGTCCCGATGCTAATTATCGTTGAGGTATTGTTGATTTGCAGCCACCGTGACCGACATTGTCTCTGCGTTCGTGTGCCAATCTCCTCTGCAATCTTGCTCCATCGAGTGCCGAACCTCCTGAAACCTCTCTTCAGAATTTCGTCCTCTACAGGTGTCCACCGTCCTTTTCTGATGTTCTCATCCAGTACCTCTGCCCAGCGTGCTTGACATTGGACCCCGCTACGACAGCCAATTCTCCGTGCGATTTTGGTCCACTGCAGTGGTTCTATTCCTGCCGCCTTCTGAGCTTTGACCTCTGTACGTAGAGTGTCGTCCAGGTCTACGCTCCAACCACGAGAAGTTCCATCTGCTGTGTGAGCGGGACGAAGTACTACCGGTCGCTGCGGTGTCCTTGGGCTGTATGTGGAAAATGAAGGCTCGCAATGGTCTCTTGTAACAGCATCCGGTGGTTGTGATGCCATGGTGCCGGAATGATCACTTGATTGACTGTCTGATGACGGTGAGCGATGTAGACTAGACCAGGGGGACTGCGAGAGAATACTCCAGTGGACGTCTGAATCTGGGACGACTACTGCGTCAATTGCCGAATCGTCAAAGTTTGTCAAGTCTGCAAGTTCCGACGACATTTGCTCATTACTACTCGTTACGAAGATCTCGTAGTCATTGAGCAAGTCAATCTTGCTAGCATGTCCAGCATCGTAATTCGTGCAGGCACTGTCGGTATCGTTACTATAAAGGGTGCTTGTACTGTGGCTGTTATAATTGGGGTCGAGTTGTTTGTCCCAGTTGTCGGTCGACCGAGCCTGGGTGGGAGTAGAGAAGGTGTAGAAAGCCTGTTCATTTCCTGGTGTCTGCAAATTTGTCTGTCCAATGGAGTCATAGTCAAACTCAAACTTCTCCAAGGCCTTCTCAAAACTTGCGCATGCCTGTAGGCCCGGCCCTTGCTCTGGCGATGAATGAAAGGAGGATCTCGTCTGCAAGTTGGGGTTCGACAGACTTCGTCTGGTCAGAAAAGCACGTCCGACAGCCTGCTCATAAAGAGCGATGCTCTTGAGCAAGTCTGGTAGCTCATGATCCAGATTGAAATCATGTTGAGCGATTGTTGAAAGTCGAGGCGAGCTCTGCAAGGGAGACACAGAGGGCCTGACTTCTCGGACATCAGTTCTTTGTGAGGGCCACGGCTCTGCTGTGCACGCTATGTTAAGGAAAGTGTTTGGCAATACTGACTGTGCCATGATAAACGATTGTAGAGACGAGGTAATTTCTGGACCTTCTTGACGACAGAGAAGATGCGATCAGGGACTCCTATATACCTTTCCTAGCATAAGCAAGAGTCTTGTGTCCATCGCACGGCTGGTATAGGGCTGACGGTAAAAGGGACGTAGATCTTGAGAATGCCATCTGTCTCAGATCCAGCCACAAAAAGTCCGAATCAAGATTTCTATCACTTGGTGCGTGACGCGGGCCATCTCCCCTTCCATACCTTCACACTCCATTACTTGATAGTGGCTTTTTATGTTATAGCAGATCCCGAACTATGGAAAAGAGGCAGTGACAGAGATGGCAGATATTTCGTGAAACTTTGGCGCTTTGCGGCCCAATCTTTCCGTGGATGACCACCCTACCATCCTTTCGGTCAGTCGTGTGACAAGGGACGAGCAGCTCAAGCAGGAGATATAGAACCGAGTCCGGATCCCCAGGTTGCAAACAGAGGGCATGATTATGAGGCACATTGCGAGTATACCTTTGCTGATGCTACTGACCAGGGACACGGAGCTTGGATTCTCATGAGAAGCTTGGACGTTTCATTGATAGCAAGGCCTCCAATTGAAGGGGGAGTCGTATAGTCAGGCCCTGATCCTGCGTTTACTATCCCGTCCGCGGGAGGTTGCCGTCCCTCAAAATCGTGGCAAATACAGCCTCTCGGGCGGGTGGGAATTGTTTCCCCGAGATCATCCTTCCTTTTCTCGAGGGCTGACCTGCGCGTACGCAGCCATTGTGCAAAGTCAACTTTTGTAGCATTTTGTGAAACACAACTTTCGGGCCAAATGCTCTCGAATCGTCCCGCTCCCCTCTCTGTTACCCAGATCGGTGCGAAACTTGCCACATCTACTTGTTGTAGTGACATATAGTGACAAACTCGTCTTCGTCATGCTTAGATTTGCTTGTGCAACACTATGTCTGATCCGTGATGTTAATATGCAATCTCGGATTCTGATGTTGCCCAAGTTTTTTAGGTGAATCATGCGGAATGCCGAAATCTTTCTAGAAGCTCAGTTGTTCTGTCTGTGGTAGAACTTTGCGATTGAAGGAGTTCTCGCGAAACACCCCTGTCATTAAGCGGGATATGAATCGTGTGCCGCATGTAGTTTGTCCTGTCTAGTAACAAAGGTTTGACGACTCGGATTGTCCTGAGTGAGGGCAGTTTTCAACGATACTTGAAGATGCATGACTCAGTTGGGACATTGCACTATAGCCACAGTCCTCAAGCCGTGAGGTCGCTTTCATAGTCGTTCAAGTAGCAGCACGTAAAGTCGAATTCTGAGCACGTTCCGCCCGAAGTGCTTTTTTGTGGCCTTTGTAAACAATATTATCTGTCTGCCGGCCACACTCTATCACGATCAATCGAGCGAATTCCTTCGAGTCCCAATAGCCTTGATGGGCATAGACCATTGAGAGATACTGATTGTCGATGTAGCCATTCATTGGAAGAACATAGTCAAGCGAACCATTTTCATTCAAGAGCTCGAGCCTTTCTTCAGCAACGGTCTCTCGCGAAAAGTCGTGTGTCTCGAGCTCTACCTGTGATGGCAGAGCACGTATTTCTGGGCGCTCCTCGGCCTCGCGAGATGTGCTTGATCCACTGAAGGGCAACTTCAACGAGGAGAAAAATGGGGCGGTGGACGTCGGAATCTGAGTTGGAGGTAAGCTAAGCGCGAAGCCAGAATCAATCGTAGGATTCATGCGATATGCAATAGGGTCTGTGGCATAGAAGACATTGTACACTTCCTTCACGGCGAGTGAGCCATATTCACCCTGTACACCAGTGATGCTAGTGTCTCGAGACGATGGCTTCTCAGGTTTCATGCGATTGCGTGGTATGAGATTCTTCTGCTTCAAGAGCAGGAAGAATGCTGCTGGAGAACCAGCGCAGATCAAATTCGTAGTGTTGAAGTTGAAGTGGCTTGGTCCATCGCGAATCTTGGAAGCTTTCGAGTCAAACTTGCCAGTCAAGACATTATACAGCGAAGGCCGAGCCTTGACGTCGTTCGGCTGATTCGACAAAACGTCAAAACTGATTGCGGAGCCTAAAGAGTGACAGATGATGTGGACACGGCCACCTCTAGTCTCGAATGACGAATTGTTCCTGAGCCACAACGTGTAGATTCTATTTGCCTCTGTCACGACAGCTTCGATCATGCGAGGTTTGTGGTGGGACATGTAATATGGTATGTCAAACACCACTTTGCCTATCAAGTCTCTTACAGCTGGTATAGCGTCGATTGTGATATCGTCCAGGGAGAATGCTGGACTTTGACCATCTGCTTGATCACTTTTGTTCGTTTCAGGGGCATCTGGATCAAAGTTGACTCGCCAATTGATAGGTAGGACTTGCGGACAAAAATTGTCTCGCAGACACGGACCAACGTCTTTGTGTATCATTTGTTCATGTAGGAGCAGTCTTAGCTTTGTCACAGCATGTGTGAATGTCCAGCCTTCGCTCGTCTCTGCTAGTTTCTGACCTATGCCATGAATGACGAGTATAAGATCCGTCACATCAGCCGGTTTAGGTATGCCGTCTTCCTCTTCATCCTTCGCATACTCGCCCTGGATATCCTTGAGTTTTTCGGGAGCCCGTGGAAGAGAGTCACTTCTCCTCTTGGACCCACTCGGAGCTGGACTGCGATCTCGTGAGATTTTGGCTACCGGATGTGGTCGCTTGAAATCATACCCACGAAATACCTCAATAAACGCTTCTTTTCGTGAGCGCCCAATAGTGCTGTATATGGATCTAACAAGCTTCGAACCCAGACTCCGAGATCCAATCCACGCCGTCTTTGCATTGCGATATATGATGTACTGTCCGGACGAGTCTCCACCAATATTGTATTTGAGCTTCGCTTCCGCTGACGCACCAAGCTCTCCGGCGGACTCTAATTCAGCTTCATAGGCCATGGTCCACGGTCTGACTTCGTGATACCCGTTCTCTAGTGCCTCCGCCAATTCGTCCTCTACAGGTAATGAATCGGATGCGTAGAACCAGGTACCTCTACGCACAGCAGTGACTGTTGCAGATGCATTTCTCGATGTCCAATATACAGGCTTCATCTTCCATTCAGTCAAGTCGACTGAATGTAAGCGCTCAATACCGACAAGCAGAAGATCCTCATCTGGTATTGATGATTTCCGTGGAGGTTTCTGATCGTTCGTGACTTTAGCGTCGCTTTCTTCAGAGGAACCATCCTTTTCTTCGTCCTTGTCGCATTTGATCTGCAATCGCTCCTGATAGCTGACTTCCAACGCATCACAATCGTACTTGCTGAAGACAGTCCATTGACTTTGGGAGCCAGTAGCGGGAATCGGGGCTGTTAGATCGTACAAGGCTATGGGCGATTTATGAAAGAATGCGGGTATCAGTGCAGGCGCCGGCGCATTTTCAGCAGCTGGAGTCGATGGTCGCTCAGAATCGTATATAGGCGCAGTCTGCTGCAAACCCAAGTGTCGCATAGATCGATTTCCACTAATTGTTGTGAATACAAATTTGTGAACAGATACCTGCCATGAATAAATTGATACACGCAGGAATCGCAGCGAAATGAAAGTGCGCACTTCAGCTCAGAATTGGCGTAGGTGGCACTGAGGCGCACGGGTGGCTGCCGCCGTGTAAATCACATGTGATTGCTGCTGCTCAAGGATTCTGGATTTGTACAGAAACATCATTGTTATCTCCGGATCGTCGAGGCCTATCAGGAGGTCTGAAATGACTCTGACAAACAGATATCATCTGTGGTTCAAGACATGGCCAATCAATTTGTCAGAAACGCCTGAAAAGTGATTCAGCAGTACGAAAATGCATAACGCGCTGAGCATGAAGCACGGTACTCGTGGATTGCGCATAAGCTGAGAAATTCAACGCAGACGCGGTGGATGAAACGAGTGCAATCAGATTTGCAGGTAGTGCGCCGTGCGCTGGCCCTTGCGAGCTCGTGAAAGTGTTGGTCCTTATTCGTCCCTGACTCGAATGTTCTCAAACTTCTTCACCCCGCCTCTTGTATGCTTGTCGATGAAGCTAGTGGGTTCGAAAGCTTCAGAGTCAATGTCCCTGGATGTTGGGGTGCTTCCGGCGTTCTTGTCATCACGGTCCTTGATCTCCACGGAAGAACGTTTCGCTCCAGACTCGAGCGCCGCCTTGGTTATTGAGGTTGCCTCGTTGTGTGCTTCAAGAGCCTTGTCTGTTTGAGCGAATGGAAGTTCTTGTTTGTTGACAGACATCTTTGTTGCCTTTCTCAGGACTCCTTTGAGTTTTGACATTATATGTATAGGAGACGACTCTGCATACTTGAACAAGTGTTTCGTTCTGAAGATTCATTCTGCTGTTGATATCTTCTTCACAAATCGTGATACACTACGGAACTTTGGCCGAGCGGTTAAGGCGCTAGCTTAAGGCGCTAGTTCGAAAGAGCGTGGGTTCAAGTCCCACAGGTTTCATTTTGGCACTTTTTGTCAACGTTCGGCTTTGCGACTCCTGCTCTGATCAGAGCAACTCAATGGCAAGCACTCACTCAAAACTTGTTGCTATCAAGCTAATTCGTCGTCTGATATGCTATGATCGAGCTCGTAGTTATTCTGGAACGGACCAATTGCGGTTGCTCTCCTGCTTTTACAATGCGATTGATCGGCATTGACCTGACACTTGTACTCAGATAGAGGCGTGATTGGTTTAGACAAGACAGGTGTGTTGCTTTTGTTTGTACGAGGTATGTGATTCAATTTAGAACCATCAGTGTTCGTGTCATAAATCTCCTGGCGACAATCCGGGTTCTGTTCTGGCACTTCTGGCACTTCATCGCAAAAGACCATAGCACCGAAAGGATCTGCCAATGATGCAAACTGCTGCGAGTCTCTTCCCTTGGCTCGCGGAACATGGATGTTATCGGAAGAATAGTCCGCATCGACCTTTGGGACCGACAGCAACTCGATTTCATCGTTAGAAAGCTGTCGAAGCTCTGTTGTAGTGCGTAAAGCTTTCTTTCCTTGTGCAAAGTCACTGTAGTACGCTTTCGCCGGAGTCTTTGTGAATTGGAAATCAGAGGCGAGGTCGGCTATGGAGTTAGCCATCTGCGTGCCCTCATATATGGAGCTTGAGTAATGGTTCTCGGCTCTCCCATAACTTAATTCGTCGCGGATGACAGAACTAGGACGAGGTGCGCAATTCTCCTGAATAAGTAACCGATCGGAGCTGTCATGACGGTGTTGAGCTAGACGATAATTTGGTGATGTTTGAGCATGCTCGCTTACTTGATGAACAAACGCGAATCCTGCTTGAAGCACATGTTCCTTTTCTTCTTCGAGGTCACTCGTTATGTGTTTCACTCGAGCTTTCGGATTGTGAGGATTGAGTGAGAATGGCAGGGCGATCGCGTCAGATTCGTCGAACGATTCGTGGTGCTCTGCCTCTGATTTCCACAGATTATGCTGAGCAAATCTGTGAGATGGCTGAATTTGACGATTGTTTTGTGATGCAGTGTTGTGTTCGAGGTATCGGTCAACTGCACGCGGCAGCATTTGAGCTGTCGGATTCATCCTGCCGTTGAGCTCGTTACGAGGGTACCAATCATCTCCCTCATGCAGGCAAGAAGTTCGTGGATCTGTAGATCGTCTATTTGCAGGACGTGGTCGTTGTGATCCGGCACCAACATCGAATCTCAGACGGTCGAATCGTTGGTTCTTTGACCTCTTCTGTGATCTTCTCGGACGAGATGAAGATCTGGCATGTGGTATGTAACGCAGATCTGACACAGGGAGATCTGCCACTGGTGAGCTTCTACTGATCCGTTTCAACATTGGCCTGGCGTCAAGTCGCGACAGAGATGTATCAGGACCCTGCACTTGTGGTGCCTGCTAGATGACAGTAGCATATTATGAGAACTTCACCAAGAATCTCAAGCTCGAGAAGTCAGCCAGGTTTGGTGATCAGTCAGATCATATGCATGGAATGATCAGCTGAACACTAGATGCCATCCCAATCCTACCATCTCCCAATAGCTTACACGATTGCCAGCAACGCAAGGCTCACATTGGATATCTCCTGGACTTTGTTGACAAGCAGGTGCACTGACTGGGAGGTCAACGCTGATTATTTGTACAGGAATGTACTACAACATCGTCAGAGGCGTAAATGTTGCGGGAGAAGCCTTGGCGCTCAGAAGTGCTAGAGCTGCACACTGCAGTAGCGTAGGTACTAGACACACTTGCTTCGTTCACTTCACGTTGGGCATGTCTAACGTAGTCTGAGGCCTTGATGAGACCATTGGTCTTGAGGCATAGACTTCAACTCCAGACCTCACAACGACTCACTTGTCTCGAGGCCTGGACTGCGCCTCGCAAAATGTCAATCATGAATGATGGAAAGGAGAAACAAAATGACAAAACACAAGATCACTCGGATAAACCTTTGGCCATTGAATCAGGTAGCAGCTCCAATGATACCACTCAAACATTACAAGTTGGAGGTGACTCTGTTAAGTTTGAGAGTCTTGGACCCATTGTGCTCAACATGGATGGCACCATGTCCCGGGTGAACAACTGGGCAGAGATGACTGAGCCTGAAAAGTGTGCCACCAAGAGGATGATACTAAAGAGGAATGAAAAGAGAAGAGCAGAGTTGCTTGAGAAAGGCATACACGATGAGAGTCGTTCATAATGATCACGTACTATGCTATAATAGATGAAGCATCAGACACCTCAACATCAGCGAACGTTTATGCCCAGTCAGATAACTCATGCTCGAGTCAAAAACTATGGCACAGGTCACAGTGATGTTTCCGAACTCCCCACTATGGCACCAGGAAACATGAGATGAATTATGTACAACTACAGGACCTCGGTGTGAGTCATTTCAATAGACTAAGATCGCAAGTTCTTCTCCTTTCCACGAGGTCGTCCCTTGACCAAGAAAGGGTTCTGATTGTGAACACTTCTTCTCGTCTTGTAGCCCTTCGTCTTCCATCCCCAAATACTGCTTGTGGGCTTGTTACCTCGACCTCCACCATGACCACCTCCATGGGGATGTTCGTATGCATTCATGGCTACACCACGCACAGTTGGTCGTATGCCAAGCCATCTACTTCGACCTGCTTTTCCGAGCTTTCGGTGATGGTGATCTGGGTTTGAGACGATCCCAATTGTCGCAGCTGCATCGGCCGGTATCCTTCTGAGTTCTCCACTCTGCATCTTCACCACAGCATAGCCATTCTTCGGTGCTGTGATGATTTGTGCATATGTTCCTGCGCTGCGAGCAAATTTCGCTGGACCATTCTTTCGAGTCGAGATGGCATGGACCACAGTACCGACTGGAATCATGCGTATCGGTAAGCAATTTCCACGTTGAACAGTCCTGGCAGCGAGCATTCCCGGATCGATATCACCTCCCATTTCGGAAATGAGACTATCGGGAATGCCAGACAAGTAGCTTTCGACCTGATCGCCAGCACGCAAGCCGTCGCATGCAAGAATGTAACTTTTGACTCCAGCAGCATCGGTGACGAGTGCAATGTGTCCACTCCTGCCAGGATCATACTCTATCCTCTCCACGGTGTGGACACCTCCATCGACCCTCTTGAAATCAACCGTCCTTAGTCGTCTCTTGTGGCCACCTCCTTGGTGACGTACTGTTACCTGTCCACCACTATTTCTTCCACCTTTTCCACGCTTCGCTACAGTCAAGGGCATGAATGCTCTGCCCTTGTACAAATGGTCATGCACGGGTCTTCTCAACCACCGGATACCAGGTGAGATCGGTTTATATTTCCTCAGCTGAAATGTCTTTCGCTCTCGAGTGAAGGCCGATCGAGCAGCTGGTGTCTCTTCTTGCGATGTTTCAGGGCTGTGGACCATCTGTTGCGTAACTGACTGTACAGTGGCATAGGTACACCTCTTGAGCGGCTGAAGACTGGTTTGTCGTAACACAACATTCATCCTGCTCGTGAACAGCATCTTGCTTGATCAAATTGATCCCACACTGATCGCAGATCTTTCCAGCACCGGTTCAGGGAAAGACGAACTACACACAAACACCTGGCTACGAGTCAATGATATGATTGCATGTTTGTAATGACAAGAACATTACGATTCCAAAAGTGAGCTGTATCGTATCTGTCGCGAATCTATCGTCGCTTCTCGTTTAGCCTGTACGAGCAGATCAAGCCACACAAATTCGAGATCCGGTCATTAAATCATCTTCTGTGTATATATGCATCACCTGGAGCTCGGCCATTGTCCAGCAGCTGTGATATAGTCCTCGAATTCTCAGTATCTCACGCCTCTGTAAATCATCGGCTGACTAGTGGGATATAGCCTGTCAGGCTGGAAGTGTTCGATGCCACCGAAAATCGCGAAGCCAGCGGACAAAACTCTTGATCGAAATCATGCCCTTTTGTTCAAGCAAGTCTTGCAGCATTACGAACAGAAGGAATATAAGAAAGGTGTCAAGGCCGCAGATACCATATTGAAAAAATACCCTACTCATGGCGAGACCATGGCAATGAAAGGCCTGATACTAACAAACATGGACAAGAAGGAAGAAGGATGGGAATGCGTGCGTAAAGGACTGCGAAATGATCTCAAATCACACATCTGTTGGCACGTCTATGGACTGCTATATCGTGCGGACAGGAACTACGAAGAATCTATGAAATGTTACCTAAATGCGCTCAAGTACGACCCAGATAATCTGGTCGTTCTTAGAGACCTAGCTGTCATCCAATCACAGTTACGCATATACACTGGCTTGATCGAGACAAGGAAGAACTTGATGATTCGACAGCCAGATATCCGAGGCCAGCATACAGCGTACGCTGTAGCATTTCATCTCAATGGCGACCATACGAATGCTCTGAAGGTTCTGACGGAATATGACGACAAATTACTCGTGAAGCCCAAGAACAATGCTGAGCATTCGCTTACGACTTTGTACCACAACACAATACTAGCAGAATCTGGAGATTATCTGAAAGCGTTACTGCATCTCGATCTAGTAGAAAGTCAGATTTTGGACAAGCTGGAAGTGCTGGAGCGTCGTGCCAAGTACAATCTGAAGCTTGGCAAGGATCAGGTTTCCGAGACACTTTATAGGCAGCTCTTGGACATCAATCCGGACTGTCACAGATACTATACAGGCCTTGAGAACGCACTTCAATACTCCACGGATGGCACTATACTCAGCGAAAAGATTCCATTGGCTTCTGAAACGTATTCAGAATTGCAGAAACTGTACCCAAAAGCTTCTGCACCAAAACGACGCCCTCTAGATTGGCTGCAGGGAGAGGACTTCCGTCGTGCTGCTGACAAATATCTGAAAAATCTGTTACAAAAAGGTGTGCCCTCGACCTTTGTCGACATTAAGGCTCTGTATGGTTCCAAGGTCAAGGCCGATACCGTCGAAAGCCTTGTTCAATCCTATTTTGCGGAACTCGAGACAGCAGGCAGTACCCACATCGATGGTAGCCCTCAACAGAATGGTCAAGCCGAGTCTTCGAAAGAGGCACCCACGTCGTACTTATGGACCCTCTACTTCCTTGCCCAGTCTTATGACCATCGCCGCAAGATACAGCAAGCAACAGATACAATTGATCGAGCAATTCAGCATACACCAACCTTGGTCGAACTTCATTTGACTAAAGCCCGGATACTAAAGCATTCTGGCTCACTGCTACTGGCCGCCGAACAAATGAATGTCGCTCGGGAGCTTGATTTGCAAGATCGATTCATCAACACGAAATCTACAAAGTACTATTTACGTGCCGACATGAACGCCGAGGCTATGAACACGATATCGTTGTTTCTCAATTCAACTTTAGGTGGTGGTTCGATTGGTGATCTTCAAGAAATGCAGTCGATCAACTTTATCGTGGAAGACGGTCTATCATATCTGCGACAATCATTACATGGCCTGGCCTTGAAACGATTTGAGAGTGTTAAGAAAGCTATAGATCAGTGGTACGAGGACGAATTTGATTTTCATCAGTACTGCTTCCGCAAGGGTACCATAGATGCATACGTCGAAAGCATGAGATGGGAGGATTCGGTGTACACTCACTCCGTGTATAAGCGAGCTGCGACAGGGGCTGTGCGCGCACTACTTGACCTGCATCGTGAGCCTGCTCTCAAACAAGGACCATTAGAGTCATCACAACTCAGTGACGCAGATAAGAAGAAGGAGAAGAAGCGAATACAAAAAGTTCGTGCTCGCTGTTCCAAGGACGCGACAAAAGAAGCAGACAAGAAAGATGGTGTAGACATGCACCGCAAAATAGACCTTGACCCAGTCGGCGACAAATTAGTTAGTACAACGACTCCGTTGGACGATGCATTGGTATATTTGAATCCTTGGCTACATGATGCGCCAATGGATCAGACAGCACTATTGTTAGCGAGTGAGGTTTATATCGAACAAGGAGCACTCGACAGTGCGGTAGAAGCGATAAGCAAAGTTTCGGAAAGGGATGCGCATTTCCTGATCTTTGAACTACATCAACAAAGTGCATCGTCAGGCAATCAGTCACCAGTGGTCAAGGAGTATCTTGCGACACAACTCAAAGGTCAGTCTGTCAGTGAATGGAATACCCAGTTCTTGAAACATTTGAAACAGACGAAAAGCACAAACGAGTTTCTGTCAGGTGTAAAAGTCGCCAAGGCGCTAAACGAACCTGTACAAGAAGCAATACTGGGTTGGGAGTGGGACATGACCTCGACATCACTAGTTCAAGTCCGTGAATTATGGGAAATCCTCAAGTCGTCATCGACAGATGAATCAGTACTGATCCGGTATAGAGAAAAGGTCAAAGTGGTATGGACATTGGCAGAGCTATAAACTTGCATATTACATTAGCATTTTCAAGTACGTTAATCTTCAAGAGATCTAAGAAGTGATCAAAATTTGTTCATGTTGAGATTGCTCGAGTTGGGAGAAGTCTACATGTGTTTCATGCCTAAACATGGCATGTATGTAGTGTGTACGTGATCAGGCATATCCCTCACTCTTTTGTACGTTTGCACTCTCTGCCGATAACACTAGGAAGGCCTACTCCAGATTAGTCTCATCTCACTTTGAGCTGTCACCGCTACCATCTATGTCAAGTGGCGGCTTAGATCTGCCACAGACAGATGTAAGGACGACTGAGCGGACGCGTCCTACCTACAAATCGAAACGTAGATGCACAAAGATACAAGAGACGCCATGATTCGAGTATCGTTTCTGGAGTGGGCATAGAAGTCTGGCACCATGCAAAATAAGCTGAAAGGTTTCATGGCCTCTATCAGTTTTGGTTTATCTCTCTTGACTGATTTCATATATATGAATGTATCATGGCAGTTCTAGGCTTCTTGCGGCTGCAGTCACATCGAATTACACGGGAATTTTGGAGTAGGGACATCCTTGAGTGTAGTGTTCATGAACGCGTCTAAGAAGAGCACTGTCTGGCGTTTTGGGATGAATTCTGGTTTTGTCTTACTTTTCGGATGCTGGATACACTAAAGCTGAGAAGAGCATGCTTATAGTTGTGAATGTGTTTCCGTTCCGAGCAGCATACAAATCTTGTTGAATCAAGGGCTATACAATTCGGAACCCAACACGAGTGTACATGTTCTTTTTGCAAGACCTTCGGATCATCACAAGACTGACCGGCAAATCGGTCAAGATCTGTCGTCAAAAAAGGCTAGACAGCAAGGTTCAAATTGATGTATGTTCTTAACATCCATGACACGTCACGGAACTTTGGCCGAGCGGTTAAGGCGCTAGCTTAAGGCGCTAGTTCGAAAGAGCGTGGGTTCAAGTCCCACAGGTTTCATTCCATTTTTGCAATTTGCACATCAAAAAGTCTAAATTCGTCTGGCTCGAATTTAGTCATTGTTCATCTCTTCATTGTCTTTACACACAATATTGTTTTATGTACGGCCAGCCAGGTTCTTCTCTTCTGAGGCAATCTCAGTCATTTCTCTCCTGTAAAGATCGATCTCTGATTGTGTCGCCACGGGCACTGGCTTCCTGCTCCTCCCGGCCGGACGTCCTAGAAGATCAAGAACAGCCCTATTGCCGGGGATGAATGCCTTCATCATATGTCCTTCGAAGCGAGTGACCATGTTCTGCAGCCTCAAAACCTCCTTCTCATCACCACCGTTGTCAAGCTCAGAGTACAGCTTGACCAGCGTGTATGGGAACATGTTGGCGAGTCCAGTAATGGCACCGATAGCACCTGCACTTCGCGCAGCACCGAGGAATTCGGAGCTTCCAGCTGATTCAAGTCAGACGACTGTTCTTGGTCGGAGGATGTGGTCTTACTCATGACGTGAAAGTCGCCCTTGATGAAATCCGGATGCAGATACTGGATCTTGCTGACAGTGTTGCAAGTCAATTTCGTGCCAATGATGTTTGGATGATCGGACAACCCATGCAACAAGGGGGCACTCATGTTGATACCGTTAGTGACACCCGGAAAGTTGTAAATCATGATTGGCATGGGACTTCTGTCTGCCAATTCGCGAAAGTACGAGTCGAGGACGGCGTCAGACATGTGCCTAGCTAGTCAGACTACCGAACAAGGATGGGTAGTACAAACGTTACATTGAAAAGAAGGAAGGAGAAAGACCGATACCACAATAGGCACCTGCGCGGTGAGCAGTACGTGCGAGGTTGAGTGATTCCTGAAGACATTGTCCACTGATGCCGGCAATGATGACCACCTTCTGAAGACCTGCACTGTCGAGCTTCTGTCTGACTGCTCTGATGACTTTTTCTTTTTCGTCTATCGTAAGACATACTCTAGTCTGTTGGAGCTAGGACCCTGAGAGCGTAGGTAGACTTACGCTTCACCGGTGGATCCATGAATGACCAGACCCTTTACACCTGCCTTGGCGAGATAGAGCGCATGCTCAGCACAGTGGTCATAGTCTACCGATTCATCCTCATCATCCTTGAAGAATGTCAAAGTGGGACAATATATCCCTCGCTCCAGTTTCATAGTGATTGATGCTGGTCCGGTCTAGTCTACCTGTAGTCCACAAGTAGTGACTGGATGTGCGTAGTAGCTGACGAGACTGCAGCTGGGGCATGGAAGTGGATGAGGAAACGGGGGAAATTCGTGGGGAGATTCTCATCAGCCACTGAACCCTCGCTTTTCCGGTGAATCCGGTTCTGCTGCCCAGACAAGCGACTCTCTTCAGAATTCAACAGACCATCTAATGTTCACAATCGTGTATCATCAATAGTCATAGACCCAGTTCCATTTCCATGACGATTGAAGCAACAGGGAAGGGATCAGATTCAGGTTTTTGATTGGCTGGTGTCTGTGCTCAGTGGATAATCTGCGGAAGAATAATCTCCACGGACAGCGTGAAACGCAACTCATGACACAAAAGCGACTTCTTCATCTCCTCTCCTTCTTCTCTACTACAACAGCACCCATCCAGTGATGGTCATGATGTATCGCATATCAAGAGACATGATATGAAGTCAACTCAATCATAGTACATCCCAGTTGAACATCCTCTGACAAGCGCTGCCTCTGGTAGGCGACTTTATTGGATGAACTGTCCACCTCCGAACCAATTCCTACATAATCTCTTCCTCAAATCCAATAATCTCCTAGCGAATTGTGGTTCACCCGGATCCGTTGTGATATTGGCCCCTGTCGCAAGCTCACTGAATGCCATCGATGGCGAGACTGGCTCCATCTATGCCGACAACTTGACGGACGAGTTTGTGCAGAGCCACATCTTGCACATATCTCACAACAAGGATGAGATTCTGGACCGTTCTAGGGCGAGAGTTTACAGCACAGTCAATGGAAAATCAATGGTCATCAAGGAGGACGTCGTCTATCCACATCGAGGGTTCAAGGGTGTCAAGGAGGTCCGCATTTTGCACGACTCTCTGTTTTGGCTCGACCAGCCAGATCAAGCGCCATACCTAGTCTACTTTCTCGACCGTCCCCTTTCTGGTGCGCTAGTCCCGGACACATACCTCCCAGCGCAATCATTCTTGAAAAACAGGATCAGAACCTGGAGTGACCTCACAGCTGCGTACAAGTTGATCGGAAACGCTTTGAATCCGGTGTTCACAAAATTATATGTAGAGTTCAACGAAGCACTCGCTAGTGAGACAACGGATTCTGTTGCCACGCTAAACACGAGCTCTTTTCGTTCTCGTCACAACAGTTTTACACAACGCTCGAGAAGGCAGTCAAGCTCATCCATCACACCTGCACCGCTCATTCGCACAAACACGACTCAATCGTTCTCACAATCCCCTACCTTGCAATTCCTGAGGGTCCGAGTTGATTTGATACTCAATGCTGCTATGCAAGCATTTCAATTACTTCCACAGACGACCCTACACACGATCTCCGTGGAGTCCCATCTCACCGGCACAGACATCGAAAAATTGATAGAATCTCACATTCTGAAGGATTTATACGACATCATATTCTTTAAACTAATTGGCATCACGGAAGCTAGGGATGAGGAAATAGCTGCAGCCATCGATCGTGCAAGATGCGTCGACATTTCTCAGCTTGGTACAATATCCTCTCCGGACCTTCGAAAACGAATTGATGCAGCCATCACAAAGTTCAAGGACTTTGGCAGAGAGCACGAGCCGTATGACAAAGTCACAGCGTTGATGGAGACTGTCAATGTCCTGATGTTCAATTCTGAAAAGAGTAGCGACGACCTCATACCGTCGCTAGTCTATATCGTTCTTAATGGTGGCGTGTCAAACTTGTCTGCCAACATTTTGTGGATTCGAGAATTCGCTTTTATGGATGTGGACAGCGGCGAATATGGTTTCGCCCTGTCAACGCTCGAAGCTGTTATCTATCACATCACGTCCTCGACATCGTCCTTGGCAGAGGTTTCTAGCAGGAATCATCGGTTTCTAGACGCGGTTGAGCGAGATGATGAGGAACTGGTGAAAGAAATGGTCGAAGCTAACTCAGATCTACTAGAGATCCGTTCTAGCACTGGAGCAACGCCGCATCTTTTGGCAAGTTCCTCGATCTTGCGCTACCTCTTAACAAAGTCATGTACAGTATCCAACCTCTCTGGTCTCCTTATATCCGACGTGTCACCCGACATTTTCGCGAACGTCTTGGAACGCATCTTTGAACTTGCCCCAAGAGAAGCTCACGGCCTACTGAATCAAGCTGATGCGGAAGGCAAGACACTTGCTCACAAAATTCCCGACAGATTAAATTTCTTCGATCAGATCTATTATGAACTAGATTGGTGCAAGCTTGACAAGCAGGGCAACACTCCATTGCAGTTACTTGCCAGAATCTATGATCATCCATTGTACGATGTCTTGGTCGAACGTGTCTTGCGAACGTTAGCATGTGGACTGGATGATGATGATGGCTTGGCCTCTGAAGGGGAAATGCTTGATCAGATCGAGAGCAATCGAGACGAAGCGTCGGTGGCTTCTTCCGTAAGAACATACCGGATACCACTCTCACAGCACATTGATGCGAAAGGTAACAGTCTTGCACATATTGTCTCGACCCCTGCATCATTGGAGTCTGTGTTCAAGTATTGTTTTGGAAATTTCAACAAGTCCAACGATAAAGGACTAACTCCGCTACTCATATCAATCAAGTTTGCTCGTTTGCCTCTTGTGGAATTTATGCTGTCTCGCCCCGAAGTGGACTTGTTAGCTCGAGACTCTCGAGGCCACTCAGCGATTCATTACGCAGCGAGAGGGTCTTTGGCGTTGTTCAATTTGTGCGTTCGTGCTGGACTGGATATTAATGATCGAGCTTCTGGCTCTGGCATCACCGCCTTACACATCGCATCTCGCGAGGGCAACATACCAGTGCTCAAGAGGCTGATCGAACTCGACGCGGAGGAAGCCTGGGACTGGCGAGGCTTTCGAGCGGGCGATATAGTCAAGAACGACCAAGTTCGTAGCATCATGGACGAGTGGGCATGCTCGGGTCGTGAAGTGCGAGTTCTAAGGGGACATGTCGGCGAGGACTGTTCAGTCAAGTACCTCATCAAGTCAAAATCTGGTGGAGGAGTGTTACGGAGTGTCAAGGAGATTCAGAAACTGCGTCAATGGATGGTAACACGATATCCGACCGCGGGAATCGCAACTTTGCATATCCACCTGCCAAACCCGTGCCAGATCCACTCGAGGCCCTCCAGAGCTGTGCTATTGGCTGTCACCGAGCGGCTAGATGCGTTTGTTGCATCCTTACTCGATGATTCGACTGTCAAGGAAAACCCCTGGTTCTGGGAATTTCTGCTTAGTCCGACTATCAATGACAAGGCAATTACGGACAAAATTGAAGCTGAAATGGAAGTTGAGAAGCGCCGGGTGTGGAAGGAGGAGAAGGTAATGGGTTCTCATGAATCTACTCGAGTGTTCTTCTCCCATGCTCGGGAGCAGATCATGAAGCTGTCTTCGACATATCGAATTTTCGAGAGAAAAGCACGAGCAGTGAAAGACGGCAACCTTCATCTGTCTGTCGCTTATGGCCTTGTCGGAAAGGCTTTAGCTCATTTCCAAGACCTCAAGCAGTATGGGTATGTCAAGGCCATAGAAACTATGAGCGACAGCCTGGTAGCGCGTGAGCCTTCTTTGTTATATCAGCTAATTGAGGACATTATCAGTCTCGATGCACGGACCCAAGGCTTGCTGCACAGTCTCACAATCCCAAGTACGCTCATGGGTCGCATCGAGCACTATACTTCGGAATTGGAAAGGGGCGAGAGGACACTCAGCAAGACACCGCGGTTGCAGCTCAATCTGGCCTTGTTGGTGGACTCTCAATCACGACGCAAGGCACTGATCAGGGACGAGATGATGATGGCGCATACGGAATTAGAACATGCTGGTTCAGAATTAAGACACAATGAGATTATGCTTGCAGACAATTTATCCAGCTTTTATCGGAAGCATGAACAGGACGCGATAGAGATCATAAGAAAGTTTTGCAAGCGTCAGGCGGGAATGGAAAGGATTCGGTTGAAAGGCATGGAAAAAGCATTAGCGATTGTCAAGAGCGTTAGCCAGGGCGAGTGATGCTGTAGTTGAGGTCTAGCACAGGACAGACATGCAACGAAATTGAACTACGTCGTTGTTGTTTGTATTGAATCGAGGTCTCTACCTGGTGAGAGGTCGAATCTTAGTGCACGTGCGCGTCGCGTCGTGCAGTGGGTTTTCGGAGGTTTGGGTACTGTAGTACCAACTGTAAATCTCGGCTATAGATGAAGGAAGCTACTGATAGCTTTGATAGTCGTTATAGAGATTAGGGGATCTATCTTCGTCTATTCTACTGCGTTGGAGAGGAGGATCCTGGACCACGTCGTTCTCGATTAGCCTGAGACGTTTCTGAGACACATACATGTGCTCGGCCCGAGATTAAGGTGAGATTAACGGAGATTGCTTTGATTCAACGAAACGACGAGAACGAGATGGAGTTGATGATCACTTTTGACAGCAGCGGGAACCACTTCATCCATACCCGCAGATACCCTCATGCACTTCCGATTCCGCTGCTTAAGCCTGACCCACGCTCAGGCAAACAAGACTCAATCGTTTCCTTCGCAGTTGCCAAGCTACGCTCTCATTGACTGATAAGATCCAAGAAGCTCGCATCACATCTGACAGACAATAATGGTCATGATGAGGTCCGTCAGGCAATTCTCGACCACCGCACGTCGCTGCTCGGATGCGTACAGTCAAACCTTGCAAAACTTGCGAATCAATGGCGAGACCAAGGTCCTCTTCCAAGGATTCACCGGGAAACAGGGAACCTTTCACGCTCAACAAGCACTCGACTATGGAACCAAGGTCGTCGGAGGGACAAACCCGAAAAAGGCGGGTACCGAGCACTTGAGTCTACCTGGTGCGTATCTGCCCAATCTATGCAAACTGGTGCTAATGTATAGTGTTCAAAACAATCGCCGAAGCAATGCAAAAGACCAAAGCTGACGCAAGTGCCATCTTCGTACCACCGCCCGTGGCCGCCGGTGCTGTGCTGGAAGCCATCGAAGCAGAAGTCCCCTTGGTGGTCTGCATCACGGAAGGAATCCCACAACACGACATGGTCAGAGTCACACAAGCACTCAAGACACAATCCAAGACTCGCTTGGTGGGTCCTAATTGTCCCGGCATCATCGCACCCGGGCAATGCAAAATCGGCATCATGCCCTCACACATCCACAAGCGCGGAAAAATTGGAATCGTGTCGCGATCCGGCACTTTGACTTATGAAGCCGTCAACCAGACGACCAATGTCGGACTCGGTCAATCACTCGTCATCGGTATCGGTGGAGACCCATTCAGTGGTACAAACTTTATCGACGCACTCAACTTGTTCCTCAACGACGCCGAGACCGAGGGAATCATACTGATTGGTGAAATTGGAGGAAGTGCAGAGGAGGATGCGGCACGACTCATCAAGGAGTCAGGAACCACGAAACCAGTCGTGTCATTCATTGCCGGTATGACTGCACCGCCGGGACGAAGGATGGGTCACGCAGGAGCAATCACGAGTGGTGGTACAGGGACCGCAAAGGGCAAGCAGGACGCATTGCGCGCTGCTGGAGTCATCGTGAGTGAGAGTCCCGCAAAGTTGGGCGCCTTCATGTTGGATGAATTTACCCGACGAGACATGATTTAATTATTGATCCCTTCATCACAATCTTGCTTTGCTGCTTGACCATTCATATTCGTCTTCATAATTACGTGTCGACAGTTCTTTATAAGCTCGGCTTTTCGTAGTACCTGCCATTAGAGGACCTATCGAGTCAGCCTGAATCCCTGTATAACCTGCTCGGGATGACAAACAAATGACCTCCTTCGAGCCCGATGACGGAACCATTAATGTAGCTGGCCGCCCGGCCACTGAGAAAGACACAGAGTCCACCGACATCTTGGTCCCGTCCAATCCTGCCGAGCGGAATCCCGGCCTTGATGGCATCTCCGGCCATTTCGAGCGTCTCTGCCATCATGTGACTCTGGAACGGTCCACAGGCAATGACGTTGGAAGTAATCAACCTGGGCCCGAGATGTGCGGCCAGAGTACGACTCAACATTTGCAGTCCCGCCTTGGAAGCAGAATACGCAAACGTTTCATGGACGGGCACTCTATTCCCGTCCACGGATCCGATATGTATGATCCGACTCGGATCCTCCTCCGTCGCCGCGGCCTCCAATAATGGCGTACACAGTTGCGAGACGACAAAGACTGATTTGAGGTTCAGGCCGAGGACGCGATCCCATGCTTTATCCGGGTACTCATCGATCGGAGCAGCCCAATTATTTCCACTGTTATTCACCAAGACGTGCAACCTGCCACCAGTCACCTCGGCGATGCCACTCACCAGGCGTTCAATGTCGGGCCGACTCTGCATGTCCCCCGGTATCGAAATAGCACGACCCGAGAATCCCAAGGCATTGAGGTCCGCGCAAGCGCGCTCGCACACGTCTGCCTTGCGAGACGAGATGAAGACGTGTGCGGCGTCGTTGGCGATGAATGTTTTCGCAATCATGAAGCCTATTCCCTGACCTCCGCCCGTCACGAGCACGTTTTTGCCTTTGATTGAGAAGAGCGTGTGTGGGTCCAACGTGCCTGACATTTCAATGATATCAGTGTGTTTTTGACTAGGACTAGTGATGAACAAGTATTTTAGCTAGTACTTGTGCTCGTACAGCAGAACTATAGCTATTGCTATAGTCTGTCGTAGGAAAGTGCCGATTGTGCGGGGACTTTTTGTGGGACTTTTTGGGGCCGCGGCACGTGCTGTGTCATGTAGCATCGATGATTCTGTACAGGTTTGATGCATTATAGAACGGCTCGCTATGTATATGCTTGATGATGCTATATTACAGCAGCACTACTGTCGACGAAATCCTCATTCGTGAGCAGTCTTGAGACGGGCAAATTCCTGCTCTTTGGGTCCCAATTTCGCAAATGCTTCCTCATCAATTTCCTTGCCATTGCCGAATCGTGAATAATATTTATATCGAAAGTCGACATGGCCAGGCTGTCGAATGCGATTCAACCGTTTCGGCGGACCGTCTACTTCGGTGGCTGGCAACTTGGTGTACGTCAACAACCGCCTCGACCAACGTCCAAAGTTTTGCGTCGAGTTGGCGAGAAGTTTCAGGTCGTTGCGTTGGGGCAGATCGACCGGACTGTAATCTTCATTCACGGTCGGCAACCAAAACACCAATCTGCCGTGGTCGACTAGAATATCGGCGGCATAGTCGAGCAAGTCGTCCGCCAAGTCACTCAATTCGTACGGTTTCTTGGGCGGTACATAGTTGTCTCGTTCATGAACCTTTCGTCCATCTGGCATCACGCCCGCTTCTGTTCGTCCAAAGTGTCTCGTACCCGGCGATCTGCCTAGCGTCTTTGCACCAGCTCTCACGCCGTATGGTGGATCGGCTATGATACCATCCACCTTGAAGTTTGTGTGCCACGGTGAATGCTTGACGTCGAATGTGAGGCAATCGAGCAATAGATGGGAGAGGTCATATTGCTTGAAATTGGACGAGATATTTGCCTTTCCTTTGCCCTTGATTTGTCGACCATCAATGTCACTTCCGAGTGTGGTCGCCCCAAACGCCGAGCAAGACACGAGAAATGAGCCTGTGCCGACGAACGGATCATACATCAATCGACCTGTATCGGCCAGCACTTGATTCGCGCTCACCAGGGACAATTCGGACTCCATGCTCGTAGTGCCGAGATAGCCTCGCTTCTTGAGATCAAACTTACTGATGAGATGGCGGCTGGTGCCTCCCACATACCTAGCGAAATGGACATGCAACAAGACCCCATCATTTTTGGCCACAGACTCACCACGCCAGTCCTCCAGAATGGCAAACGTGTGTTCCGGACTCCTCATGTCAATCTTGCCCGTCCATCCAAGATGCGAGAATGACTCTATCAATTCTCGCTGCTGCTGATTCGATCTCGTGGTATCGAATGCCTCTACGACAAACTTGAAGGAGGACTCCATGTACTGCGAAAACGGATATGCTGGATTGTTCTGTAGGTTCTGATGTAATTCATCATAGTCTTTCCCGTCCGCCAGTAATTCATAGATACCTTTACTCAAGACACTGCGAGCCACGAGACGACGTGCATCATCGTCGTCTTTCAGGTCGATGGTGAAGAAAGGGCTAGATTGATCATGGGCGTCGACGTTGATTTCCAATTTATTCAGTAAGGCCAGAGACTCAATTTCTTCTTTCCGAAAGTCGGTATGACTGTTTGCTCCGTAGACTAGATAGCGTGGCATCTCGAGTTTTGTAAAGACTGGTCAGATTTACGATTGTGTTCTAAGACTTTACACAAACACAGCTCTAGGAACTATCGGTGTTGTTCTAGGACATCTAGCATATTGCCGCTTTGTACTCTAGTATAGCAGATGTGTCTAAGGACACCTAGAACTCATGAAGGGTCTACCTGGTCGTGCTGGCAATATAGTCAATTGCAACGTTTATGTAGAATTGAATGATGCTTGTTGGTGATCAGGAAAGATTTGATCAGAACCTCAAATCCTCTCTTTAGAGCTCCCACACTTCACAACTTGCTCACTCAAGACTCATGTATCTTCTTCTATATAAGCGTACGATGCAAGTGCGACAAGTTCAGGACCTGGCTCTATAGCTAAAGATCACATAAATTATTGTATCAATCATCATCTCAAGCTGTGTGCTCTTCACTCGTGGGTGCAAATCCTATGTCCATGACCTTCCAATCGCTATCGCTATAATCCAATAGTACACGTCCATGCCACCAGCACTGACTGTGTCAAGTGCTGATATATCACCGAGCGACCTGCGCAATACCTAGTGGTATGACGTGCTCGTCACGGGTACTTTTGGTTGTGTGGACGTGTGGTGTCTGATGGGAGACATCTGCATGTCCAGCATCCTCACTTGTCCTGACTACATTGTCGGAGGCGTTCTCTTGCTTAGCAGCGGACTGCTTTGATATAGGCCTGAGCTCATTCTCATCCTCTCTATGCTTCTTCACCCCAAATGACAAATCCGAATTACGAGACCAAAAGTGTTTTTTGCGGGCAGCAGTGTTCTCGCTAGAATCGTCGAGCTTCACTTCCTCAAATTCATTTTCCAGATTGGACATGTTCTCCTTTTTCAAAGGGGGAGCGAATATGCTGTCCTGCTTCGGGCCTGTCGCTGAGTCGCTGTTACGTGTTGTGAGGGGCTGCATAAAGGTCTGAGACGGTCTTCGTGGGGACGAGCCGTTGAGGGTAGCGCTGAGGAGATCGAGACTACTGCGGCTCGGACGACCGTCGTTGTACTGACCACTGCCATCCATGCTCGGTCGAATGTCAAAGCTGCGACGATAGCCATCGAGTGATTCTCGGGGAATTAGGAAGCCTGTGTCGTCCTCCTTCTTTGTTGTGGAAGCCGAGCGAGAGTTGCTCGTTGGGCCAGCATTTTTGAATCGGGACAGGAATGACGTCTTTTCTGGTGGGGAGGGAGGCATAAATGTGCCTTCTGGACTGACGCTGGAGAGCTTGTACTCTGGCTCCGCTGGACGAGTGATGTTGACGCTCTGCCGTGGAGAGTCTACCCTTGCGCCATTGGTCGGAGGCGGGGTGAGGGGATCCTCTGGAGTGGACTCATGCGTTGGTTGTCCATTTGGCACCACCCTGGACTTGAACGGGTTCTTGATGATGGCCATCGCAGTTGTGCACTTTTGTGGTTGATGTCGTTGTCGCAGAATCTGTTATGCAAGAGGATCAATCGTTTAGATGCGTGTGACCAGGTCAAGACAGACAAGCCGAGGGTTGAGTATGATGATAGATAGAGGCTAGACGGCAGAAGTGATTGGGAAGGTGCGTAGATAATGGTGTTGGTAGTAGGACTACCATTAGTGTTGTCATTGTTGGAGAGGCCGGTGAGCGCTGGAGGCGGAGGATGAATCGATCAATCGAATCCCAATTGAGCGAAGGAATCAGAGAACGGATCTCTTCACCTGAGCTCCTCTCACCTTTCCTCACTCCTGCGATAATTCGCTGATCCGCTCGCTCGCTCATTCGCTCATTGATTCACGATCAGTCGAATGAGTTCAATTCGTGATCAGTTCATTCATGATGATCAGTTCACGCTGTTGATCAGGAGGAGCTCTTGGGATTGACTGTGGCTGAATGGCGTGCTGAAATTGAATTTGGCACAAGATCAACGGCAAACGGCAAGAGATGAAATAGCCACTAACGCCAGCAGTCGACTCGAGAACTGTGGAGCATTCGTTCGTTCGTTCGTTCGTTCGTTCGTTCATCCATTCATTCATTCATTCATTCACCCATTGACACTTGCGAGCTGAGTCTGTCTTACATCAAGGAGCTGACTGTAGATAGAGGTCAAGTAGCTTCCACTGTTGAGAGCTTATTTCTAACCAGGGTGACCTGTTGTATGCAGGCTGTCCATCGCATTTCTCATGATGGCTGCAGCATCTTGTCCGTAGCAATCTCTGGCTCATACATCTTTGCCGGCACTCAAGGAAACATCATCACCGTTCACGACCTGCGCACCTATTCTCATGTCACTGATCTGGTCGGTCACAATGGTTCTGTCTTGTCCTTGACGCTCAGTGCCGACAATGCGAAGCTCTTTAGTAGTTCTGGTGACTCCATCATAAGAGTATGGTGCACGACAACGTTCAAGTGTCTTAACGTCATTTACAGCTGTTATGATGTTGGCGACATCTTTGCGACTGCCTACTCGTCGACAACGGACACCTTGTATCTTGGCAGTCAAAACACCAGTCTGCAATGGGTCAAATTTGGACTCGAGCGACCCATCCCTAGCAGAGACGCCTACCCGACGAGGAGGCCAAACAAATTCTTCGACAGTACGGGACCAAGTGGACGAGCAGCAATTCCTACCAAGTCACCAGTCCTCAGTGGCCGACGTGGCTCCATCAGTCAGGAGGATAGCTCTTCCCTGATCGAAATTGGTCGGGACGATATCATCCAGTACGCACACTATTCTTACGTCTTCTGTCTATTGCTGGGCACTTTCAACGGCAAGGAAGTCCTGTATACGGGTGGCGGAGATGCAGCGATCAACATATGGTCATTACATGAGCAACCGCGCCAACTGAGATCTTTGTGCCAAACACAAGGAGCTTCGATTCTGTGTCTAGCACAACACGAGTCATTACTGTACGCAGGACAGTCGAGGGGCACCATCTCTGTCTGGGATCTCGAGACGAACCAACTCTTGAGACGCATACAAGCACATGATGCAGATGTCCAGTCACTATCCATCTCTTCCGAACTGCTGATTAGTGTCGGAGGCAGTGAGATCAAGACGTGGGAACTGAGCAGCGGTGCAGAATTGGTGAGCACTACGGCCGCACACGCAGGCACCGTCTTGTGCTCAGCGACATCAAAGATTGGCAAGTCGACCCTCCTCATCACGGGCGGCAACGACTACGACCTGGCGGCTTGGAACATGTCTGGTGCAGACCATGCTAAAGCATCACTTAGTGCCTCCTCTTTGACACTAGAAGATGGTCAAGATGCAGCATTCATGTCCTCACTGCGAAAACTCGTGTCTTATAAGAGTATCAGTGGTATGGACGAGCACGTCGAGGACTGCAGACGAGCAGCGTCATTTCTGAAGAACTTGGCGCTCGATATGGGCGCGGAAGCTTCCCTGCTCCCAACAGCACACAATCCCATCGTCATGATTCAATTCTCGGCGAATGCATCCGCACAAAATGGCAGCAACAAGACGAGCAATGGAAAAGCACGAGCTCGTAGTGTATTGTACTACGGACACTACGACGTCATTTCCGCCAACGATGAAAGTTGGGCTGATTCACCGTGGTCATTGACGGGCAAGAACGGGTACCTGTATGCTCGCGGAGTGAGCGACAATAAAGCGCCCGTCCTGGCTGCGCTGTACGCAGCTCACGAGCTTCTCGTGGCCCGCGAACTTGCCGTGGACCTGACGATGCTGATTGAGGGCGAAGAAGAGTCTGGGTCCCGCGGGTTCAGGGAAGCCATCAAGAAGGTTCGAGACGCAGGCACGTTGGGACGAATCGATGAAGTGTTTCTCAGTAATTCCTACTGGCTCGACGATAACGTCCCCTGCATCACGTACGGCCTGCGTGGCGTGATTCATGCATCCGTCACAGTGTCAAACAAGTTGCCGGACTTGCATTCAGGCATGGAAGGAGGCAGTGTTAGGGAGCCTACTATCGACTTGGTCAACCTGTTGTCGAAATTGACGGACGACACGGGATCTATCCTCATTCCGGACTTTTATCTCCCCGTGCGAAAGGTCGGTGCCAACGAACGCAACTTTTACGAAGAAATAGCGAAAAGTCAACTTTCGAATCCACCGCCTGAAACGTCCCGCATTAAATCACGTTACCACCTGCCATCCTCTGCGCCATCATCACTGGCTCCATCGACTGATGGATCGAGTGATGACGCGCTAAAGCAGCGAGAAGTGGTGGAGGACTTGATGAACCGCTGGTGTCGACCATCACTCACCATTCACCAAATTTCCGTTTCTGGGGGCGGGAATAGTTCCATCATTCCACACTCTGCCTCCTCCAAGATATCACTTCGCATCGTGCCCGACCAAGATATTCAGACCATCATCACCACGTTGGTGACGTACCTCGAAACATGCTTCTCTCGGTTCCAGAGCAGCAACGGCATTCGTGTAGACATTGAACGGACTTCGGATTGGTGGTTATCGCCCCCTACTTCGGCACCATTCACGCGTCTACAGCGTTTGATTGAGGCAGAATGGAACGTCGCTCCGTTGATTATCAGAGAGGGGGGTTCGATTCCCATGGTACGGTGGCTCGAGCTCGAATTCGATGCCACTGCGATTCATTTCCCCATGGGCCAGAGTTCCGATTGTGCGCATCTCGTGGATGAGCGGCTCAGGATTGTGAATTTAGAGAAGGGGAGGGCAATCATGAGGGGGTATTTCGGTGTGTAGTGTCTGACTTTCATCTACATTTGTCATGTTCAATAGCGTAGCGTAGGCGAGTCGTTGCATGGCCATCTTTCGTGGTGATTGTAGAGAATGGGACAATTTACAGGAACGGAGCCACGCGCATGAGTATTTCCTTCAATAGTCGCAACACCTTTTCGTCGCGCTGATTAATGACTAATGCCTCCACCACCAGTGAATACACATTCTTCAACAACTTTCTCTGGTTGGAATGCGTGATTGTGTCGTCGCCGAGATGATCAAGGAGTAATAGGAGTTCCGCGTATTCGATGCGAGGTAGTGGTGCATGACCACGAAGTGGGGCATTATTGATATATCGATGCAAGATATTTTGTGCTCGTTGAATGACGTATGGTAGCACCGCCTGCGCAACTCGATCGTACTCGTCACGCGTAGTGGACAATAAGTCACTCGTCTCGCCATTGGAAACGTGAGAGGATGAGATTGACAACTTGAAGAGTTCGAGGAAGCACCACTCCCGAATGATCTGATCGTCGTAATATGTAGAGTCCATGGTGTTAGGTTCAGTGACTTCGGTTTGCTCGTAGAACCAGGATCCTCGGTATATTGACTCGACGTACTTGTCTATAAGATCCGAGCTTTGGCCACCAACGGCAGGAATGACAATGTCACGGAACTGGTTGAGGGCGCCAAGAACGAATTCTTCTGATTGACTGGCATGAGACTGCATCAAGTGTTGGCCGGTCTCAGTCAGCTGGCACCAGACGTCTCTGGTGTCTGGGCGGTGTAGTCTATCCTGAATCGACTTTGCCAGGTCTATGACCTGATTCGTCGAGCCAATCCATAATTGATACATTTTCGATTTGTCCGATACGGACGGGCGAGCAAACCTTTCTGCTATAGTCAAGTTGGATTTTTGTATAATCTCGGTGAGGGCGGCCAGATCCGCATCATCTTCTAGTTTGTACGACACGAATAATAACTCCTGCAAAGCTATGCAGAATGCAACGAAAGTAGGTCTGCCTGGCCAACTGGCGCTCCTTGACTGTATAAAGACATACTCGTCTTCTCTGTCTTTCGCCAACAATGGTAGAATCATCATTTGCATGATTTGCCGACTCACCAAAGTGTTCTGCACCGGGCATTGCTCAAAGAAATACTTAAGAATTGTTAGGATCGGTTTCTGAACGATAGACAGATAGTCGACATCCAGATAATAAGTTTTGCTGCGAGCATAAGTGAGACCTTGATATGCCAAATTCAGGAGTTGTTGAATGAGCTCGGCCGTGACAGATGGCAGAGCTTTGTCTTCGAGCAGTTGCAAAACGATCGAGAAGTACGTTGCCAATCCCTCTTGAGTCATGGAGCAATCATTCCTCTCAAAGAGACCTTGTCCACTGGCAATCGTGTTGTGCCAATTTACCTGATTTACAGTTGTCTGTAGTTCTGTAGACAATTCAGATTTGCTCGTCACGATCTGAGCCATGGACGATAGCGCAAACGCAGCAGTCTCAGCCCGCGTGCTAGTCACAACTGTTGTCAAGTATTCACAGACCAGTGTCCATACAGGCACAGCCTCATTTGACTTTTCCAATACCTCCCCGGAGGCGATCAGCAACTTGCCACTCCCAGCGGTGACAGCATTAACTGTGTCAACATATCCTTCCGTGTCAGGAGAAAGCTGATGAGGGATAGTGTGAAGATCTGCAAGCAGAAGATAAATACTAGAAAGCCATACATTGGGCCCTAGAGTCTCTGCCACATCTATGGTTCTGAAGCACGCCTGTGTAGCCATGTTACGAACCTCAGGTCGTGTGTCGTGACTAACATAAATCACATCTTCCATTAGTAACAACCACAGCAATTGATTCTCATTGAGGCTTTCGTCAGCATCGTCCTTTGGAAATTGATTGTAGACTGAGGAGAAATCGGATATTCGTGGAAGAGAGCGAAGAATTGTCCAAAAGTGACCGACAGCACTCAGCGCTATATTGAGTGCCTCTTCTTGCGAGGCGAATTCGACAATAGTCTCCATGAGAAGAGGCACTTGATCTGAAGGTATTGATGCCAATAAATCTGTACATATGAGGTCCAAGCTGGAAAATCCTAAACGAACGACTTCAGCATTGATCAGTGATCGCTCCGATATGGTTCCACATAGGATTCGAAGAATACTTTCCCAACCACATATCAGATCATGTCCTGCGATCTCGAGCATACTAACCAAGGTTTCCAGCTGAACGACTTTGACTTGGCCTGCCCCATATAGGGCGGCCAGAGCATCGATGAATCTTTCCTGTTGTGCTTCAGTTTTTAGCCCAATGTTACAAGCTGCAATGACCATGGTACCGAGAATTTCGGCAGCTATGAAATTGTCTGCACGGATCTCATCCTCCAAGTGGCCAAGCAAGATACTCCAACCACAATCGCGCTCTGTGTCAACAAATCGAAAGACATTTGAAGGCGTCAAGGACTTGAGCTTGTCTAATGCAAAGACGGTCGTCGGAACTGGTAGTTGAACATTGCCAAATGAGATCACGGAGGAACCAGAGTTCATCCTGCGCATAGGATTTGGACTGCTGAAGCGGGAGCCAGGTGTGGATGCTGTCGGAGAGCTGGGCACACCAAGCTGCATGGAACAGATGGCCTCTATCATGGACGAGAAAGAGTCATTCTCAATCTGATCAGTGGTCCGAAAGAAGTCCTCAATGCTCGAAGATAAGCGGGACATTTCCGAGGCAACCACAGAATCCGTAGTAATGCTTCTTTCATCGGCATGAAGAACATTACCCATAAGACTCCCATTTTGTCGATTCGATCGTCTGTTCCGCATAGACAACAACGCGTCAGCATGATCCAGAATGTCCAAGACCTGTCTCCAAGCACGTACGCTGAAAGAATTGCGAAGCCTGGTTATGATTTTTATGTAGGTGTCGAGACAGGCGAACGAGCGATGGGCCATATCTCCCGTAGTACTGCCATTGGGACTAGTTGGACTCGATTGCTCTACGGATTGTAGTGAAGAAGAGACAGCAATTCGGCCCAGGCGTCGAAGATACAAATCTCGAGCTTTCTTGTCCTCGAGCAGATCTAGCTTGAAGATGACCTCGGAGAGATCTACGAGAACTTTGGACTCCAATGCGGACGAGATGGAAGAGGATAGGACAGCGGAATGTAATGTGAGGTTATCTTGCCAGATTCCTTCTGGTGATTGTGAGAGTTGCGATAGGATTCTGAAAACGAGAAGAGGCTTATATTCCTGGTGAGCTTTAGGCAGGTCCGCGCTATGAAGTTGTGAGAGTAAAGGCTTATTCGGACGGCACCAATCTCCTATGCCTTGCTGCTCATACATGGATCGCGAATTGTCTGCATAGATTAGGCCATCAGCTGTGATTTGATCGTCCACAGTTGGCGGAGCTGTGCAGATCGAATATGTTCCAAGACCTGGCAAAGCGTCTTCGAAGAACAACAGGGTGGAGATGATGCTTGCGAACTGTGCAGGCTCGATCTTACTGATACACTGCTCGAGGCATTCCAAAATAAGCACTTGTCGCTGGAAGGGCGCCTTTGGTAAGAATTGCAAGATGTGATCGAGTAATGCGTTTCTGCTCGGAATCAGGAGAGTACACAAACGTAAAGCCCTGATCAGGACTTGACTTGGGGTAGATTCATCAGTCACCAATGCCGTGATGCTTGGCAACAGGTTCGCCTCCAGTAGCGATGGATGAAGCTGAAACAAACTACTATTTCCAGCCAAGATGGATTCCAAAAGTTCAAGTACCACAGGTAGTTTGACCTTTTCAAAGGACACAAAGCCAGTCTGGTGTCCCGATAGTGTTGCACACAGGTCTTCGAAGATACGGGATACATCAGCCTCTCGAGATTGTGATGGAGTATCGAACAAGCTGACCAGTGCCTGTTGTAACGTCGCACTTGCAATGTTGCCAACAATGCCATGTACATCTAGAAGCGCAATCGGTATCGACAGACATGATGCCAATATGGGACCTTGCAATAGGTTGGTCTGGTTTAGGAACACGAGTGGGATGGTCTGAAGCACCTTGACCTGCACATCAGTATTTGTCCCGGCCAATGCTTGTAGAGAGTCGATAATGTCCCTGAGTTGTCCCTACGCAAATCAGAGCACGCTTTTGGCAAAGGTCCATCTCTTACCGATTCGATCGCGTCTCCAGTAAGCACTCGATTGAAGCAGGTAATTATGGCTACAGCATGCTTCAGATTCCGTGCTTTCGCGACCAAGATCAAGGCCTCAAACTGCCCAGCCTTTCGAATGTCTCCAGGTATTTTCTTGTCAGCCTGAATGGCCTTATAAGTCTGTTCGACATTGTTCATGAAAGCCAAAACAGCTACTGCATGCTGAAGGGCTGAGGGTGATGGTGAAGAGGAAGATATGAAAGGAGGATGGGAGGTGGTGAACATGGCAGAATGAGATGGGAATTGAAGTGCACGCACACACAAGACGCGCGAGACTGACTCCACGTTCCGGCAGTAATTCAACCCACAGAAAAGGCTCCACTCATCCGTCCTCACTTTGGCTCAACCAAGTGTATCCTCATGGATGGAAATGTTCGTACAGACAAGTTTTTGCTTGAAAACGCTGTGCTAGTATTGACCGCCTGTACTATCTACACAATTACATATGGGCCAGAACAATCTTGGCGCCCTTGTTGCCGTCAGTAGCAGCTTTCTCGATCGGCTTGCGTACATCCTTCAATGACTTCAGCAGGGTTCTAAACACTTCCTCCTCCTTGTTCAAAGACTCCAACAGGGCGACTACAACGAATGACCCAGACCCGGACGACCACTCCTCAGGCTTCGAAGTGACTAGAGGAGCCAACTTCTCAGCAAACTGTATTGATGGGTCAATGGAGGCTATTGACTTTGTAGATTTGTCGTAGAAACCACCTTGCACCAATGTTTTTATGAACCTTGGAGAGTGTTCTTGCAGTTCCTCTGATGGCGGCCCCTGGAAGTGATCGAGCACGGCAGTCACTGCCGCATCACGATCACTGGGTGCATTGAGTAGGATCTCCACCAGTAAGGACGCCGCATTAGGATCACTCAGCATACCATCCAGGTTGTCGATGAGCGCAGAAACCAGTGTCTCGCCGAGCGGTTGCAGGATTTCTTTGCGCCTCTGCTCATCGTCCTTCTTACTTGTTGTCTGTTTGAGCTCCTGAACCTTTGCAAATACAGCCAACTCTCGAGCAGTGAAATATCGAGCTTGTAGATTGCCCAGTAAATACAGGAAGACTTTACGGGCGTTCCTGTCCTCGAACAAGTCAACACACTTTTTCTGAATATCAGGAACGTACGCTTTGGTCAGCAGAACGGTGTCGTCCACACACATACACAACGAGACGACTGCCATCCAGCCATATTCGTCGCGCATCGCCTTTACAATGTGGTCCCTGAAGCTCTTCATTATGGCTTTCCTGTCTTTCGCGGCAGAAAGTGCTATGACATAGCAGGCTACCTCACTACCATCTTTCGTGTGCACGACTTCCGGTAACAATTCCTTGATGAGCTCAACCACTTCTGCTTTTTCGGGGGCGTTGGCATTGTGCAAGAAAGAAATTAGAGCTCGATGTATGATCGTGAAGCCGATCGAACCTTTCTTGACAGAGCCTTGGATAGAGTCCCAGAGATTCTTCATTATGGTATCGCGCTTCTCAGGTGCCTCATCCAACAATTGCTTCAGAGTCTTGCTACCTGTGCTCTCAAACACGGAAAACTCTGCGCCATACATCTCGGAGACTAGTGATTCTTGTTGGGATGGTGTCGTGTATTCGCGGAAAGCGTCTTCGACTACATAAGCGGCTTCTTTGTGTTTGATCAATTTTCTAACGTTCCCGTGAATCTCGGAAAGTATCGCCTCTCGGTGCGCGGCAGAACCGTAGTATAACATCTTGATCACCAAGAACTTTCCATAAGTTGACTTTGAAAGTTCGACAAGTCGGCCCTTGAGTTCTTTCAGAATAGTTGTTCGCTGTTCCTCGGTGCCGTATTTGTAGCATGCTTGAACCACTCGGCTAGCATCATGCTTAAAGATAATCTCTACCACGCTTCCAGAAATCAGATTGTAAAGCTCTTCGATAATCTTTTGGCGTTCGGGCTTTGGCACCTTTTTACGATTTATCTGCGCCCACAACGTCTTTGAACGTGCAAGGATATCGGCATGTGGTTTTGCTGCTTTTCGATCATTCAGCTTTTCTTTCTGTTTTTGATGTGCCTCTCGTGATGCTGCTTCCTTATGAGGATCTAATGGTAGGGGCTTGCGCTTAGCTGGTACCAAGACTGTGTCATCTTGCCGATCTATTTTCGCCGAGTCATTGACTTCATCATCCCCACTGTCATCCTCCTCGGATCTGTCATTTTCTTCTTCTTCTTCTTCTTCTTCTTCTTCTTCTTCCTCCTCTTCGAAATCATCTGAGTCGCCGGTATCGCTTTCCATGACATCCATGTCTGAATTGTCAAGCTCATCCTGGGACGAGTCCTCTTCAGAGCTTTCGGGCTTCAATTTCTTTGCTGCAGGTCGAGAACCATTCTCGACAGCGGCCGAACCTTGTTTTCTTTTCCCTGCTGAAGCCATGACGGTCCAACCACAATGTAACGATGAAGATGAACTTGTATGTCACGAAACCAATAAATGCATCTAGTGAATTGTGACCGAAATTCGTGGTTTGTGCCTGAAACCAAGCGAAAGATGTGCAGCCACTCCCGAAGCCTCATTAGGACCCCGGAACTTCCGTATTCTGTGGGTAACACTGGAGCTTCGGCTTGCGGGACCTTGACTTTCACATTGCAATTGCATGTTTACAGGATTTCTTCTGGTGACAGTCGGACCGTCAATCAGGATTTAAAGGGCCATTCATTTTATCTAGTGTCATATATGATCATGATTTTTGAAATGTTGAGGAATTTGTGAACAATCAGCATCAAGTCCGGGCTGTTGACCACACCATCTTTGTTGCGTGAGTTCAGACTCGTGTTAGAAGGTCATGATAGCTGGACTTAGCAGCGTTTCTCGCATCAACCCTAGCAAAACTTGCCAGTATAGTCTTGTGCGTCTTCCGTGCCTCGAAGCCATTTAAGCTAAGGCTGCGAACTCTCAGTATGTGCAGGGAAATTCTAGGTTGTCTCTTGACACGACATCGTACTTTTACAAGCTGTCTGATCGTGCAAGCACATGATCAGAATAGATTCTCAACCATGGGTTTCAGCACCACTACAGACAGACATGCACAGAGGTCGTGCCGAGATTGCATCATCGAATTACATCTGCACTTCTAGAATGTAACCTGGTAGTCCTGGACGTGCTTATTCCGGTGTCTTGTTTGCCCGTTTTGCCCTCCATGATGCAAAAGCGCTTTGCCAATTGTTCGGCATGCTGGATAGTTCTTCGCATCGACCTCGTACTATTCGCCACGTTCGGTCTCTTATGATTTGTTCCGTCCCGAGTTCTTGATCACAGACTCTTTTGAGGATAGGCTCCTCTTCGTCATGTCTGCCAGAGTATGGATCCAGTCGGCGTGCCCTGATTTCTGCTGGTGTAAGCTGATGCGTCTCGACGCTGCTAGGTTTTATCGTTTGTAAGCAGGAATCTATCGTGCTTGTACGGGCATCCCAGTTGTTAAAGATTGTTTCGAGTAAGGTATCACACGATGACTTGTCTATCGGAGTTCGCAAGGTCTGCTTTTCTGATCGTGATGTGGACGTAGGGTCAAATCGAGGCGGTAGAACAAGATTGTTCAGATTCTGTGTGATTGTATCATCGACCAAGGTTCTCGAAAGCCTTAGAAAATCTTTGAGGGCAGTGATGTCTTCACAGAACGACATTAATGATTCCGAAGACACTGGTAATGTCCCTCTCGATCATAAATGTTTCGCACTTTCAGGCAGGCATTGAATGGTGTAATTTCTCGTATGATGGGGCGTTGTATCACTATATATTCCATGCAACCATTCGCCATTCATCAAAGTGGTCTTAGTATAGTGGTTAGTATAAGCCCTTGTGGCGGGCTCGACGAGTGTTCGATTCACTCAGACCACATTTTTGCTTTGCACACCCACTGTTTGTATGCCAAACAAGATCCAATGACCCTTCCTTAGTCCTACTATGCTAAGAGACCATCATGGGTCAGATAGCCACAGCCGTGAATTAGTTCTTAGTTCTGGTTCAGGAAGTCGGGCATCTTAAGACACCTAATACAGACCTTGCAATGGACGAACGTATTTACCGCATCGCTGTACAGTTAGACTATCTCAATGTTTATGTGGGTTGAAGAATGGTCGTTGCTGGCTGAAACATGTCCACCTATGATCGTCTCGATGCTTATTTTATTAAACTTGACACTCGTCTAATGCCGGTGCCAACTCAAATGTCAGGGAGATTTGCTGAATCACTGACTTCCACTCGTGTCATTGAAGCTGGGCTATTGCTCCTACATAGAGAGCTAGGCTGTGAGTCTCTCATGGGGAACAAGATCAACTTCATGGTGCAGCACACAGGAATAGAAAAAGGTGTCAAGACGTCAAACAAAGATTCACAGCCATTGAGGCGTGTAGGCTGCTCGATGGTGAAAAGATCTCTTTAGCCAGAGTCGACTGATGCACGCAATGGTGACGTCTTAGTCGAAGAGACTTATCTCAACACAGCAAAACTCTTTTCAGTCGACACTCGGAATTCGTCAATGTATAAAAATGCCAGATTGAGAACTGTTTGACACGAAACTACGGCGCTCACAACTAATCTGCTGAGCAAGACAAATAGAAAGGATCGCATTACTCGCTCCATCGAGGGGCGGAAGAAAGGCTTATGAGCTGTTCACGATCACTTTGGCACGTCTATTACTGTACTTCATTGAGCAAAACGCAAAAGTCTAAGGATGTAGACTTTATGCTTGGGTGACATTGGGAGGTCAAGGATTTTCCTTTGCTTGTTCACATCTGTCTCTAGCGTTCTTGCCCTCCATCTACGCCAGTGTGCTCGAAAACAAAGGATAAAGTACCGCGGATGGACAATTTTGCAGATAGAGACAAATTCAAGCGGTCTTATTCAGACTACGAATGTCACTAAAGTATGTATATTCATGTGATCTCGACTCCAAGATGGCGATTTCACGGTCGATATTGGGATGCGTTGGGTATGCGTGGGTCGATTTCGAATTGGCCGTTCCATCCAGGACCTGGCCGTGAACCTATACCTGTAACAAACCCCTGTGGCTGACCATGTTCTGATCGTAATGCTTGTTGAGACGAGCTTGGGTACGGTCCCTTCGAATATTGATTAGTATTCATTCGTTGTTCTGCCATGAGCTGATTGAGAAACTCAAGTTCATCACGAGGTCGTTGTGCTGCGTGATGCTGTGGCCCTTGAGATTGATTTGGCTGTTGCCGCGAGCGCTGCTGGTACTGGTCATCCATGTTGTATGAGCCCTGGAGCAAATGCGGATCCCGGTGATCGAAAGGGTGTCTATGGCCAGCGCTGTGATCTCTTGCATGATGAGACATAGGTGGCACACTTTTCTGACTCAGTGCCGAGCCGATGTGGTCGCGAGCTGAACCATAAGACTCTGTGTATGGTCGGTTCTGGGGCTGATTAGATAAAAGTGAAGAGAAGAAATCTTGGTTTTGTGTGTGGTGATTCATGATAGTGCCTGCACCATTGCCGGAATCCCTCATCGCTGGTACGTTTGTACGCTCCGGGGAATAAGGTCCGTTATTGTACGCTCGTTCGTATTGAGGCGAGACAAGCGGCCGAGTGTTGAGATTTTGTGGAGGAAATGCAAAGCCTGATGCAGCCTGTGGACCACTATCGTGACGGCCAGGTTGCTGATGTTGCATGCTCTCATGCTTCTGACCTCGAAAGGCGGTCTGAGGCATTTGATTTCGGGATTGATCATGAGCGACGTGCTGCATTTGCTCATAGTATGCACTTGGTGGAGCGGGGGGTTGGGGAACTGAATCGGCTTGTGTAGATTTTCGTTGTCCGGGGACACTTTGAGAGGAGAGCATGGCAAGGATCCTTTCGAATCCCTCAGCATCGTCCTTATCTCCAGTTGTCTTTGGCGCCATGAGCGATGAGAACAAGTCAGGACCGCTGTTGCTTTGTCGTGACGGTGCATCCGCTGGTTTGGGGTCTTGACTAGTTTGCGTCTGGGAGGATTGACCAAAGAATTTACTGAACTTGGATGTACCGACAGATTTGGCGGATGTTTGTGACTGACCAGATAGTGCTAATGGGTTTGTACTAAAACCAGGTGGCAGCGGGGAGCTTGTAACATTCGTGCTGGATCTTACGTCCTCCTTGGAGCCACTGAAAAGGTCACTGAAAATCGGTGTATCAAATGCGTGCTCAGTCGGTGGCTGTGGCAGTACATTTGCAAATCCTGGAGGAGGTTTAACGTCCTTTGGCGCTTCGTCCTCATCTTTAAGAACATGAATTGGTTCACTCGTTGATGCGTCATCTTTCAGTGGAGGAAGGCCTGTGTCGCCGCTGCCATCATTTTTCTTCATAGACTGTTTCCAACGCTCGAAATCGTCCACAGTTTTTCCGGCGGCATCATCGTTTTCTTGCGCAGGCTCAACATCTCGACTGAGCCATTCTGGTTGTGTCGTTTTCGTCTTGAGAGAAGCTCGGAAGACAAATTCGTTTTCTGGATCCCTTGATCGTGCATTTCTGCTGGTCAATGAACCGTCAGCATTTCGTGCTCGACGAGACCCAAAGTTCTCGAGAGCATCATCTGGCTTTTTCGGCTCGCGAGCCGTTCTGACTGATGAATCAAGCCGTTCGGCTCGATCACGGTCTGATCGCCTTGAGTCCATCCCCGGACGATCCTCATTACGATCAAATTTCTCTGCAATTGTGCGTCCGTTCCGATTCATCGATGCTTCGTGTTTGTCACCTCTAGATGACCTGGGCAGCGAGGATGAATTCGACTCCTCGTGTGTGCCTTCATTTGTGCCTGGAGATGTTAGTGCTTTCACTCCCACTGTTCTCAGCACTGACGAAGATTTCGATTGAGATTTTGCTTGTCTGCACGATTGGATTTATTCTGTGCTGCTGTCGCTATGGCAGCTGCTGATATCCAGTCGGGTAAAGGTGGAGTATGAAAGACAATAATAGGTGATTCTCGCAAATGCAGTATCTCTTCTCTTGTATACCTTGCCATAATGATGGCGAATGTGTGAGATAATGCTTCAATAGCTTTCGACAGATGTTTCGCTATCGCCAATATACATGCACATGAACAAAGGAAGTCTCTCGACGATTCCAACATGCGACAATGAACATGAATTGGATAGGCTCGTAGGCGTATCGTTCGTTTCTAATGCGGTCAATACGATAAGATGATCTGTAACCAGAGTTTCCTAATGATCATCTCTTGTTTTAGTCATACACTGCAGGAATACATGGCCATTACTTTGATAATTCAGAAAAACCCTTACGATACGAGACGTCTTCCTAGTGGAAGTAGGGCGATATCCAAGCACTTTGGCCAATGCTTCCATTCTCAAGTGAAATAACCATTCTCCTCAGCCAATAATTTGTCCAAAAAAAGAAACGACCATGTCTCGTACCTGATATGAACATTCAGCATTAGAGAAGACGTAAATTTTATCATGCCTTGATTAATCTAGTGCGCTTAGTTCGTGGCCTTATGAATGTCATAACACTTGACGAAAATATACTATCAATCATTCTTTGGTCGGTACCACGTAGCCACCCTTCTTTCTACCATATTCTGAGCCTCGGCTTTCAAGAGTTTGCATCGCTAGACGATCGTTTACATGCGCCTTGACGAATTGGATTTGTTCTCAAAAGTACAACATTGCACAGAGGATAGAAAATGCTCTAGTCGAAAGAAGTCGAGCAATGCGGGTATGGCAGTCAACCCAGATCGTGCAGGACGAAGGTATGGAGCCAAATTGTCATCGCACATGTTGCGTCACCATGTTAACCAATGCCTTAATTCCCATGAAGTCTTCCATGATTGTACAGCTCAGCAGGCAGAGAAGATATACGCGAAGAAAGGTCTTCCAGGGTATTAGGAGAAAAAGCTATCGGACCACATTCAGATGTCCTCGACCTTGCCATCTCGTGGGCAGATGCAGGGTTTTCGAACGAATGAACGAAGTCAAGCCAAGAAGCGTCACATTGTAAAGGTGATGCTGTGGAAGCGCTGAGAATTTTGTAATACAGCTGGTCTGCTCGCCATGACTGTGCAGGAATTCATACATGATTAAGCAGACTTTTTGGTAGCCTCTTGCTTGTATACCCAATCATTGAGTCCGAATTTATTGCGTGCAATTTCGATTGCCAGAAATTGCATTCGGGGGACGAAAATTGTGTTGTCTTGCTCATACTCGCGCATACAGTCCAGGCGCAATAGACTTCCGAAATTGTAATCCTCCACTGTCTTCTCGTACGTCATCATAAACTCTCGCCAAACCTTTTTGCCTCCAGGACTTTTGATTTCGTCCTCGATGAGCACTTTGGCTACTCCTTCTCGAGTCGAGAATTGTGGGAAGGAAAGACATAGATGCGTATAAATCTGGTCGTCTAACTTGGTGAAGGACAACTGCGAGCCAGGACGTAGAGATAACATGCGCCAGTAGATTTCGAGGTGCTGCACTGCCTTGACTGCGAATTGTTTCTCGATGTCCTCAAAATTGTCTGCATTCTCCGCGTCGAAATCGGCTGGAGCTGGCGTGTTTGTTGGATCAAGGCTCATTGCTGCGAGTCTCTGGGAAAAAAAGGTGCCGGTGCTACAGATGATACAGCTCTGTCACGAGGCCTCGATGTAGCGTGCGATGATTAATAGTCTCAAGCTTTGAGTATCCCGTGGATTCGATCAGAAAATTTGGCGTCGTGAGCGGCTCAATCTCGGCAACATCTCATTATCCATCAATCTCGAAGGAACCAGATGCACGGCTATTATACAAAATGAACTAGTCCAACCCATGAGTGAGGATGTAGAGATATGCTATTATTTCCTTCTGATGCTAGGGTCAATGCGTCACTGACATGGTTATATCGTCCATACTACTGAGTTGGGTTGTGACCTTTGCTGTCTTGACCTTTACCAATGGAACTTGGTCCAGGAAGAGTATGCGACTCACTGGCTTGCTCGGCAGGCTTGGTCTGGGTGTAAGGAGTTCCGTCCTCTGGTACATTGCCAGTTCCACGGCCTCCAGCATCGTTGGGATTGAAGCCACCTTCTCGCTGTGCATCACGAGAGTGAGGTTTTCCAGTGTCTGGTGCAACCTCGTTGATCATGGTACTCGATTCGCCAGTTGCGGCGTTCTTGCCATCAACCTGAAAGTGGTTAGTCATGTTGAGCGTCTCCCTAAGGGCTTGATTACTGTGTGTCTTGGGATGACTCTATCAGCATCTTGCGAGAGAGCATCGTTAGAGTTGGATCCTTTGCTGATGGAATCGGACATGTTTGTGCTTACAGTGCGTGTATCGTAGTATCCTCTGCTGTTTTTGTCCGAACTGAAAAAGTCTAATCTTGTAACAGACAAGACACAGCGAGACACAAGTGGAGCACAGAAAAGGATTTGGTGATGTCACACTCTCCACATTGACTCCGCAAATCTGGTGATCTGCAGCTGCCATCCCTGGGAAGTGCTTCTTCCTACTTGCGTCAATAGTTGCGATACTATAACTAATGCAACAACAAAAGCTCGCTCTGCTATCCTCTCAAAGTGTCGATACCGGTACGATGACCATTTAAAACCGCCACTAGTGACACACGCCATCGCTGAGGCCATGATTGTGCTTCGAAGGCTCGATATGCTTCAATATGCTTCAATATGCTTCATCAAGAACAAAAATGCAAAAATTGTAGCACCAAAGTTCACTCATATTTGACCTTTGATATCCACTCCGCCCATGTTTTTTCTTTTGTTCTCGAAACAGTCTCCAGCTTGCTTCGTGTTAAGGGAATAGCTTACGTTGACCTGTTGCTGAGGTGTGGCAGTGCAGTCCATTGTGATGGTCTCGTCCTTCGTATCTAGTTGCACTCCTATGTTGTGTGAAACAATGCTAGCTATCAAGTTGTCGTCACCTATGCCAATTAGATAATCTCTCAATTCTTCAACTTCCGAAAAGCCTAAGACTCTGGCCAAGCGCTCGTTGAGATCGATTGTGGGTCGATAAGCTCTACAAACAACCGCCATAGCAGAAATACGTTCACGATCGATGAAGTTGTCCATCAGATATCCGCTCATGTTAGGTGCTTCCAGATATAGCTTAAATAGCCGTGGATAATTGTTGCATGCCAGTGACTTCCTGACTGACAATGCATGTGCAATGCTTGGATCTTGTCGCAACGTCTGTGTCAGATTCACGAGCACAGTATTGATCTCTGTCAGGTTGCGCGTATGTAGCATGTAGAGAATTCGATATGCGAGAAACTCTAGGGGATGGCCGGTATCGGGCATCTGCTTGTATAAGTTCTGTAGCTGTGTCTGGCATTGGTTATATTCCCCCAAGTCGGACTTTTCAAGCGCGATTCGAGCATGTATCTCATATACTGTGATCGTGAATTCGTTCTTGATTCGCTGCACGGTTAGATCCTGGCGTAAGCTCTTAAATTGATCACAGATGTAGGCATAATTGGCGTCTTCCTTCCACTTGCGTTTCAACAGCTCTAAAGTATCCTTGAGTACAGACAATGGTCTGACAGTTCCAGGATCGGGAGCAGATGTCAATCTAAGATATGACTTCTCTAATCTGGTGGCATGACCGACGATGGTGTGCTCATCATAATCTGGCACTCCTTCCGAGAAGCCAACGTTCACTACGGGACTCATTGGAACACTCGCAACTGCAGCTTTGATGGCGGAGTCTTCGAATCGTCTGGCACGCTTTGCTTTCTGATCTTCCGAATCACTGCCCATGCCGGCAGTGGTGGTCCCAGGCATATCAAATCTTGACTTCTTCCTCTTGGCTTTGGAAGCTCCAGGATGATCGATGTCACAGGGGGCTTGATTTGCTCCATTGCTTATGGATGACTTCCAATTCTCGTCATGCCTGGGCACCGCTGAAGACAACACGGGCAAAGGTTCCTTAGCCCAATCGGTCGTCCAGACAGAGCTCGATTCAAAGGCTTTGGTGATCATAGATTTCAGAAACAATTCGAGGGCAGGACGATCCGTATCGAGCACATTCTCGAATGCCTTGCCCACATACAATTTGAGTGCTTCTGGCCACTCCGTTCTCTTGCTCTTCACCTGTGCAGTGACAGTAGTGGACCCATGGGTCGCTACCGCATTATATGCCATTAGAGACACACGAACTTCGGTGACCACTTGAATGTATGTTACGATTAAGGTAGAATGTGTGCCTACTTGAAGTCTGAGCCATCGAAACATCCATGGTACGAGGGACGGAGACGAAGAAACGATGTCGATATCATGGACAAAGCCGGTGTTGATCAGATCGATCAATGATCAGTAAAGTGATCACCACGGCGAGTCTCTCGATTTCTTGATCATCACTGGATTTCCACACTTCAGACTCTCTTTATAAGGTCTATTAAGACTTCGTTCCAGTTTCATGGCAGGGCTCCCCCTTTCTTTATGTTTCAGGATCCAATCTATCTCTCACAGGTGTGAGTCACACATGTTGGGTCTTTGTGCTCCGTTTAAATATCTTTGTCCGCACACATGACAGATGATGAATTTCTCCAGCACCAAAGAGAACAATTGTTCGGGTTCGGACCTCGCGCCGAGCTGGATGCACTCGATGCGCTCCAAAATCATTTGAGACCCGACTATAACCATGGTCTCTCGTCTCAAGCGAGACATAGGGCTCAGAAAATGCAGATGTACCGCCAGATGATGCGTGACAATCAGAGCACTTCGGGGAGGCAGTGCAATAGTCCATCTAGCTCACCATCACCACTTTCCAGTGCTCACAACAAGACACTGAAGCCTATCACTGAAGACCTGAGTACAGCTCACGACTTAGAGACGACAGAAGAGACGGAGCCTCTTAGTTCCCATTCCAGGATACTCTCAAGTCCAGCTAAGTGTACCACGGAAGAAATTGCAGAAAAGCTGAAAAAAGCTCTAGCTCGTAGAGAGGAGAAGCGTCGTCAGGAAATCACAAAGAAAGGAGTAACTCAGCTCGCTCAGTGGGGTCTCACTGTCAAGTCGAAGCTCGAACAGAACAACGACATGGTTTACATTCCGAGTCTACCAAAGCGTGTACATGTTCCTGATCCACTGTTATCTGGGGAGCAGTTGAAGGTCATCGAGGCTGTAGCGAGCGGCAGAAATGTTTTCTTCACTGGCTCTGCTGGTGTCGGCAAGTCCTTCCTGCTGAAAGAGGTTTGTCGGTACTTGCAGTGTGCCTCTCGACACTTTGTGGTAACAGCACCTACAGGAATAGCCGCAGTGAATATCGGAGGTTCCACAATACATTCATGGGCGAAGGTTGGCAAGGCAGATGAGGGATGGCTAGAGCTCATTGACAAATCTGGTCAAAATCAGAGAAAATCGTGGTCTATAACCCAAGTCCTGATCATCGACGAGGGTAAGCACAACTAAACTTGGTCTAAAAGAATAAACACTAACGACAAGTCTCGATGCTCGCCCCTTCGTTCTTCGAAAAGCTTGATCAAATCGGGCGAGCTCTTAGAGAGAGTATCAGGCCTTTTGGTGGTTTGCAGGTTGTTGTTTGCGGCGATTTTTTCCAACTGCCGCCCGTGGAGAAGCTGAAACGATGTTGGAGATGCGGCCACGATGTGCTGAGATCTAGTGTGCCAATGGATATAGCTCACCGACCACCTCTTTATGCAAAACCCCGCTGGCGTCGTTGTGCATTCAAAGATTGCGAATATGTTCTGAACGATAACGCAACGTATGCTTTTGAGACCAAGACTTGGACTGACCTAGAATTTATCAATATCACCCTGACTAAAGTCTTCCGACAGACTGATACAATCTTCGTGAGATGTCTCAATCGGCTGCGGTTCGGAGAATGTACAGAGACAGACCGGGAATTGCTCAGAGGGTGTATCAGGCCATTAGCGCGGGTCATATGTACGTCAGACTCGACAGCATCACAATCAGAGGTCAAACCAACGAAACTATATCCTCACCGGGCTTCTGTGGATCAGGAAAACAAGAGCGAATTAGCAGCCTTGAAGGAGCCAAAGATGTACACATTTCATGCTCACGATGATCATATTGGCCCTAGGAGTAGTATGCTCAAGGTGCCTAAGGATTGCCAAGCTGCTGTCGAGCTGAAACTTACGATCGGGTGTCAGGTAATGTTGCTTGTGAACCGTTCCTTCGAACAAGGCTTAGTCAACGGTTCACGTGGGGTTGTAGTTGACTTCATTGATGGTGTGAATCAGCTAGAAGAAGTAAAAGACGATTTGAAGGATAAGAGATCTGACATGCACAATCTGGAAGAATGGTGTAGCGCGAATTCTAGTGGTTCTTCACGTCGACAGATACTGCTGCCATATGTACTTTTCGCCAATGGTCAATGCGCTGTAATTCCTCCACATACATGGAGTTTTTCAAGAGATGCACTGAACAGCGTCAATCGCACTCAAATGCCTTTGATGCTTGCGTGGGGTAATGCACTTCCGTCCGATACATTCTGAGCTGACACCATTAGCAATGACCATTCACAAGTCACAAGGACTCACACTTGATCGAGCCTTGATCAACATCGACCACGTCTTCAGTGCTGGGCAAGCATACGTTGCTCTATCCCGATGTCGCAGTCTAGAAGGTCTACAATTGCAAGCATTCTCTCCAGAAGCTATTCGTGCGGATCCGAAATGTATCAAATTCTACAATGAGCTCAAACAAGGAAGGAATATGCATGATTCCGACCTTGACAGTGAGGTTCATCCATACCTTAGATTACTCGATGAAACACTAGATTGCTACTTCGATACGGCGGAGCAAGTCCACGGATTCGAAGATCGTGAGAGAGAGTGCTTTCTGGAGACAGTGAGAGACAAATACAACGAAGCGAGGGCTAGACATGCGTCGAGATTACATGATGCGGGTCGAAGCCCTGCTCAGCCTGGTGACAACATACACCGAGGGCTACTACCTACCAATCCTGCTCCCGTGTCAGATGACAATCTGACGATAGGCACAAGCTTGCAGTCACTTTCGACAGTGGAGGTATCTGATGAATACACCTCGAGTCTCCACAAACGAGAAGGTAGTCCTTTGGCAACTTTTATGTCAAGTCCGGAAAAGAAGCTCAGGCCACAATTCATCGTGATTGATGATTGATCCTTAGAAGCCTTCCACTTCATATCAGGCGTGTTCGTCCAATACCACCTCAAGCAGCCATTACAGTTCATCACTCCTCAAAGTGTCAGTCTATGGCCTGATGGCACTTTGTACATCCGCAATGAAAGGGTTCAGTCTGTGCTACAATGGCACTAAAGTTACATATTTGCGGCCGCCGCAGAATCGTCTAGGAAGTTTAGGTTACTGGACTACTGGTCCTGGCCGAATCGTATCAGACAATAGAAACGAAGTTAGTGTGACTAGTAAAATTATTGTCATCGCTTCATGAGCACACCAAGTTGTACAGCTTCTGTGCAGCAAAACCATGCCACAATAATCAGCAAAGGGTACCTCATACTAATTTTGTGATGAATTTAAAAAAGGAAACAGGGAGAGGCAAGGAAAATGATCGAAAAGATTATGAATTTCGCGATTCATACATAATCGATTGAGCAATTTGGTTCCATGACATCGAATGGTCAACAAGTCATCTTGTAGCTATGCCTCGAGCTCCTTGCAATTGTAGATATTACGATGGAAACTATGATATGACCGGGGGACCACCAAGCCTGTATCAATGTTTATATATGTACAAAAATTGTGCCCCGAAGCTCAGCCTCTATGGTTTAGTGGTATAATACATCACTAGTAATGATGGGGTCCGTCGTTCGATTCGGCGTGGAGGCACATTTTCCTTTTTACCGAAGTTTTATACCATCCCCAATCATTGTTTTCGCGATTGGTTCGAATTTCCAGTCAACGCTCTGTCAAGTCTCGCTGTATGTCGCGTACGATTTTGTGATTTTGTAGTCTTTCCAGTCCTTGAAGAGTCTTCTTGTGATTTTGATCTCCATCTTCATTTGATCCGATGTAATTTTGTTATTTCCTTCAGCAGTCGGAAGCATCGATAGTAGTAGAAGTCAAGCCCAAGCCGTCAACATGAGGACATTGAATAAGCCTAGACATCAGACATATATCAGTTGATGATGATGATGATGATGAGACGACATTCTTGAACGATAGCTCATACATGTAATCATGAAAGGGTAATCATGAGCGTCAGGAGTTGACTGAAGTTGCAGTTGATCAAAAACTCATGATCAACGTCAATCTACGGCGCCATCCCGCCCACACAATCTCACTCTCACCAAGAATTATCATCTTATAGGAGTCTTGATATGTTACAACAGGATTTACTTCAGGTCCAGTCGATCACTTTCGTTATCAATGTTGCCAATCACGCAACACTCTCGCCAATGTCTACTCCGTCGAAGCTACGCAACGATCCAGTCTTCTCCGGCGACCGGTGGAGCAATAAACATCGACCCTTCCATCTACGCTAGTCAAACGGTCAAATCACCGACCTCGAAGAAATCACTCACGCATGCGGACTACGTCTCCTTTTACCGCAATAATCCTACAATGCTCATATTACAGCACAATAACCTGAAACAATCACAACTCCTCAAGATTCGTGGAGACTTGGCACAAGTTGGCGCGAAATTAAAAGTCATTCGCGTGGGCATCTTCGAGCATGCCGTCAAGGTCGCCACACTACAGGACGCACAGGAAGATTTCGCCGGTATGAACGTCAATTCGAAACAAGTCAGCGTTGCGGCGAAGAACGTCAGGAGACAAGAAGGTGCCCTGTCGGTGACGGAACTGTTGAGTGGTCCGATATGTACCATCACCTTCCCATCCTCCGTGCCTGGCGAGGAAAAGGCAACGGAAGTGAGTCCGTCGCAGTTGAAGGCCGTCTTGGGCACAGTGTCAGGGACGCAGAATAAATTGCTCTTGCTCGGTGGGCGGTTCGAGGGACAAGTCTTTTCCGTCGATTCACTTGACCAGGTGTCGAAATTGCCTGGTCTCGATGTCCTCCGTGGACAATTACTTTCGCTCCTTGGTGCTCCTGCCGCAAGACTCTCGCAGTTGTTGGGGACACCCGCACAGACTCTTGGACGAACCATGGAAGGTCGCAAGTTGGCTCTCGAGGGTGACGAGGAGCAGGCAAAGGCAGAGTAAGAGTGGGACAAAATTATGGGTTATGGAATGTAGCATAGCGAAGCACAAAGACTTGTACATTTCTCGAAAAGTCGTTACGTTGCATTCTTTCGTCATTGATGGACGGTTATCATCTACAAACTTTTCTTTCCCTTGAATCCAATTGCCCTCAACCTCTCCGTGAGGACAGGGTGAGAGTGGTGATAAGCACTGAACCAAGTGTCTGGATCCATGGTGCTCAGGTTGCTGACTTGTAATTTGATGAGTGCCTCTGCCAGCTCGTCTTTGTAATTCAATTTCGCTGCAAACTCATCTGCCTCGTACTCGTGCTTTCGTGAGAGCATATTCATCAACAAAGTCAATACTGAGTCTAATGGAGTGAGAATGTCATTGTAGAGCAAGAACCCGACCAGTATTGGCTTGACCCCGGCTGGGAATCCAAATGATTGATAGACCGAGTTGTTGCTGATGAAGGCACTGAAAAGAGCAAAGGTAAAGAAGATCTGCACCTGACTGATAGCCAGCAGTCGTGATGTGTGCGATAATTTCCAGTGACCCAATTCATGTGCCAATACAGCCACGACCTGTTCTGTGCTACTCTGTTCGATGAGAGTGTCAAAAAGCACGATATGCTTTGCCCATGGCAGACCAAAGAAGTATGCATTACTGTGTGCACTTCTTTTACTACCATCAATGACATACAGATGCTTGAGTGGGAACTGTAGACTGGAAGCCAGCTTTTCTACCTCAGAGCGCAACTTGCCTTCAGGAAGGGGCTCGAGCTTGTTGAAGAGTGGTTGAATGAAGATTGGGTAGATTGTGATCATGACAAACTGGAAGGCGAGGAAGAATGCCCAGAGGTAGACGAAGAAAGACTTTCCAAAGTAATCAATGATCTTCAAGAAAGCATACAGAACAGGAGTGCCGATGACCATGCCAAGAATAGATGATTTGATCATGTCAGTAAAGAACAATCTGAGCGTCTGCTTGTTGAAACCGAAAGATTCCTCCAAGACAAAGGTAGAATACAGTGAAGTCGGCAAATTGAGTATTGTACTGATATTGACAAATGCAAAGATGAAGAGAATGGAGTTGAGTATAGGACCTTGAACCTGCACCGGGAACTTAGGCACCAATGAACCTGTAGCGTACCACATCCAGGGCAGAATATTGAAGGAAAGAACGGCGAGATTTTGCACCAGACCGTAGACACTAGTGAAAAAGCCAAACTTCGCTTTGGCTCTACCGTATGCTTGCGACTTGTCGAAAGTTTCTTGGTCAATTACGCCAGCGAGCGCTTTTGGGATGTTCTTTGATTGCAACTTGCGGTATTGTCGCAAAGCCAAGAACTGTCATATCAGTAAGTGCTCTTTTGTAACCTATAGCCTCACTGACTCTTTCGAAAGTGAATTGCGCCAGCGTGAAGCCAATGACGAGATTCTTCCACGCTAAACTTGTAAGCGACCAATGCTACATCTAGGATCCTAGCCGCCTTACGGATATCTCTTCTGTCGAGCAATGACTCGAGCTTCGAAAGAAGCCCCAAGCCGAATTCCAACATCACGATTGATGTTCCACGAGACTTTTATGAGCGTCAAGTGCTAAGCAGCTGATATCAAGGGATGAAAAGGTGCAGGCAGAGGTCGAACGACAGGAAACAGGAAAATCGCGTCTGAGCGCTGACGTTTCACTTTTTGTCCATCTTCCGATCAGATACGAGCACTTTTCATGCGACTCCACACAAACCAACCATTTCAATGACTACAACAGGTACAACATGGATGGAATATTCGTTCGCCGTACTGTCTGACTCAGAGAGTCTCTGTGATGTTCCCGGGTTATTTCGTAGTCTCAATATGGAAGACCATGCAAAAAGCTGCACACGGTCGTTCAGTATGAATAATTTACCACTAAGAACCAGAGTTAACGCATATAGCCGCATTACATCTCATGTGCGAATCACGGCGTCAGCTCAGAACAAACCAGATTGACTGACAGCTAAGTACCGCTGCTTGTCTGATGTAACGTTACGCCAAGCATAGAGTACAGCGCTAGTTTCGCACTCGAGGCCTGGCGCTGTTTCGTAACGGGTCGTGCGAAAGACCCGGACCAATGCAACCAAGTTTCTGCTCTTTGTAAACAAGGATTCCCATTCTTGCCAGTGATTCAGACACAAGACGTCGCATCGTCTTCATAAGACAGAGTGCTATGTCTTTGTGGCAGGCCGAAGTGGAGAAATCCAGGTTTAGTCCAGATTCATTGAGGCGCAAGCCTGGAGCATTACAGACTTTCTTCTCCAAGGCGAAGAGCAAGTACAGTGAACCTCACTCCAGTCCTCAGTATAAATTTCCACCACGACCATCTCAGAAGTATCAGACGATCAAGAATGTACCCGTGATGAGATCGGAGAGATCAGATTACGAAGCGCCAAGAATTCAGCAATATACAGTCAATAGAGATAGACCAAGGCCGCCAATTAAGATCGCCCCTGCTCCGAGACCTGCTCGCACTCGTCACTCTGGAGTGGGCGCATCGCGACCTGAACCCGAAGCAGTCATCGAAGAACGACCTATGTCACGCACGGCAATCGATCAGATAGCTAACCTGATTGTGCAGAAAAGCCAGCTTGAGAAAGACATCAAGGAGCGCGAACAACGGTACCAATATCTTCTCACAGAGTCTCAGAACATCACCAAAGCAATGCGCACGGAACGTGACGCAGCGATCGAGGACTTAGTTGCATTACGTGCAACCAGGCAAGGTTCCGGAATGAATCAGCAGCAGCAACGACAACAACCAGCACCACCACCACTAGCAGCAGTAGCAGCAGCAGCACTACCGAGACCTCGATACTCTGTCGAAGAACTCGACGCCATGTTCAAGCCTCGAGAAGACTATTACTTCAGAGAACAGTTCCGACAACTCGAGGGAATGATTCGTGACTTTGTACTCAATGCCATGAAGAACCAGTCTGGCATGGTCAGGATGGTAGACTTGAACCCCTCGATGGATTTTTACATCACCAAACACAATCTGAAAGCAATCACTGTCTTTGGAATTCGTGACGTACGGTGTATTGTTTGTCGAGGATTTCTGATGGAGTTCCTCCTCGAACGTGTCTTTCGTGTCTTTCTCTTTGGTATGGTGCAAGGCGCAGTCTTCAGAGAAGGGTTTCAGGCATTATGCGCCGTGGACATTGGACGAGGATCAAAGTGGGCCGCTGGTGTCGCTCAAGTGCTTATTGCTTCGAGTTCGGATTATAATCCTGAACAGGCTGCCATGGAAGTCATTGCAGAGCTTAAGATTTATCTTGCACCTTTCGTCGCTTTCGACGAGACTACTGGACTGCACGAAGTCATTATGAAAGCTGCTGAAGTGGCTAGAGACTGTCGACTAGACATTGCTTCCTTCTCACTCGAAATGCCAAGCTACGGCATGGAGTTTGACGTCGATCGGATGGATGCATCAAAGCCAGAGAATGGAGCTGTAGCAGTATGTTATTCGCCTGTAGTCACGAAACGAGGCAACAGACGAGGCGAACAGTATGACATTGGAACTGTTTTGAGTAAAGCAAAGGTGTGGCGTGAAAGCATTTTCGCTGAACTTCAAAATTTGACTACTGATCCTAACGAGGTCTTGCAGGAGTACGACTAAATGACTCAACAAAACCGAATAAGCTTGGGCGATTGCTAATTTCTGTTGACAATCTCAAGGCACATCTTCGACTTGCTGCTTGAAGTTGCATTCATACGGACTCCTTGTGGTCACTACTGGTAGAGTACTCGAATGATTGCTGAGCGGGCTCTTCCAACTTGGCAAGTCCGAGCCGGACTTGTCTCTTCGTGTCCTTGAAAATCACGTCATAAGCGACTTTGGCGACCAAGACTGCTGGGATATTTACCAGTGTTCCCACCCAGGAAGCAGATCTATACGTGAATGCCTCTGGACCAATAGCCATCGACGCAACAATGCGAGCTGAGAAGTCCTTTGCAGTGTTCAAGCCAATATTCAGAGTTCCAAAGGCCCAGATTGACAATGCGTAAGTCATGCCAATGGACAAGGCCGCTACTGGTCTTGAAACGAATGAATTACTTGCATCCATACACGCCATCATGATGAGGCCCATGAAGAAGCACACCACAAACTCAGCCTGTACTGTCAACAGAGATATACTTTCGACGAGAATGGCCTTACCAAAAACATATAACCGATTCCCTGCTTTGCATCAGGTATGGAGCAGAAGATTCTGATAAGTGCATGGCGCAGTTCCGGAGTACTGCCAAGAGCACCAGCCTTGTAATCCACGAATTGCTGATGGAAAATGCCATACACTAGCAGAGCCGCCATCAAACCTCCAAGCAGCTGAGCGACAAAGTATCGCAAGGCCTTCAATGGAGAAAATTTGTCAAAGATGACGGCGTTCAGAGTCAATGCCGGTGAAAAATGTCCTCCGGACACATGAGCAGCCGTCATGATTGCAAAGGTAATGCCAAGTCCAAAGGAAAAGCCAACAGTCAAGAAACTGCCCGTTGCAGCCGCATTACTCTTGCCCGCAGCAGCAAGAACCGCAGCGAGACCCTTTGCAGCCGCGTCCTTTTGTAATGCAGCAATGTTCGAAGCAGGCGCACCAGCAGTCACTGCCAATTCAGTCATCTGACCCGCGACTTCGGCCTGAAATGTCGCGGCACTCGCTACCGCCATTAGCTCGTCTTGCGTACCCTCGCAGCGCGTTGGTCCCACATGTTAATTGTGAAGTATATTGCGCAAGTTGAGCAAACACAAGCGTCGCTGTCGCTGCTATCCCGGGAAATGCATACAGAAACACACCAAAGAATTCGGCAAACATTTCCCGCAACTAGTGAGTGTCAGTCATGTACCTCGTCAACAAGTCGTTGAATGTCTAGCGTACCCATTGTGGTCTCTTGCTTTCGAGGTATAGTCTCTTTCTGCTGACGGTGACCAGTTTTTCGTCATCGGTGCGCAAAGCTTGTGTATTCAGTCTCGAAGGTGTGTATAAGGAAGAATCAATCTCCATTCCACTCTTCGTGGTGGATGGACTCATGGCAGCAGTGCTTCCTGCGTCTCAGCACTGGTTGTTGTGCTGAAGGAGCGACTTGAGGACTTGAGATTCAGCGAGCTTGATGAGACACATCGAATGCTTGTTCAGCGCCAGTGAACTTCCATCGTCTGCCATAAGGTAGATTGTCCGCTTATTTGTGTTTGGGTTTGAAATAAATTGAAATATCGTGTGTAGAAAACCCCTTACACTCCGTGCCATCTATTTGCAACGCAGTAAACAATCATCTTCTGATTGCTTGTTGATTATTCGCTGGAAAGTATCACAAACGTGCTTAATGTTTTGAGAGTACACGATGTGTTTCGAGCATTATCAATACATGATTATTCATTCTATAAACTCGATATTGATATAAGTGTGTTATTATGTACATAAATGACGGTTGACATGACCGGATTTGCATCAGGTATAGTAAGTCATGCTTGATTAAGACCAGGATCTGCTCGCTTCTTATGGCTTTGACAACTGCTCTTTTCTGAAGAACACAATGTAACCGATACAGATGATAATTTGACAGAACAAACAAAGCCAGAAAGAGGCAGAAGCAAAGATTGCAGCGCCGTCGAGCGCAGGACTCCATGTAGCAAAGTCGAGGAACGTGTCAGCCGGTCCAATTGCCGCAGGTGAAGTGGCACGCCCAATCAACATGGCGGCAGCACCGATCATTTGTCCAATCATTAGTGTCGTAGCAACGTGAGCACGAGTGAGTGTCTGAAGCAGCACCATACCGATGCCTACTCCCTGGATAGCGTCCAGAACACCAAGCCACAACCAGAGACATCGTCCAAGGACTGGACCAGCTTTGAGACCTGCCCATGGCAAAGCGGCACCAATGTTCGATGTGGCCCACAATGTTTGTACCCACCTGGGAGCACCCAAACCGATACCAAACACTGGGATGACCCACGAGTGCGTTTTCGAAAGTGTGGACAAGACTAACAGGATGGCGCCCCAGATGACAATGAAGAACAGGATGACCAATGCAAATATGTAACCACCTTTGATGTATGTCGAACTCCATAGATATCTCCAAGATCGACCATAGAGAGTCGCCAGCCAGTAATTCTGGAGGAATGTGGCAACCAAGAACCATATGACGAGCTTTCGACGAACGAGTGACATGTAGAAGGCCGGAATGCGACCAGGCAGTTGCCTGTAGAATTCTGGCAGTCCGACAGCAACAAGATAACATGACATGACCATGAAGACTGAGAGGAAGAAGACGATACCCGTAACCACTGGCGAGGTTTCTTGAGTCGCCCCAGCTAAAGTCGCATCTGTTGAATCGCTCGAAAGTTTCTCACCCCAGAACCACAGTGCTGATCCCCAGATTTGTTGTGTACCTTGAACAAGACAAGCCCGGATGATCCAAACTTGCGTGGAAGAACCACCTTCGTCACCGAAGTTTAATGCAAAGTACAAGGATCCCGAAGCTGAACCCACTGCGTAGAACCATGTACCGATGGCATTGATCCAATCTCTGGCTCCATGGAAAGCAGTGAAACCTGGGAGACCAATCAAAAAGAATGCGACTGAGTAGAACGCAAAGGGTGCTGAAAGTGTCCAGACAGATGGCAGAAGTCTGTACATCGTCCACCAGAAGACGGTCGCGAACATGAAGATGATACCAATAGTATACAATTGAGCGGCAGACTGAGAGGTCGTCGATGATAGAAGCGTGAGCTGATAAGAAGTGGCGGCTAAAATCTGCCCGATTGCCAAGAAGATTGTGTACAGTGGCCACTCACCGGGCCCTCGCTGCATGAACAGTGCCACTCCTCGAGGTTTAGGAGCTTCGTACAGAGTTTGCTGCATGTAGTTCGACTCTGGACTTCCGAGATCTCTCGTAGGTCTCGTGTCCCCGCTGAAGCTTGAAGCACGAGAACTTTCTAGTGAGCCGCGGCGAGATGAAAAGTCGCCCTTCTTGATCTTAGATTTGACACCCAGCTTCTCATTCTTGATCTCATGGAAGAATGACTTTTCGGATCGTATCAGGTATTCTTCGATACACAAGTCGCCTTTGGAGTTTTTCGGGGTTAGATCCCGAAGTTCGGAAGAGAACGCACGCAAGCACATACCATCCTCGTCAGTGAATCTCTCCTTCACCTTGCTCAAAGAGAAGTCCTTGCCGTTGTTGCCAGTCATAACGCTAGCAAGTGACAACCTCGACTCATTTCCGAAGCGGGGTATCAAATTACGTTGAGATGCTGACATAGCTGGAGACATTGGTGGTGTATGCGGTGGGGAGGAAAATCCGTTCTGATTATTGTAGGGTGTGTTGGCCATTTGAGAAAGAGACATTGACGAGGAAGCATTGCTGTGACCGTAGAAATTTCCACGACCATGCACGCCGTCCCTCACCGATTCATCATCCATGGTCTCATAGAGAGTGCTTCTTTGAGGATCGAAATTGTCCTCAGACTCGTAGCCGTCCTCGCTGGGAGCACCAAAGCCGCCATAACCTCGGAATGCCCCACGTACCTGGTCCGGATGAATCATGTGACCATCATGGTCGTATTCCTCATAGGGATCCTCTTCATCAATAGCAATGAGTTCGCCATTGATATCACGGGAGTTTTGGCTGTTGGGTACTTCTCGATGTCCTGGACCTCGTCGCGACCCAAGTGAAAGCTGACGTCTTAGGTTTGCTCCACTCGGCTGTGAGTACGGGTCGCTTGCTTGTACCGGATCTTGTGCAAGACCGCCTGCACCGGTAGTGAAGACTCCTGGTGCGCCATCCTCTCTGTGATCATCAAGTGTGATGACAGGATTCGAAGCATTTGGCATATTCGTGAAGCCACTAGGAAGATTGACCTGAGAATTGTTCGCGTGAGATCCGAGATTGGCGACGGAAGCACTCGAATCAGGAGGGAAAATGGAGTAGACTGATCCGCGTTGCTTGTCCCGACCAGAGCTCTTCTTTTTACACATTCGAATACATCCAGCCTGAAGAGCGTCCAGTTTCTGTATCCACTCCTGTACCGGGAATCGTTGTAAAGCTGATTTAGCACGAAGGACCGCTCGTGTTTTGTCATTGGACGCAAGTGCTTGCCTACAGGCACTCTCGAATTGAGACAGAAGATGTGTTGTAGCACTCGACTCCACAGTATACCACCATCCAGGCATTTGACCAAGACCGCCAACACGAGCACCGATTCCCAATGCACCCTTTCGACCGAACTCGACCGCGACTAGACCGAAGGGCTCGTCTCGCGATGGAATCAAGGTGAAGTCCGCACCACTGAAGATGTACGGTGGGAGAGCTGTGAATTCTGGCCGCGAGTACACTCGTTCTGGATAGACTTCCATCAAACGAGCTAGCTTCTCAGCCGCAAACTTTCCGTAGAGATCGATTATGGGTCCTACAGTGATGACTTGGACGTTGAATTCAGACACCAAGGTAGGCACAATATCCGCGATAAGATCAATACCCTTTTGCATAGACCAACGACCCACAAAGACGAGTAGGTCGGCCGTGGGATCGACTTTGAGTCCAGCCCACTCCTGCGCATCACGCTTGAGGTTCTTGCGATTGATTTCGAATTCTTCGTTTGGAAGGACTTTGCCATTGCGTACAGTTGGTGCACCAATATCTCCAGTATCTGTGGGATCTGGATTTGGCAGCTTGCCAATCTTTTTCAGACCCCAGAAGATAGGATATCGTGCCCATGAACGCTTTCCATACTTGGTCGACACTCCGACTGCCCCAAAGCCTTTTTGATGTATACGGAGGAAGGAAACTGCGGCATGCAATAAATTGAACACATTTCCGAATTGTACATATTTCTGGCACACTCGAGGTGAAATGTTATAGACTGCACAGACTTCATCTCGTTCTTCTGGAGTCCTGAGTGGCCATAGTCCTTGAAATTCGGCATTGTGTAGAGAGAGTGCACAGGGCAAAAGATCTGGCAAGAGATATAAAGGTGCTAGTGCTCCGTGGTAGTCGTTGATGTGGTAAAGATCAACAGGGAAACGTCTCGAGGTTTCTGCGATACATTGGTTCCATGCTGAGTAGAAAATGGCAGATTCGAGATCATCCATACGGGCTGGGTATGGCTCTACTGTAGACTGTCTGCGGAATACTGGTGCGTCAAGCAAAACATAAGTGATGTTGTCGACCTTGTGAATCATTATGTTGATTTGATAAATCTGATCGAGAATCTTGACCTCCATAGGTGGTTCGTACTCGCCTTCCGGATAATTGACGTCGCCGACACATGGTACAACCCAGATGAGATCTTGGTGCTTCAGATTCTGCGCCATCAACTGGGCCATGACACCCAAACCACCGATCTTGATCTTGATTCCCCAATCTTCAATGTTGTATTCGAGAGTAGCGATCAGGACCGTCTTCCTCGTAGCATCAGCTGGTGCTCCGAAGACAGCTCCACCAATAGTCGGGGTGTTGATGGCAGGGTCCGTCATGAAAGCTTTCTCGTCTCCGTCACGAGAACGTTTCTTGAACGGTAATAAAGGTATAAAGGTCTTAGCTAAAACGTTTCGTCCTTCTTGATTGAATTTGACTGAGTAGAATGAGCCTTTGAAGATAATCACACTGAGGACGGCGGTCAACAGCGGTATAATGAGACATAAGAGATAAATGACAATCGACACCGCATACGATCCTTTTGGCACCAGGGAGATCTCTCGTGTGGCATCATCCAGCACAAGCTGCCAACCCAAGTACGGTGAGTCTGGTTGCGTCGAGATGTTGAAAATGTTGGACGAGAGCGTGGAGGGTGCTGTCCTCTCAATGATGCTGTCATTGATGAGAGTTCCATAAACCCATGTCGCATCGGGCGATCCATCGGGGTTGATTCCCCAGACATTGAGTTGCAAATTTGAGGGATAGGCTTCAGATACGAAATTGATTCGCCATTTGCCATCCTTCCCAAGCTTGAGCTGGTTACGCGCACCAGCATCATATCCCCACTCATTGAATGGTCCCATGATGAACAGGTGAGGGAATGACCTTGCCGTGTAACCCGGGAGGCCGTGGTCAGCATGTTGCACGTGTGCTGACGATCCCGCAATCTTGGACCAGTACTGTAGTATGGCATGATCAGCGTCCCATTCCTGGAGCTTCGTGCCGGACCATTTTGAGGTTGAAGGCAAGGTTTTGATCCCAGCAGTGTATGGCAACCATTTTGAATAAGTGGAACCGAAGTCGAGAGAATACCTGTACATGTCTGCACCAGGAGCATTAGCGGCGACTTGTAGCTGGCCCTTGGAGTTCTTAGTCAATGCTGTAGAGGAGTAATTGGAAGTCAAAGGATGCACCACTGGGTTGTCGCTCTTTCCGACCCGGTAAATCCAGCTGTCAAGTCCGATAGTACTACTGTTGCCAGTCTGAGTGGAGACATTCCCCAGCGAAATCTTGTGGACACCTTCATAGACATTCTCGAGTGTGGCCGAGAACTGCCATACGCTTGCAGGCGTTCCTACTATAATCGATTTGGGCGTGTTTGCCGTTCCACAGCTGTAGTTACCAATAGTAGCATTGACACCTGCTAGTGTAGACGAATTTATCGACAAGACCTTCGCCATGGCGTCACAATTCATGACTTGAGAAAATTCTACAGTCATCTGGATCTCTTGAGCCCCACTAGTCACATTGGACAAGATTCGTTCATCGTGACCGGGTTGCAGTCTAGTAATCACGGGTCGAGGAGCCGAGTAAGCGCTGACGGGCACGAAGACTTTGTAGTCCCATGCATCCATCGACAACGATGGGATGCAGCCCACGGATGAATTCATACCCGCAGATAAAGTGACAATTTCATGGGGATAAAACAAATTCTGGATTTGAGTTCCGGATGCAAAGGTGGTTCCGGCGGGAGAGAATATTCCAGAGGAGGTAGAGCAATCCTCGTTGAAGACGTAGGAGGAGTTGAGATTGGAATAGAGGAACCAAAGGTCCTGGTTCTTCTTCCCGGTCGTGAAACTTTGATCAGGACACGCCTGTTTGTGCACTGAATATAAACCAACCGTGGTAGGACTGTCGGCAATTGAGTTTGGCAGTTGATATTCGTATGTCCAATTACCAATATTCGTGAGACAGAAGCCGTCATTTGCCACAGGGTAAGCACTTCTGATCTCGTGCATGCGAATGATAGAATTTCTACTGGCTGCTGAGACATCCCGGTGATCTTTGAAATTGAAAGTGTCCTTGCAACCTTGTGCGGCATTGTTAAAGGATTGACGTTCGTACTGCGTGGAGTTTCCAGTATAGCAACCATGAATATACCATGCCATTGACGATCCCATACTTTGACGACCGAATAGATAATTGTCAGCCGTAGAATCAAGCATGTACAAGTCCTGCTCCTCGCCATAATACATCAGAGGCATTCCAGGCATGATCAGTTCGACCACCATGGTTCCGAGAGCGAGCATCTGTGTTCCATTTTCGATGGATGGCCATCGGAACACGTCGTGATTCGTCATACCGTTCATGTGTCGTGGATCAAATTTGCCTGTATTGGGATTCACCAGATCCTCATTAACAACCATAGCGTGCCAACCATCCACAAAATCTGTCGGAATATCGTCCGCCACTGAAAGTGCTCCATCAAGTCCCAGCCATCTCGTCATACTACGATAGACGGAGTACTGGAAGGCAGAGGCGTCGAGTGCATTTAAATTGCTGGTCCTGAGGTAGTACTCGGTCTCATTCCCGGTAAGATTGTATCCGATATTGAAAGTTGTGGGTCTCTGATCTGGCTGACGCCCTCGACCAATATAGATAGACCCGTACGAGTCACCACCAGTGATCTCACCCGGAATGAAGAAGTTCTTCTTGTTGTATGTCGCAGCACACGTTCTGACAGACTCTGACCATTGTGCTAGGAACCCGACTGTCATTTGAGTAGCCTTGTCAAGACGGAAGGCATCTGCATCGAGAGCTGCGATGAGCATACATGCAAAGTGATTCAACTTTGTAGACACTGCGGGATCCCAATCTCGAAGACGATCTTGCACGGAAGCGAATTTTGACAATTGTCGCTGGTAATTAGGATGACTTCCGAACGCTTCAGTATCTCCATACTGATCAAAATCGCTGGTAATGTTAGCCACGAGCTCTGTCTCTCACAGGTTCGACACTCACGAGTCATAGCATCCATTTATCTCGATAACGACTGGTCCTCCGTCTTCTCCCCAGAAGAGCGGCATGGTACAATTTGCGTTCCAAGCATTCGTGAATGCAAAATCGGGGTAAATTTGCTCGGTCTTCCACTCTGCGTCGTGTTCATAGAGAGAAAAGGTCGTGGAGGTGTTGAGATAGCCTGTGAATCCGACGAGATCTGCCAAAGTTGCCACGGTCAAATCGAACATGATGTACATGTTTCGAGCATGGATTGCATCGATGGCTGCTCTCCATTCAGTGATGGTACCACCATGGGGATCCAAAGTTGTGTAGTCCAGAGGTGAATACTGATCTGCCTGCCAAGGTTGATTTTGGTATGGAGTGCCGGAAATGTAGAGACACTAATCAAAGTAAGCTTGAATAACGCCTATAGATATTTGTTAGCCTACCCTGACTCCCATACCCGCAAGGTAGTCAAGTGAGTCGACGACACCTTGAATGTCGCCACCGTTTCTCAAGCCGGTCTCGTAAAAGTCAAACTCATAAACAGTGCCATTAGCATCGTCGTTTGCGGGATTGCCATTGAGCCATTTGTCAAGAATGATGGTATAGACTGGAAAACGCCAGTTGTCAGGAGAAGGGAAGTAAGTGTGGCCTGTCCAGTTTGCAGCATAGTCCAATGCACTTGTTGCAGTCTGGTTGACGTTGAAGTTGTAGTCGACAAATGCTGGATCGTATTTGAGAGACTGTACGGCACTGATACACAGTAATATGCCTATCCTCAATGAGCTGAGGAGCATCTTGAGCCGTGTGCCTAGAAAGCAATGTCGTTGGTGAGACTTTCAACCAGATGCAGGCTTAGTCTTCGTGCTTTACTCTGATAATTTTGCAATGACTGTGTTCGAGAAAGAGAACGTGGGTAGGTCGCGCAAGGGACAAAAGAGAAGTCTTAGTCTTTCCAGGACTGATGCAGACCTGTGAAAGAGGATCTGACGGACAGCAGAAGTAGTCAGGGAGATTCGACAAGGGCAAGAGAATATGGCTCGCGAGAGAAGGAAACTGCTGGGTGTTGGATGAGTGTTGCTTCCTACTGGTGCCGGGGGGGGAGGGCAGCCTCGACGCCTGTGTGAGGCTCTCACACACTGTGCAGGCAGGCAGGCAGGCAGGCAGGCAGGGCGGGCACCCTGCGTGGGCAGCACAAGGATACGCAGAGAGAACGAGCATCAACGGGCGGATAGGCGGGTGAACCAAGGAGAACGAGCAGCTGGACAGGAGACACTGCTCGGGGTGCAATCATTAGCTGCAGGTCAAGCCCAGCCAGCCCTCTTCAGCGTGGGAGGGAGGTTCACAGGCATGGATCCTGCAGGGTCTCGCTGCATCAGCAGCTGGTGCCTGAGCAAGCGCTACCTTAAACTGGGGCTCGCGAGTTCTCCCCAAAGCTGTCTGCTCTCACACTGAGTGAGAGAGCACGCGAGCCTTTTCTCCGATGTTTCTAAATTGGGCGCCCCTCAGCTCCTTCGCCTCCTTGCATGCAATTGGCCAACTGTGTGCACATCAACTCCTTGACAGCAACTGTCTCTGCTGGCCACACAGTGTGACGGTTCTTGTGATGTTGAGAGCACGCCTCATCTGTGTCTCTCGAGATTGTATTTTGTTGAGCTTATGCAATAGACATCTCCTCCTCCCGTTCGGCGCGTAGGTCCAACTTTTCTAGAACTTTTGCGTTGCCGTCACACAGAGATCCCTGCCACCACCTAGATTTTGCTCGGCTGTCAAACATCATTCTCCGAGCTTGAGCTCAGCTATGGAACTTCAGTGAACAGTCAATCGCAGTCTTTTGTACTGCGGCATAGATATCAGACGACATCAGAGGGCATGGCAGGACTGGGTTTGTATAAAATTTGGCTCTTCACGATGAGGCTCCTTGATGTCTGCTCTCGATAACGGTGTTTGAGAGTGGAGTCGATCCAAGCAATCTCCCATCCCACTATGGCTTTGCATAATTTGCATAATTTGTAGATTCGTTTGTTTGACTGCTGAAGCTCATAGACTTCGTGGCCATGTGTGGACTGCAAGGCCAAGGACACTCGTAGATGCAGATGTCCCCATGATGAACGTGGCTTTTCTTGCTCCTCCGATGTCTTGGTTTTGTGTGTAGATCCTGAGCCTAATTGGTGAGATATGTGGATGCACTGGGCAGGTGGTCACGTTAACGTGGACCGAGAGATCATTTGCATCCTCCTCCAAAAATAGCTCTCTAGATCTATTTATCCATGAATCCGTTAAGTGTAATGGTCACGGATAGCTAGCGCTAGCTGGACCTCACAAAATAGCTACGAAAAGGCGTGGAACCCACAGTGCAAATAATCACTTGTAAAATTTGCATGATTACGAATTCGCAGATCATGGTTTGCAAGGACCGCTACCTTAGATGCCTCTTGCGTTTGTGCCGAATGCACATGTAAGTGACTAAAGCTTGTAAAATCGACTTCCCTAAGCCTACCTGTAACACAAATCAGTGACTAGAGTGAGTCTGCCTCCATGGCATCTACCATAGTACCATGAGTCCTTGATAGACTATTCTATATTGTTTGGATGACAATCCTGAAAAATGCTGTAGTGGTAGATTACAACATTGAGGAAAGTGGTTTCTGGCTATGACATTGGAACACTCATACAATCTTGCAATCCATGTTCTTCATGACAATCAGCTGAAGAGGCATAATAAGCAACATCCATTCACTACAACAATTCACGACGCATTAGTGCCAAAGCTACGTTTAAGAACACCTTTATGTACATACCCCAGCTTGCAACTCATCCAAGTTGATGTGATCAGAACAAGTTACATGCTTTGCCTGCGTAATACAATCCCGAGCCCAAACCCATCCATCCTATCGCTTCAATGGTCTTGACAGCTTTCTTATGTGGACTAGTCTCGGGGTCAGTCGTCAAGTCACTCTCTCTTTTCCGCTTCGTTGAAGCATTTGCAGGAGCGCGCTCAATGGAAAGCCTGTCCTTTTCTCGAGCTTCCCAAGACTCAGAATGCTGACACAAGTCTGCCTCTAACTTCTCGATGCTTGCCAGGCTGGAAGCGAGCAGCGCTCGCAATTCCTGCAGATAGGCCCGCTCGGATTGCAGACGCACATCGGTTTCCGCTGCTTCTTCTCGCAAATTCGCCACTCTTGCCTCTTTGATCAAGCGAAAGTCACTTGCAGACGTATGCCGCTTGTTGATCTGTTCGGCCTTGGTCACGCTGCTGTCATCATCAGGATTTATGTGTTCCATATCCCCCACTCCATTAGTCGCATCTAGTGCATCGACGTGGGCGTTGCTTTGATAAACCGGTTGAGCATCAAGCGCCGGGCCTTCATATGCTTCATCGAAGCTCCACAAAGATTTCGACTTTACAACTTCATAACTTGCATGCTCCGGAGTACTTCCGAGGTCTCGGTCATGGCTTGTTACTGAATGCTCCAACAGCTCGTTTTCGAGCGCTTCAAACAGCGATGAGCGTCGCACAGTCAGCTGCGCTATCAAGTGCTCTGTAGCCGCGCTAGCTGCTGCATGTCTAGCGAGCTTCTTCTGTCGCATTTCCTCGATCTTTGTGCGAATGCACTCGGTAAGCTCCTAGCACGATGAGTAACGGGTTTGATAAGGATGTATGATAAGCGTACCATGGGACTCGCTAGATTCGTCTTGCCAAAAGAGGAATCTAGAGTCAGAGTCAACTGAAAGTTATCCAAGGTCTCTCTTGGAAGGCGACGTTGAGCTTGTCGTGCACTATTGAAGTTGTCACAGAGTGGTATCAAACCATGAATCAAAGGCTCTGATTCATTGCTTCGATGCGATATTGTGGAGCCGTCTGACATAACCTTAATTTCATTTCACCTGGCTTTCTACAAGCTTAAAGGGGTACAACTGATACATACATATTAGGGCATCATATGTTCTTTTTATCGAATTAAGGTAAAGTGGATGACATCCTATCTTCTCTTTGGGGTATCAATCTTCCCAAATGTCCATCACAAGCACTCCCTTGATCTCTACCAAGGAAGGTGTGTTCACCGTGCAAAGCTCAATTCAGATTGGAGTCTCGGCCGATCGAGCATTTAAGGTTCTGCTTGATACCGAGAGCTATTGCAAGTGGAATACATTCACTCCAGAAGTCAAATTATCGATGCAGAGCACACCGAGTGTCTTGAGTGTCGGCGACGAAGTACTGATAGAAGCTCACATCCGGGGTAACGACGCGAAATTCCGATCCGCTATAGTGCTCACATACAAGGTCTTCCAGTGCAAAAACAACTTCTCCAGGTTACAGGAATAGACCAAGAGCATAGAGTCCTGCGTTGGCAAAGTTTAGGACGACCTTCATGGTTTCTCCGAAGTGAGAGAGTGCAAAGTGTCACTGATCTCGGTGATGGACGCTGTGAATATGCTCAAGTGAACCATCCATTCTCACTGCCTACGGAGCTCTGACAGCTGTAGTGGGAGACTATGGCCTCAGTCGGTGCTTATCTGGTCTGGTTCCTGCATAGTCGCTTGGAAGAAGGGTTTCGACAGTGTGCCACTGACCTAAAGACCTATCTGGAATCTTCTGCTGCTGCTACTGCAGTGGATAGCCATTGAGCTCAGTGAGCTGAGTGCAGCGTCGTTCGCACTCAAGATTGACAGAAACCACCCACATTGAATAGAATCTCACCCTATGTCTAGAATGGTATACATAGCATTTAAAAGTAGCCGCGCACAAGATTGATTCAAAGGTGATAATTGACATATACATACGTATATGTACGTATATAATGAAGATTCATAAGAATCGCAGAGCCAGCGGCTCCACTAAATTGTGGCTTGACAAGGCGTTTTGACGGGATTGGCTCAGAGATCGCGTCTTTATTGGTAGCAGCGTCCCTTCCATCAAGAACGTTGGTACTACTTCACCCAGACATCGCACCTAACGTTCTTTCTTTCGAGAGCGCTCTTCCATATGCAAGGATGTTCGCTTTCAGCTAGGGATATCAGCACATAGAGTCCAGGTCTCGCATTTCTCATCTCTTCTTCTTGCATTGACCATGTCCAATGGGCAGCTTCACAAATCACGCCGAACTTCTCGAAACGCCGGCGTCGGAGGAAGCAACATACATCTACAAAACACCTCATTCCAGTACTACCAGAGTAACCAGCAACCGTTTTACCCGCCTCAACTACAAGCCGATGCTACGTCGTACTTGTTGCCTTATGGAGCATATCAACATCCCCAGCAACCCGGGCCAATACCATTTCATATGAATACAAACTTGAATCTGCACGAACATCTGAGTGCCGGTCAGATGATGCCAGCCTATGCTACTCATACGCCCCCTCAAAAGAGACCTCGCACAGCATTGAGGCCTCAACCGCACAGCGAGTTCATCGAGGCCAGTTCAAGAAGAAGCAGTGGGAAGGTACAGAGGACGACTCCGGTGAAGGGCACACCTGGCCGAAAAACATTCTCAGACTTTCGAATCGCCAGAATTAGTATTGGAAACTGGTCGTCAGATGAGATCAAGGAGGAGAATGAGACGCGGGATTCAAGGATTCGTTTTTGCTTTCGCAACAGTGGTGATAAAGATCCTGACTCGACATTAAGTGCCACAGAGGCCGCTTTACTTAGTCCAGACAGAGTAAGCATCAGCGTCTGCAGAGGCACAAAGCGTATCGTCATTCCGGCACATCACATCAAGGCTATCGACTTCACGAGGTCGAAAGGAATTATTGTCATCGAGACTGACGGATGGGCTGCATTCGAGACCGCGGTGGAGATGTCACCGACAGCAATTCCCTCAATCGATCCTTTCGGACAAGATCGCTCACAAGGACATTCGACATTGCAGTGGAGTCTTACAGATACAGATTTCACACGTGGGGCCATATCACAAGCAAAGCGAATAGAGATCAAATTAGATCAACAAAGACCACTGACTGAACCTAAATGGACTCGCGGATCACTAGCAGACCACGTCGACATCAATTCTCGATTCCTGAAAATTCTCACAATTGTTGATTCTGAAGCCTCTACAACTTTTGCAGGATTCTTGGATCAATGGGCAAGTGACGACACAGAACGGGCTTACTTTCACGAGTATCACCTAGATTCGAAGCGTCTTTTGAAACTTCTAACCAGTCTGATGAGTAACAATAACGTCTTGAGTCCTTCAATTCGTACACTGCTGGAAGGTATGTTGACTCTCATACAGCGCGCAAACATACCGGAAGCAGAGATTTGTGCACTTCTTCAGGAAGCTGTGTTCGGAATACCAAACCATATGCTCACAAAATCAATGGATAGTGTCTTTGAAGATTTTGTCATCCTTGAGGCTGCGCAGAGCCTCGGGCAATTGGCCACTTCTCAAGAAGGTATCAGCGGCTCGAAACGACAAAGAGGAGAAAGTGAAGTTCCTTCTGATCAACTGGCGCGGACCACCTTGGACGAGAAACGACGTCGCTTGAGTGAGTCAGAGCCACACTTGCCGGCCCAACTTCGAGATCAGGGCGTGATCAAGCCGCCAAGCAGGCCACGCAGCAGGTCTCGCATACGTGTGAATATGAATCTGCCTCGTTCGACTCAGATGAAGGTGAGCAAATCACACGAATCCGCCTTACCAGTGAAAGTCCTGGAAGGCTCTCCTGTGGTTGCTAAGAGCACTTGTTCCTCTCCAGAGGACGGAGCTAGGATGTCCCGTGAAGAGATGCTTCGTACACTAGAAGGGTGTGAAGGACAGACATCCTCGGATGTTGAGCCTGATGAACAGGATTGTCCTGTCGAATCAGGAACCATGGTCGGAACTGGATTGGTTGATGAAGAGTGGCCTCCACTAACGAATGTGTCCTCAAGATGAACGAGGCAAGATTGCTAGTACTGCGTATCAGACATTCACCTAGTATGACTACACCATGTACAACATACGAATGACTCGTTAATCTTGCGCCAGCCAAAGTCTTTACAAGTCGCGTTGCTGATCACTGATCATTCACTTGTTCGGAGTCGAACGCACAGAGTTTAGCCGACATTTCGCCATTCAAGCTTCGCCTCACTTCCCCCCGCGATGACTCCAACCAAGACTCCTCAGTCCTTATCAGACCAGACTAGCTCGTTCGCCTGATAGCCTCAAGATCTCGAGCATGCCTCAACTAACGACGTGGCGCGAGTTTGCTCGCAAGGCTGCGCAGGCCTTGAAGCGGCAACTTGCGCAGACTGAACATGGTCTATCAGAACTACTCAATCCCAGCAGAGCGCCACGAGCAATCCCCGTACCATTACCACAGCGACGAGCCCCTCGGTTCCCGGGCGACAAGAGATTTTACACGCAAGATTCACTTCCGAGACGGATTGTACGTAAGACGGAAAGTGTTGCGACTTATGCAAAGACCGAGTTTGGACGGACATCGATTCGTCCGCGATTGACTAGTGGAACACTACGCAGTCATGGTTACGGGCGCAACTTTTCAACCACGCCATTGAATCATGCACAAGTTGCACGAGAAGTATATCAGTCCATTTCTCAGGGAATCCGCGCGGGCATTCTCAACACGCCGTTCTTTCCCCCTCCAACTGGACCACAACAAGGCGGCCAAGTCATGCACGGCCTATGTGGTCACGAGACGATCAGTACCGTGCTGACGATACCGTTATGTCCCACCATCCTCGTTCCACAAGTCGGCACACTCGATCGAGCCGTCGTGACGGAGATTGACGAAGCACTTTGCTCCACTCCCCAGTTCCTCGCAAAGCTGCGTCGAGACCTTAACAAATTGATGCGTTACGGATCATTCTCTTACGTCTCGACGAATGCAGGGACAGGTATACAATTGACTTTTCATGGAAAAGACCAAGTCCAAGTCGAGAGGTTCTTGGGCGATGTCGGCGTGACGAGCGGTACGTTGGAAGAACACCGGCTTGGTTTGTCACACGGTGACCCAGACGTTGTTTCTTGGCCAGACGTCTTTCGTGCAAAGCGAGGAAGGCAAGAAGCTTCCGTATTGAGTCTGGATCGGTATGTCGAGGCAATCGATCAGTGTCGCTTCGGAGGGAGCACTACTGTTGTGGTATAAATCTGTCTCTCCAAGACGGGACGAACGGTAATGAATGAATGGATGAGGGGAAGACGCCAAAGTCGATTGTTGCGCATGCCTGAATTTTTTGTTGATAGAAGTATGATGAATTACTATACATGCAATTACACTGACTGGCCATAATTGTTTTACTATGATTCCTTGCTGCGAGACAATCATGCTCCAAGATGTGAGATGTTGAGTATGCCATTAATGATTGAATATATGCAAGACTGTAAAGCAAGTAAATATGCGTGATACAAGAATAAAATTACTCTGCCCCATCTTCATAGGTCCGCCTAACCACCTCTCTCTCATCCTCACTCTCATCACCCGTCTGTTCCTCCAACAAGCCGACCCTCTCGTCTTCTTCGACATCATACGCCCGCTGCGCCTGCTCCCGTCTAATCTGCCGTCTTTCGCCCCAATGATACTTTTCCCGCATGCTGAAATATAGACAAATAGACACCAGGACGGCCTGCAACGTGCCCGTCACGACAAAGAGGACCCAACTGGACCACCGGACCCCCGGCCGTTGCGCAATACTATACGCAAAGACAAATGACCCTGGCGCCTGCATCGACAGCGTCATGATACTGAGACTCCCTACCGTGCGTCTCTTGAGGGTGGTGTATATCTGAGGCACGTACTGCAGTCCCGAGAGCACCATGGCCGATCCACCCAACCAATTCGCCCACGTAATCGCCTTTTCCCTCGTCGCCGACTTTCGCAAAAACGTCAACGAGACCGCGATGAATGTAGCGAGATGAATCACCGCCACGAGGGACACGGCAACAGAGAGATTCCAGGAAAGCGACGTATGTCTCGGCACCGGCCTCGCCACGGGCTCACGGTTCCCAGACTGGGGGAAATACGACGGACGGGGAAAGTACACCAGAAACAAGACCAGCGTCGTCGAAAACATGGCCCATTGCAGGAGGAGTTGAATCACGCCCAGACTGTTGGCCGCACAAACGCCCGCACTCAGGCGTGCGCAACAGCGCAGCACGTTCCACTGCAACACGGCAATGTTGATTAGTGAGTTTGTGCAGCTCGTCACGCCCAACAGCAGGAAAAACGGGCTCAGGCCGTCCGAACTCTGGCGACGGAAGATTCGTAGGTGTTGTGGCAGGTACGAGCCCACGATGCCGACCGCAATCAGCAGCGATATCACGAGGTTGGATTTGTCCACCACGGCAATGTCGCTGCATTGTATCGCTGACATTGGCGACGAAGCAAGTCCTGATTACTGGCACACTGGTTGTCGAGTGTCCACAGTGTACTATAGAACGGTTGCTGATCCACTGGAGTATCAATGTCGAAACACGAAAGACTGACGGTGGATATGACGGTGGATATGACGGTGGATATGACGGTGGATGGATGGATGCTGGTGATGGAGGAGAGGATGCGGAGTGAAATTGCACGCGGGCGGAGAGGCTGCGGAAGGTGAAGCGTGGGATGCGGCTGATGCAACAATTCTCACCTTCAGGAGCAACCGTCATGACAATGATAAAAGATGGAATTTATATTGATACATTTGGTGAGCTAATGAAAGAAGAAGCTGCTCGCAGCAGAGAATAGACCCGGAACACTAGCTTCATTGCGCCTTTTCTTGACACTATAATTGTACAATCTGCTGTCCAATTTCAACTTCAGTGGTATAACATCAAATCAGTCACACTACCGGCGCCTTCGAAATGCATGCTTTCTGTGGTCTTGTTGCCTTAGTAGTCGACGTCATCCTCGATGAGGTAGTCTCCTGTATCCACAATATCGTCAAACTGAGCAATGTTGTCCTCCTTGTTGACCCATTGAGTGACATAGAGCGAAGCTTTTATGAACTTCTTCGAGGCATACTTCTTGTAGAAAGCTTCGTGGCGAACAGGCTTGGTAAGATAGTCTATCATCAATCGTACACAACCAATCATTTGTCCTTCTGTGTAGCCAGAGTAGTGTACCAAGTTAGCATCCCAGTCTCCTCGATCGAGCATATATCTGGCCAAGTACATGCCAGCGGCAGCGACAAGTGACGGTGGGTATACCAAGAATCTGTGATCGACCAGCGATATTTCAAGCAAGTATTTAGCGACGGTGCGGACTTGTATGTCATATTGATCTGCCTTGGACACGCGGCGAAGAAAGTTCATGGGATTGGGGGATGACAGATTGAATTCCAGTACCTGCAGAACCTAGAATTCGTTAGCGGTCGATTCATACAGGTGATACGTTTAATGACTCACGTATTGTTCAGCCTTGAGGATCTCATCATCAGTATAGCCGCCATCAGCCATGTAGATGAAGTTTTGAATAGAGGGGCACATCACTTCCTCATATTTGGATGCAATGAACAATGCGGTGATGCCAACCAGTTGAAGCTTCGGCAGAGAGCAGACCCGAAGTGACAGGAAACGATCGATTATGTTGACCGCAAGAAACAGAGTTTCTGGGAGCAATCTGAATTTCTGGTGAACTTCAACAAGCCAATCTACCAGAATGCCTCGCATCTTCCAGTGCAATTCTTTCTGGCGTTCCATATAATCGGGCGTTGGTAAGGTAAGCAACTCTTGTTCTCTCAGATATTCAAATATCTCCACCACATACTCAGAGACCATGAGAGGGTCTTGTATATCATCTGCATCGAGGTCGTCCCAGTCTTGTACAGATTCAACCACAACTGGTGGTGAAGCCGATCTGAGAGTGTTCAGTGTGTCGATAGGGAGTGCTATTTCTGGTGAAGACGGCAAGGTCTTCCTTTGCTTTGCCGGCGGTTCTTCAACGATACTTTCTTGCTTGCTGAGTCGAGAAGTCGTAGAAGCGATTGATGTTGGCTTTCTCTTCTCGACAAGAATTTGAGATTCGACCTTGACTGGTACATTGGATGCTTTTTGTCTCAAGGCTATGCTTGACTTGGAGACACCAACTGTCTTTCCAGTGGTTGCGTTCTGAACAGTGGTCGCTGGGACGTGATTGCTGACATCTCCCAAGGCTGCTCGTTTCCTTGTTGGCTTGACCACTGGCACTGTGCTCTGTATAGTTTTGCCGACAATCTGAGAGCTCTTCGCCCTGGTCATCCTGGTCGGTCTCGCATTTTCATCGGTTTGTGTCTCTTGAGTATTTCTTGTTGTACGACGCTATCGGTGATGAGTCAATGTCCTACAACACGACGCGAACGTCGATGAGCTCTACTTACAGTGCCGTTCATCGCGTTGAACACACAGTGGCCCTGATGGACTCCCTAAAGACGAGATCTTTGGTCTAGTACAACCTCTAAATGTCGATAGGACTGGAAGTTTGTCGTGTATGATAGACACGGGCTGACAGACTGGTGAGGATGCGTCTTCAGTATCGTCTTTGTCTAGGGAGACAGACTATGGTCTCAAGGCGTGGTCTCGTCTAAACAAGGGATATTGATACTCGAGCTGACCGAAAACTTGTGAGGAATGTGGACGCCCTAAATCGAGACAGTAGCACGGCAGACGGTTGTCTTTAGTGAGACGAGGCAGGAGTCTGGTGAGCTAGCGATGCAGGCAGCACTTGCATGTCCTGGCGAGCGAAGATGAAGCGACGGCAGCAGCTGCTTCACGCACTACGCAACTTTGTGTCTGCAGCCTGCGGGTGAGGAGTGAGTGTCTCCCCTGCCTACACGGGAAGCTGCTTGACCTGGCGCTGGTAGTGCTTGCGTGTGAGGGAGAGGAACACGGCAACCAAATTCTCGCTGCCCATCAATCTCGGCTACTAAGAGCACAAACAAAAGGAAAACAAATTCAAATGCCGCAGGAAAGGTAAACCCTGCCTCTTACGCCATAGATCTTGACTTGGGGTTACTCGGCCCGATCTGCTCCAATCAGTGGGCGGGAACAGGTGAAGGAACGCGCTCACCGCGACGCATCCCAACGGTCACCTCGCTTCTGCATGGCTCCTCGGATGCTGACACCGCCCTTCCTTCTTGCTGCTGCTGCTGCTGCATCATGCATGATGCAGATCTAGTACTTCTGTCTGCCAGCCTTCTCTTGCATCATGCCGCGAACAGCTTAGGAGGAGCGATCGGACAGATACCGTGCAGCTGCATAATGGTGAGCACACATGCTTTCAGTGGAGGGGAATCTTCTGCAAGATAATCGCGTCTATAGCTAGCTTGTCTGATCACGCTTCGGTCCAATTCAGTGGGCATGCATCACAGCAACATGTTTCGATTATTCTCGTGCAGCAGCACGCTGGATGTGTAGTACCATTCACTGAGTCTTGAATCGATTTGAGTTGTGGCCCACAACAACTGTGAAGCGAGCGTTAACTTGAATGGCATCTATCCGTAGTTCTCGCTAAACGAACGCTAGCTCTGAGTATCTACAGCCAAATGTGCCAACATCATGCAAGATGATACGATAGTCCGAGTCCTTTACATGAACCTCTCTCGCCTCGATTCCTGTGCAAAGGTACTAATCTTTCCTCCCGAAATGTAACGCTGCGGACAACGAAGCCACGGGACTGTAAATCTGACTTCAAAAATTGAAGAGCAAGGGAGAACAGATTTGTATTGTGTCCCACTATGCATTCCCCACCATTTTCCTGCTGAAAATCCCATTGCGTTCGCTTTGTGAATCCTTTGTAGGGAAAGCCAAGAAAGTCTTTTACACGTCCAGTTGTGTTGATTTCATGTATGAGACTGTCTAGCAGTATATTCGCGAGTTGTCTCGCTTGGCTCATACCGTATGCCCGTGCCTTCTTCGCCGCAGTGAGAGCTTGCGCTACGGAAGTTGTTGCCAACACATCCTTCGAAGGCCCGCCCTTGGCACGTACTCCACAGCACAAATTCACACCGTCAGTGCAAGCAGAAACGCTGTGGTGGCCATGAGGCGCAGGCATAGTAAGTGAGACTAGGAAAAGTCTCAAATTTCGCAGGAGACATCCTTCTGACTTGAGTTTTCCCAAGCTCATCCGGGGTAGTATTGTCGTGTGAGCAGGAAAAGACTGCTTGGCAGGTAGAACAACGCGTGTCGACTCTGACAGATGTTCATGAAATCTACTTTGCAAGATCATGCCTCAAGATTTCGTCCTATACTCATACCACGTAAGCACTTTGTGTCATAACTTGACGCATAAAGACCTTGATTAGAGTCGTAGTGTTTGAGCTAGATTGGCGGAACCCTGTACACTCATCATCTCTCTTTGCTCCGAGCCACGTTCATAGCAGTTTTACCTAGATCATAAGTCTACGCAATCCATCAATTCCATTGAGTAGCTTCTGGCCTGTAACAGGACAACTGGATGAGTCTTTGACCCATTTGTAAGCGCAGACATAGCAGAAAACATATCCTGTCTGTACAGCAGTTGGATTGACAATGGAATTTCCGCAGATCCTACACGTCTTAAGGCTTTCCATCGTCTTGTCGCGATCACTCGCATCATCTAAATCAGGAGGAGGTAGATCAATGCTACTAGACGTCTTCCGTGCTAATTGTGCCGCAAAGTCAGATGCCTGCCACCACTCTAGAAACTTCAGAAAGAAGATGCCTAGTGGTAGTATGTACTTTAAAGCAGAGATTCCACGTGGCAATAGCACCCGAAGGAAGACTAGAGGTGACAAAGAAGAATTCGGCGGCAGTTCGATGGGTGCAGCCAACGACGCATCGATACGTCTGTAGTCTTTCGCGCTCAGTCTTTGCATGCGCTGTCGCAGCAGAGCATGTGCTGCAGTATGATATTGTGATGAGCCAAACATGTAAGCCAAGGAGAAATACAGGCCGCTTAGATGATAGGCGCCGTTTAAAGTCGGGTATGCTATGACGAAATAGTTCCTCAGTCGAAACATAAGTTTCTCCTTGATCGTGGCATCTTGGCTTATGATCTGGCGACGGCGTGAATTAGGAGTCAGCAAAGCCGCTTGAGCTCCATGTATCTCCCATTGCTCGTCCAATTTGGCTTTCAGATATGGCACTCCAACAAGAAAGACGATCGACCATATACGGTCTCGACGTTTCAACGACGTAGCTCTACTGAGCAGCTCCGGTGCAGCTGATGCTGTCCTCGATAGATTTTTGATACTGCTACTTCTTTCCCTCTTGAGGCCATAGAAGTTCTCAGTAAAAGTCCCACCATAACTTCGAAGGAAGTGGGTCTCAACCACAATCATCAGAGTTGCATATAGCTCGTCAGTACTATTTGCCAGCCTCAGAAGATAACGCGGATATCGTTCCGCATAGTAAGCCAGCACATATCGAATGGCGGGCTGGAGTAGACCCCGTAGCTGATCCTGCGCTATCAATTCGTACAAAGTCGGCCGGGACTCATCAATAGATGATATGTTGGATAGAAAGTCCATTGAAGATGAATGTGAATCTCACAAGCGATGTCAGAGAGCCATTCAATGTTTTTATGTTCGTGATAGAAGGTTAAAGCAATCTTTGCGCTGTCCTATCTTGTGTCGTCTGCAATCGGGCTGCTATAGCTAATGGCATTCGTGACGCTGGCTGGTCGAGAGTTTGAGGATGAATCAGAAACGTTGAAATCGACTTCTCCACAGAAACCCTCACAAGCCACTCACTTCCTCGGGGATTGCCGCTCTTGTGCCAGATCCAAGTCACGTCCTCGCCCAACTCTCCTTTGCCCCTAGTCCTCATCCTCGCTACTGTACTTGTAGTCACACAAACAAACTCATACCAACACGATAAGTGACAAAATCTCATGGCGATCTGTTGCAATGCTCTTCAGCAGCACATGGGTATACTGTACATGGCTATATACATTTGCCGACTTCGTCTATACACAACATAACGTTTCGTCTTTAGCAGGGCTTGTGTTGTATCGATGCGAGTATCGTCCAAACAACAATTCGCCAATTGCAAGACCCGTGCACACGCCGAAGAAGTATCCCTAGTCCGTCAGACAACACCAAACATGAGTTCTGTCCACTTACGACAACGTATGTCATGGTAATCAACATCAAACTGTACCCCAACATGACCGTGACAAACACCAATAGCATTCGCGGAATTTCCACCTGAAGTCTGAATGGTGCATGGGATTGCGATTGCTTCTGAAGAATTGAGATCGCATTTCTCTTCTCCTCTAACTTATCAATCGCATTGAAAGAGTCTGAGTCTGTGCGTGATTGCACTGGGCCAATTTCGTATTTGCTATACCATCGAGCTGCCCATCGTGTTTCGAAAACTGATCGTGTCCAAATCAGGCCACGGAATAGTATCGCTACGAAAAGAATCGCGAACCATGCTCCGACGAATGCTCCATTGTCCTTTGGAGCCCAACTAATGAATAGTTTAGAAGAAGAGCAATGTCTATAGTTGGACTAACCTTTCAAACAGTATAGGTACACCACTATAATTCATGGTAAAGACCATGCTCATGCTCGTACTATTAGAGCTTGAGCTCATCGCCATACCATGAGACATATTGCGATTCTTTTGTTGTTCGAGTCGTTCCTAATTTGTTCTGTTGGTGTGATTTTGCGTTTCGTGAATTGCTGATGTGGAGAAGTGCGCTGTTTTTCAGCACTACAATGATTGACCTACACCACACTCAGGCGTGTGCGCAATGACCGCGTACTGCTACGATGTAGTCAGGTCACGAAGCAGATGATGTTAATGCGTACTGAAGTGAAGTCGGGGACCTGGTCATTGGCGAGATGCAAGAGCATGAGACACCAACGTCCATGCAGCGCCGCAAGATCTCGTTTGAGTGAAAATAGCTCATTTGTGACAAAGTGCGCAGAGCATGTCTGCAACCTTTGTAGAGGACATCCATCATTCTTCCGGCAGCAATTGAGGGGACTAAGCACGATCTCAACTCAGGACTACTTTCGTGTCGCGAAGATAGACCACAAGAGGCTGATGTCTACGGAAAGTGCATAACGTTTAATTTCTGGACGACTTTGTTCTGCTCGAATGTCTTACAATCCAGTCAGTAGTACCGTGTCAAGTGACATCAAAGCGGAAGCTGCCATATATTCTGTTCTTTATCAGACCCAATACAAGAAACACATCAGATATTCTTGGATACTGTGGGCTGGTATAGCTGGCATATTTGTCGTACTATGCGCGTACCGTGCGCTTAAAGTATCACGTCGACCTTGGATCGGGAAACTCGAACGTTTGTGTGGTCTACGCTCACTCTATGGTCTGGATCTCCACACAACACGATTACAATTTCTTCTGCTGCTTGCATATTCAACATACAACATCCTTGTAAGCTTCGTTGATATTCCCTATGGACATTCTTATCGGTACACTTCAAAGCATGCTCCGGGATATGTCCAGAAGGCAACAACTATGCAGTTCATTGCCGATAGAACAGGCTACCTAGCTTTTGCTAGTATGCCGCTAGTGTTCCTTCTGGTCACGAGATATAGTCTTATATCACTGTGTTCTGGAATCCCCTACACAAGCTTCGGATTATTGCATCGCTGGATCGGTTGGACTGTTTTCATTCTCTCATGGTTACACACCCTCTTGTGGACAATCGAGATGGGCGTGAATTACCACATGACGGGCGGTTACCTCGCAACCCGTTGGAGCATGAGATACTGGCTAGGTGGGTTCTTCGCTTCGCTATTCATGACATGGCTTATCCTCCACTCGATCCCGATGGTTCGCCGCTATACTGGCTACGAATTCTTCCGGATCACTCACAATCTGGGATCGATACTGCTTGTTATTGGCTGCTGGGTCCATTGGCCGCAAGAATCTCGGTGGCTCATAGCTTGCCTTGCAGTCTACTACTCTGATAGAATCGCTCGATGGTCCTTGATCGCTCTTCGGGGATGGCGAAGCCGTGGACGAACCACTCTCGTAGGCACAGTGCACACAGATAATGACGACATCAGTGTGGCAGTGGTCGACATCACTCACACAGGAATCAAATCTTGGACAGTGGGACAACACATCTACATTTATTGTGTATCATTGGGAGAATGGGAACCACATCCATTCTCAGTTGCAAACACGGGTCGAGGACAAGACAAGCTCAAGTTGATTATCAGGAAGAAATCTGGTTTGACGAACGAATTGGTCAATCATTTGTGGGCTACCAAGGAACCAGTGAGTGTTCTAATCGATGGTCCTTATGGTGCACTGGACACGGCTTTGACTGCTGATCGACACCTTCTTCTAGTCATGGGAGGCACTGGTATCTCATTCGCTCTCTCGGCTTTGCATTCTTGTTCCACCACGTCAGTGCGCTCCATCAGATTAGTGTGGTTCGTCCGAAGACAATGTATGAAATGAACACTCATTGTGCCACTCAAAGGCGACTGACCATTGATAGGCAATGTCTCTTGGGTCGAGGACGAACTCCGCACTTTGTCACAGAAATTTGGTAGCATATTGCAAATTGATGTCGTGGTCAGTCGCGAAAGAGTTGTTCAGAATCAGATTGTTTCGAGCGATGCGATATACGCGACAGAAAAATCCCCTGCGATGGCTCTGCTGGATACCGAAAGTGCACGCATAAGTCACCGGGGCTCTGACGACGCAGTGTCCAAGGCTATTTCCGAGTTTGTGACGAGTTGCGACCATGGTCCAATCACAATCTTAGGCTGTGGGCCTGTCTCGATGTCTAAGGAGATTGAGTGTTGTGCAGAACGGTTAAATCGAACTAGGACTTCAGATATCCGATGGCATGTAGAAAAGTACATGATATAGAGAGATCCTGGTGTACAGAACAGATATATAGTGTAGGCATTGATATTCTAGTAAATATTTCGGATTTTGGGACACTTTCATTTCTGATCAAATCATGATCACGCCACACCCCACTGTCCTTGTCCCAGCTGGGCAGCCGATATGACGATGCATGTCTTAATAAAGCACAATATATCACCCGAGTGCTACCCTCATCTTCCGACAAGTCAAAGTCATCCGAACTCTCTAAGCAGCGATTATACTATCTTCACCTGGAATCTTAACATCATGTCATCCTCTTCAACCTTAGAAGCTAGTGGTAAAGCAAAAGCCAACGAAGCACCAGACGCAGATGTGTCGGCAAAGAGCTTGGCAGGACAATTGGTTCAGATCGCTACGCTGGTCAAACAAAATACAAAGCTGTTGATGCAACATGGTGAGGACATTATGCGGATCGATGCCGCTAGAATGGGCCTTTCCTCCACAAATGGACAACCTCTAGAACAATCGACAGACCAGGAAGGTCTTATTGGTGAACTTGTGCAGGAATTGCAGGTCAAGCTGGACGAATTGGAGGAACGATCAATTAGGCGGACGGCCAATTCTTCTGCACGAGAACCATCTGATGTCGTGGAGTGGATGCCCTCACCAGACCCTGAAGCACCAGAATTGCCCACCATGACCTTGGCGGACTTTGAAGGTATCTCAAAGGAGAAATTGCTCGAATCTATGAAGTTCTACGGTCTAGCTCACTATGAAGACGGCATGCCGTTGCCAAACGAAGCAGAATTCGCTGCATTATTTAACGAATGTGCAAGATTTTTGGGCCTGAGAAGTCGCAAAAATGCTTCCTAACACCAAGGATGCAGCTTCATGCAATGTCACATAGTGAGACGAGGTACAGCAACCAGTTCTTCGTCTTCCTTGCCAATCACCAAGTAAACCCACTCGACACAGGTCGCTCATTGTGATGTTTACTGGTGAGGCCGTGGTAGCTGGTGCTAATAAAGACATGCTACTTGCACTGTCAGAAAATTGAGCCACACGGTGCTTGTACCGCTCTTCTAGAGGTTTCGACGGGGACTAAACTCCTTGCATACATCATACTTTACTCCGCTGATCATGTATAAGAACACCTTGAGGCACACATGGCGTCGTTTCGTCATCTTAATCTTGACTGTGCCAAAAGTCATCGAGGAAATAAATCGACTATAGGACTAGATATCAAATCATGACATTTTCCGGTACGTATAAACAGATAGACTGGACAGGCAGAGTGATTTACAGCTGCTCATACCGTGAAATGTGCCAGATTGAAGTGATGCATCAGCGCATCGACCATCTATATTGGCAAGCACAGAACGCTTCAATTTCTCTATTGCAATTGCCTGTTGTGATTTATTTGGACACTGCTTTACCGTGTGATTTCTGCAATACAATTCCATGCATACAGAATTCAGGACGATATCTGCGGGAGCGTTTTATGAAATGTATGTATTGAGTCAACAAGGTCAAGTCCGTCATGTATTCCATAGGCATTTGTCATGACATCGCGTTTAAGACAGAACTATATAAAACGCCATAATAGAGCTGTACTCAATGCCTCTATGGTTTAGTGGTATAATACATCACTAGTAATGATGGGGTCCGTCGTTCGATTCGGCGTGGAGGCATTTTTCGCCCCGGTGCATCCCTAACAAGGTTAGCACCATGTCCAACATCATCTCTAGATCGATCGTCGTGACGGCTCGATGAATTCAGAGAGTGTGTACGTCTGCTCATGAGATCGTGAAAGACATTATGATTCGATATGTTATCCTGGAATTTTGTCAATCCCGAGGATGATCTTGTGACGTGCGTCTGGAGAAACGACCATTTGTTTTCGACAAGATTGATTGCTCCTATGTGTTTCCAAGTACATGCAACACGTACTTGTCAATATCGCATTGATACCGGTATCAGATCCACGTAGTGCCATAGTACCGATCCTAATGTACTGTTTCACGAGTCCATGTGGCCGCAATGCAAATTACATGTGATTCATCTCCATCGCACGCTCGAAGCAACGGATCATCTCACGCACGGTGTGATGATGTGGTTGGCGGGTGGGTGGGAACCACAGACTTGACCCCACTTATGTGACGCCCTCATGGAATTGTGTGAACTTTAATTGTCTATTTTCTATGCTCTGACCTCTATTGTTCAGTATATACTGTATTCTTGATTGTTTCTATTCATAAGTCGTGATGATTGATGCATCAATCGTTGTGGTAAAGGTGAAATAATCGTGTTATTCATCGTCTGCAGTCGTTGCATTTCGAGTGACAGATCTCCAAGGTTGAGACATTTCTTGTTGGACCTGGCATAGAGTACTCTATGTCTTACCACAACCCGAAACGTTGTAATAGACTACCAGTCGTGTTGCCCACGACGGCAGCTGAGGATTTGTACCAGCTGTAGAGGAAACCAAAGGGGACCACTTCACTTATGTGGTCCAATGGGAAGGCATCTAACATTGTCAATCACTATGCCAACAGATGGTTATGGAGCGTGTACCATATTGTCTCTTTATGTAAAACCTGTTGTCGATTCGCTCAAAGTCCAGGACCGTGATGATCTTCAGATTCTTCACACGAAAGATGGGTAAGAATGAAGCAGACAGCGATTCTTCCAGTTCAATCACTGCTCGAGTGCAGTTGGAGTCGATAGTGACCTTTTGTATGTCGATGTGAATGTCCCTCGTGAAAAACTTGTACACAGCATAGATATTCTTTAGCTGTTCCCTGCTGTCTGGTCCACTCTCCAGGGTGCATAACGGGTGCACGAACGAGGCGTCTTTGGTAAAGTACTTGTCGACCGTGGCTTTATGCTTGGCAGCGTCGTCACCCTCAGTGAGTGCAAGCACTATCCCCTTGATTTCCAGTTCTGGGTTGTTCATGACGCCAGCTGACTGCTGTGATTGACAAGCTCTCTGACTACTTCTGATTGCAATTATAGATACGGTGTTTGTGCAGTAGTTCTTCGGCTTGAGGACAAGCGCAGGTGAATTCGAATGGAGAATGACGATGAATGTGAATGGAATCCGCGGGTTTGCAGCCGCTTCCCACTCCCGCGCGTGTCTGCAGATCCCGCCCGTCAAATCTGAGATGCAATTCAGCCAGAATCTGACCCCAGAAGTGCTTCGTCAAAACAAACTCTTCAGGAGCAGTCCACAACGCGACTATGAGGTTCTTTGGCGGCAGCAGTCATGCAGAACGTCCTGCAGAACTACCTTTTGCGACAGAGGGTGCTTACGAAACGAATGTGCCATTGACGGACTTCTCCTGGAATATCTCCGAATCAGGGCTGACAACACAATACAAATCTTTCTACTTCAACTTCGATGATGGCAGTGCTGGGTTTCTGCAGTTTGCGTATGTACGAAGTCAGTTGTTTGTACACACATTAATGCATAAGATACGGAAATCTTGGTATTTTGGTCAAGGTGGCTCCACTCAGCTATTCCTACTATTCCCCAGGTGAAGAAGCTATAGTAGCAAGTCATACCCTGCGAGCATCACAAATGAAGGTGTCTGCAGACCATTACTCTATGCATGTGTCTCAGCATTCTCTAGTCATGGACGACGATCATCGAGGATGGACTGCTCAAATCAATGACGATCAGCTCAGGTATGATCTGCATTTCCGCGCGGAAAGTCAGGCTTATGTAGTGCATGACTTTGGTCGGAAGGTCTCACAACAACATATTCGCCAGCGTTTTGTACCAAAGGTGTCAGTAAGTGGCACAGTGTACGTGCGTGATGTAGAAAAGCACGTACAAGGTTTCGCGACCTATACTGAGGCCTCCTATTTACACGTGAAGTTTACAGACTTTTGTAACGAGTTTACAAATTTCCAGCTCAGAAATGCAGACTCTTCGGAAGTCTTATGCCTGATGCAATACATTCCCCGAGCTGGGACCAGTTCTGGACCTCTGATAGGTCAAGGCACGTACACCAGAAATGGGGAGGTGATGTTCGTCTCGTTCCAATGCGACAGTATAGCCACAGGAAAAGCCCTCAACCAAGAGTCTGGTTACGAGCTTCCTGAAGATCTCGCTCTGACCTGGTCGGGCACCGCATCGGACGGAAGGTCATTCCGAGCCAGCTGTAACGTGGGTACACCTCAGCCCAGCTCCATCACGGACGTTCTTAGCATGTTTCCCAAGTTCTTCAAGGACATTGTCGCCATCTTTGCTGGTTCGCCATACGTCTTTTGCTGGCGATCGAATGAGACGGTCGCCAAGATTGAGATTGACGGACAGGTGAGTGAGCTACGGGGTATCTCGAGCATTGAGTTGACCAAGGTGCACCGACCTATCCAGTAGTGCGTGTCGATGCAAACAATAACGAACGAAACTTGAAATTCTCAGGAGTGGGGGACACGAGCGTCATGCGTCTCTCGACATTATACTTAATCACAGACAGCATAGAGGATATACAAATAATGGATGGTGAGTGAAGATGTCCATCATCGCTACATTCGATGAGCTCGCTACCTATAGCGACCATGAGCACTGCGCAGGTGGAGTGGAGGAGCACTGAGGATGGGGTAATGCAAGATGAACGGCCCACACAAACGGCCCGATTTCCTTTGTCTCCCGAGGATGAGCCAGTCCTCCCTCGCTATCATCACTCTGCCACAGGGTATCCTGATCATGATCGTCGTCCTATCTTTGGCAGGGTCGATCGAGAAGACATGACATTGAAGAGACTGCAGGTGGTAGACAGACACGCCAACAACTACTATTGACCGGCCTTGGCTGGAGAAGAGACTGATTCCATCCACGACGTCATACCTCAGCACTGCACAGCAGTCTACCACATGATGAGGACGCGCGGTGGCTTGGGTGGAAAAGCGGGGTCGCTTGTGGTTGAGGCTGAAGAGTATCCACCAAACAGTCTCTGTCCTCCATCTATCCCCGTCTGGTTGAGACCCTCCCAAGTCGAGCGTCACTGCAGCACAAAGTATCATGGCTGACAATCTGACGTGACGAGTGGACTCTCATATCCGTTGCATCAGGCAGTGACGGTAGACAAAATAGTGGATTGAGCATAAGATGAGAGAGACATGATTTGAGAGAGGGACCGGCAGAGGGGATCCGGATCTGAAGAAAGGACAAGTAAATCTCCAGCCGGTAGAGCAGAGATGGATGGATGGAAGGAAGAGTCCTGGGAAAAGGGAGGAAAGGGTGGGATGGATGGGTGGATGGATGGCATGGGAATGGAAAGTGACCCCAGCCTCTTCTTCCTCTCCTCACCCACCTTCACCTTCACCTGCACCTGCACCCAGTCTTCTCTCTCTCTCTCTCTCTCTCTCAGTCTCCTCAGCGATGCAGTCTCAGTCTCTCTCTTCAGCAAATGGCGTGATTTGATTGGTGAAAAGGTACAAAAGCCACCGACTGGGGAGTGGAGACGGTAGGGATTACCCCTTTCGCTCTAACGGTCTGCCCTTGCCCTCTTCCACCCACTCACCCAGTCTCTCACTCAGTCACTCACTCACTCACTCTCAAGTCTCTCTCTCTCCCTCAGTCTCTCTCCCGTCCGCCAACCGCTTCTCCATCTTCATCCTTCCTTCCCTTCCCTTCCCTTCCCTCCTGCTCTCCCTCTCTCTACCCATCGTCATCCTCCTCTCCTTCCCTTTCCCCTCCTCGTCCCTGCTCTCCTATATCCCAGGCTACTCCATCAATCCTTCTCTGCTGCAGAGAAAGGTTCTCGCCATGTCTCAGCCAAGGGATGTACAGAACCACGTCTTGTTCGAGGTCGCTACCGAAGTTGCGAACAAAGGTATCCCTTCCATTCCTGCTGAAGACTGTCATGCTCGCAGGGTACACTCCTGGGTGCCCACCACGAAGTGTGTACGCTCGCATGACATCAAAGCCATCCACGATCGAACGGAGACTAATCCTGATAGTGGGAGGAATCTACTCGGTCCGTCCATCAGGTCTCTGGATTGTGGAGACATCTTATGCTGACCGGTCGTAGGTCCTGAAATCGAAAGCTCCAGTCACCGCTGCCGAATACCCATTCAACCGTTATGTCGCCATCGGAAGACTCCACTCGCTCGCTCAAAATCTCATCGAGGTCGAGGAATTGCCGACAGACAATCAGCCGGCATTGCACCGAACACTCAAGGCGATGGAGTCTCGTGGGGTCAAGTACCTGTACGGTCGATGGCTGATCGAGGGTGCTCCCCGTGTGCTCCTGTTTGAGCTCGCCGGTGCTTGGCAGTGGTTGGGCGAGTGGAAGGCTGACCTGTGGGCGACGGCTGGAATCCCTGCCCCGGACGGAGACGGCGAGACGAACGAGACGATCCTGTTTGGATACCTCGTTGCCTGGTTCCTGGGCGAATTCGCTTCTCAGGAAAAGGAAAAGGCAATTGTCGCGCACTTTCACGAGTGGTTGGCCGGCGTGGCTCTACCCTTGTGCCGAAAGCGAAGGATCGATGTCACGACCATCTTCACTACTCATGCAACGCTGCTTGGCCGATACCTTTGTGCCGGCAGTGTCGACTTTTACAATAACCTGCAACACTTTGATGTCGATCACGAAGCTGGAAAGAGAGGAATCTATCACCGATACTGTATCGAACGGGCTGCGGCTCATGCGGCAGACGTCTTCACCACAGTCTCGCACATCACGGCGTACGAATCCGAGCACTTGCTCAAGCGAAAACCGGACGGTGTGCTCCCAAACGGGATGAACGTGGTCAAGTTTTCTGCCATGCACGAATTCCAAAACTTGCATCAAACGGCAAAGCAGAAGATTAATGATTTTGTGCGAGGTCATTTCTACGGTCACTACGACTTTGATCTCGACAACACCCTCTACTTCTTCACTGCAGGCCGTTACGAGTACAGGAACAAGGGTGTCGACATGTACATTGAGTCCATGGCTCGACTCAACCATCAGATGAAGTCCTCTGGCTCCAAGCAGACGGTCGTGGCATTCATCATCATGCCTGCACAGACCAGCTCCTACAGTGTCGAGGCACTGAAGGGCCAGGCCGTCACCAAGGCCTTGGAGGCGACTGTTGAGCAGATACAGAAGGACATGGGCCGAAGACTGTTTGATCGAGCGACGAGATATACCGGCAAACCTGGTACCGAAGTGCCAGATGCGTCCGAGCTCATGACGCCGCAAGAGAAGATTCTACTGAAGCGTCGTGTCTTTGCCCTCAAGCGAGACACGCTGCCACCCGTGGTGACACACAACATGAAGAACGACGCCGAGGATCCAATCTTGAATCAGATCAGACGGGTGCAGCTCTTCAACGCTTCGCACGACCGAGTCAAGATTATCTTCCACCCGGAATTCCTCAACAGCAACAATCCCCTGCTGTCCCTCGACTACGACGACTTTGTCCGTGGATGCCACATGGGAATCTTCCCTTCGTACTATGAGCCATGGGGATACACTCCGGCCGAGTGTACAGTTATGGGTGTACCTTCCATCACGACCAACCTCTCCGGGTTCGGCTGCTACATGGAAGACTTGATTGAGAATCCGTCTGACTATGGTATCTACATCGTGGACAGGAGAATGAAGTCAGTGGACGAGAGTCTCAACCAGCTCACGGATGTCATGTTCAACTTTACCAAGAAATCGCGACGACAACGAATCAACCAAAGAAATCGTTGCGAACGTTTGTCCGACTTTCTGGACTGGAAGCGAATGGGACTGGAATACATGAAAGCCCGTCAACTCGCTCTCCGGCGGGCGTACCCAACGAGCTTTGCCGAAGAAGACCAACAGGAAGACTCGTTCGTCAGCACAAACATCAAGGTACCGAGACCACTGTCTGCACCGGCTTCACCGAGGTTCAGGTCAGGCGCCATGACACCGGGTGACCTCGGATCCCTACAAGAAGGTCTGCAGGGCTTGAATACGGAGGACTATGTCTCATATAAGCTCGCCGACGAGAATGGCGAGGAAGAGGAAAACGATTACCCCTTCCCGCTGACGTTGAAGAACATGCCGGCACAGACCCTGCCTAATGGCACGACTCAGGATGCGCTGCGCAACCTTGGGCCAATCACGCCGGCACTGAAGGGTCTGGAAGCCTCTAATTAAGTCGTCTACTTTGTACAACGAGGTCGACGTCGAGCATAGAATGGCCACTCCTTACACAGTCATTATTTGATCCACACACAAAAAAACAAATCAAATTTTCCGGTGGTGTTTTCCCAATCATAGCAGTATCTTGATATTTACTAAATAGTGACTAATCGAAACATGTGATGTATACGTTTGTGTCTATTTCGCCACTGTTGCTGCATCCATGTAATCAGACTCAATCTCAATGACTGGCTCATGGACCGAGACGTCGGCATGCCAATCGGTCGAGAAGAATTGTGCGATCAAGGCTGCTCGTGCATCACTGACGCCAACATGCTCGAGTATCTCTATTTTGCCGGAGCAAGGACGGCTCAAGAACTTGAATAGTGATGATTGGTTCAGTATCAATTGGCCTACCATGGCATTGACAAAGGGACACATTCGAAGGAATAGTTCCGCCTCGCTCTCATCGTCCTGTAACGACTCGACCTGTGCACCGCCGTACCGTCGTGCCGTGGCGATCAAGTACTGCGTGAGTTCCGTCTCGGAGGTACATGTGATGCACTGCGATGTTGGCGAGACACTAAGCAGCCATCCTTGAAACGGTACCAGGTCGGTCAGCTGCGATTCGCTCGGTGACTCTTTCGATACTATCAGGATCACTAATTTGTCGTATTTGTGCAGTAATTGTATGATGCGATCTTGTGATGGCAGTACATTGTCCAATGACGCCCCGAGGACGTGTTCTAGACGAAACAAGACGATACTTGTCGTTGCTGATACAATTAGGTCCGATTCGAGAGATTGTGGCAAGTCGCGCTCGATCAAGGTCAATGATTTGTGTTGTCGACAAAATACATGGGCAATGGACGATAATTGCAGTAGATTGATCGAGATGATCCATTGCAGTGTCTCTGAGTGAGCATTGTCAGTCGTAGGAGCGATGATGCAACGCGTCGGCGGCTCAATCGAGGTAGGGATTGATGATATGGACCGGACTGGAGTTTGTGGTTCTGCAGAGACTTCCTTTCCTCGCATTTTCATGTAGAGATCGATTTTGTCCTTGATCTCTATTCGCTTGTAGTCGAGAATCTGGTCTACTGAAGTCTGTCCAGTTCGCCGGCGCTTTTGTAACGGCTCAGAAACAGCAGAATCGTCATCAAGAGACGAACAAGTTGCAGTTTGTGCTCTCTGACGTGCCCCTGGCGAACGATCCACAAGTAATACGGCGTTCGATTGAGCAAGCTGAGAACACAGTTGAGGAGGTATTGACTTCTTATGTCCCTTGTCGCATGTCAATTCACGAATCGTTTCACTACTTCTTGATGGCACTTCAGATCGGCCGCCCGAAAGTAGCCTTGACCCTGGCGAAATGACTGGGACTGAAGGACGGACTTCCTCAAAGTGACATGAAATCATAGCTAAATGCTTCGACGCATGCTCTACATCTGTCAGACTCTTCGGAGTCTCGGTACGAGTTCGCTTCTCAATGGAACTTTTGTCGCAGATACTCAGGCTTGTCGTTGCTCGACTGCTTTGGGACGACTCACGACCGAACGAGTCAGCTGCTATGGATTGGTAGGGCTTGGGCATGAGACATGCTAGAGGTGATGTTGGTTGCTCAAGATTTGTCCGTTGTCCCAATACGTCAGATGAGTCACCAAACACAGGTGACTTCGGTACTTCGTGCTGGAAATAGTCGTCAACGAGCTCTTCTCCTGTCAATCCTTCCACTTCACCAATCGGCGCAAGTGCTTTTGTGAAGGGGTTCCACCTCAGATCGAGGTCAAGGTGTCTTGCAGGCACAGCATTGATCACAAAATTTGCTCGATTGTGGGTCTGAGCACGTAACAAGTCGAGAACACAAGTAGGATACTCCTGCAAATCAGGTTTGCAGGCTATTCTGGGCACAGCTGGTTCCTCGATCCTTAGTGCAGCCTGATTGTCGACCAAATTCTCCTTCAGGAATAACTGAGCACTGGGATCGTTGGTAGACCAGCCGAAAAGTTCTTCTAAAGTGCATTCAGCGGGACTAGTGCAAAGCTGTAGAGGTTGGAATTCGTTGAACATGGACTCATCGACGCAGCCAATAACAGGCTCAGTCACCACTGATTGAAATGTTGTTCGCCTGGGCGAGAGTGGAGAGTCAATTTCGAGCTTCAGGCACGGGGCCAGCTTGACAGGTGTCTCTGGCAGATTGATAGCTGCATGAAGCTCGTTGAAATACGACGACGATGAGTCGAAGCTCTCCAAGGTCAACTGCTGTAGCTCCTTGGCGTCAGCTGCTGTTGTGTCTTCGACGCTACATGTAGCCAGATCCGGGAGTAGCGTGCTGCTTGGTTCATAGCTTGCCAGCGGAAGAAGTGGAGGCTCAATATGTAGCGTTTCTTGTTGAGTACTTGTGCTGCACCCCTCCCGCAACATGAGTAGGGTTTTCACGATACAGTAGACGAGGGCAACATACCTTGATGACAATGTCGTCTACGTCAAGTAATTCAGGTGCATAGTGAAATGTCGTTAAAAACTGCTCGTGCGAGTCGTCTGGCACTAGATCCTCATAAGCGCATTGCAGGCCGTCTGCTTGCGCACTTTTCAGAAGATCTAGTATTGCATTCGGATAGTCGTTATCATCCGCCTCGACCTGTTCAAATCTCCAGTCGATGACTGCCTCCCCTAGACTGCATGGTATCTTATAGCTTTGTAGTGGTTGTTTTCGATATCTCTCCAGCGGCAGGTCAATGTAAGACTGCAACGAGGGCTTTAGCGATCCCAAGGCTGGCGAACACGGCCTGGTGATCGAGGTAGCCAGAAAGGCAGCAGACTTCTGGGTGATTCGCAACTGCTCACGACAGAGCTGTTTCGAATGGACAAATTCCAGCTCATGATTCGGCAGCGACAGGTCTTCATCACTGGCCAGTGTCAATCCTTGACAAAGGTCTCGAAGGTCGTAATTAGGAGGTTCTGCCACCCCATGCCTACGCGCGTACTGCAACATCAATGTCATCAACGAGAGCTTCTGGACAAATCAAGCAAGGAACAAGGGAATCCGGTGAAAATATCGCACGAGCAGGGCGTTCTGGATTGGGAGCCTTGGAGCACAATCATCATCATAAACGGAAGCCTCGATGATGAGCCAGACTGAAGTCTCCTGCAGTGGCTGCTCTCTGATCACTTGTCCACTCCGAGAGAGAATTCCAAGACTCGCGCTCGTTCACACCACACTACACTTGCTTATTTGTCGCTCTTGCCCTCTGACGCAGACCTGCTGGTCAGGTCAAAATCTTCAGCACAAACATACTGCTCTACAGGCGTCAGATCCGGTCTCTGTCCCCCAGGAAGATACAGACGATAGTTATAATCACGGTCAAGCAGTCTACGCCATTCCTTTTCTCTGGCATTGTCGTCCACATCTTTGGCTCCACCGATGGATCCCTTTCTGGAGCCTCGTGCTTTGCCTTTCTGTCCTCCATTAGCGCCTTTCCCGTCATTGAGAGAACCGATAAAGTCAGATAGGTCCATAGGCTCGACGAGACCACCAGCTCCACTGGGCGAGGGAGGCTCAGAAGAGCTATCTGATGTCGGTGATGGTGGCGCACTGATATCTGCCATCTTGTATTGAGCTAGGACTGTACTATCTTGTGTGAGTTCCAGAACTTGTCTATTTGACTGGAAGGAAGTCTGGATGTGCTCAAGACTGTCAGTAGAAGTGCTCGAGTATAGTTCTTGTGCAGTCAGACGAGACACTCAAAATCACCAGAAGACGCAACAAGTGGAGACAGAGGAAGGAGGAGCTCTCATCCTCTACAGCCTACAGTGGCTGAAGTCAGTGGCACTCTGCGGAGCCGCACGCGATGGATTTCCTCGCTCCACTCGCTCCCTCACTCATTCTGTCATTCATTCATTCATGCGCTTCTCCTCTATAATGTACGTAGGCATCAGTTGCTGGTCACGATAGCTACCTAATCTACGCATCTTCTTGTCCTCCTGGCTATACTCTCGTACTCTGCAGCTGCGATGGCATTACAGTTCAAGTTCGAATGAACACTCAGTGAGATTTCGCTTGGCAATCCGTCTTCTCGACATGGCAGAGTGCATCGATTGGACTTCTCTTCGAACACCCATGCCAGGTGAAATCAAGCAGAACCGGATCATTGATTGTACTGGCAGCCACTTCCAAATAGGTCTTTCACACGGTACCCAAGCTCGTCAAAGAATCCTTGAAGGTATCCGGAATTATGCTGCTTTCTTTGAGGAGTCAGTCAATCTGTCTTGGGCCGCTGCAAAGGTGTACGCTGCAAGGTTCATACCTGCACTAGAACGACATGTTCCACATTTACTTCAGGAAATGCGTGGTATTGCAAAGGGCGCTTATGTGTCCCTGGAGGATATCCTTGCACTGAATGCCAGAAGTGAGATTGCACTGACACAGTCAAAGAGTGCCGAGCCCCCCGATGGATGTACTGCTTTTGCTCGTCATGTAGATGGACAGCAATGGTTACAACAGAATTGGGACTGGAAAGCCAATCAGATTGACCAAATCATAGTGCTCCGTATTCAGGAACCATCAGGGAAGTTCATTACCACGATTACTGAAGCTGGTCTTGTAGCCAAAGTAGGCATGAATTCAGATGGTGTTGGTGTTACCCTCAACGCACTCAAGACCGTTCAGATGGACTGCTCTATGCTGCCGATCCATGTAGCTCTTCGAGTGGTGCTCGAGAGTGACTCTGCCGAGAATGCTTACAAGCGCCTGGAATCAACCGGGGTGGCTAGTGCGGCTCACTTTTTGATCTCAGATGCTGGCAGAAGCATGGGACTAGAAGTGAATCCGGTCAAACCATTTGGCCGGATTGTGCCAGATGCAGATGGTAACGTCTTCCATACTAATCACTGTGTCACAGAGGATCGGCCTGAAGCACTTATCGAAATTCCCTGGCTCCAAGACTCCCCTATTCGACTCAATCGTGTCACTGAACTTGTGTCGGGATTGAAGGTGACAAATTTCGAGACACTCTTTCGAATCTTGCAGGACGAGCAAGGACTGCCCAATGCCATTAATCGAGATCTCGATCACAAAGCAGGAACAAGACTGTGTACTGTCTTTACAGTCATTATGAATTGTACGAAGAGACAGCTCAAAGTCACCTTTGGTCGACCCACTGCTGTTGTGGATTCACACCTTTTGGACTGCAATATCCCTTCCTAGGAGACCACCCTCAGGGCCTGGCAAGGCTGATTTGATCCTTCGGACTCTGTCGGTAAACTTCAGAATGACCACAGCTGTATAGACACGCTTAAACACATATAATGTTAGCAGCAGCAGTTGAACGGCGGAAACTGTGGAGCAGCAAAGGTTTGAATTTCGGCCACAATTCATTTCCCACCCGTCACTTACGGTCTGCCTTCTGCCTTGCAATTGAACTGTGGACTCGTTCGATCGTTACCTAGTTTCATAAGACAATTACAATGCCATCCAAGCATATCACTATGATAGTGATGAGATACTAGATCCCGCATATACCTACTTTTAAAGATCATAAACTCTGTCTACGACACACTTGACTCGTCTTTGAGATGGACGAAGAAGATGCTTCTACTCAGCGGCTTTACAACGTTCTGAACTTGACATCCGACGCCAGTGAAAGTGACATTCGCGAATCACATCGTCGGTTATCCAGGTTATTTCACCCAGACAAACATGCCTCCATCACGGCTCGAGCTCAAGCAGACCCAAGGTTTCAGGAAATACAGCATGCATTCGAAGTTCTCTCGGATCCTCGCCGCCGGATCATCTATGACACTCTTGGGGAGGAAGGCCTTGACATAAAGTTGGAAGTCGGTCAGCGTAACATGTCGCCTGATGAGCTCAAGAAGTTGTTTCAAGCACATTCTCGACAAGCTCGGGTTGAAGAGCTTGATTCACTTGTACAGAGTAGAGGGGACACTGCTATAAGTGTTGATGCTAGAAGTATGTTTGGTGGCCGAGTCGTGATGGAGAAGCACTTACGGTTGGGCTCTCCAATACCAGTCACTATAGCACGTCCCGCTACAGTGCGTGAAAGATTCAGAGATGTGGCCTTTAGAGGATTGACCTTGCGAAACAACTGGATGATACCTTTCAACCTCCTCACTATATTCACGGATGATGACTCTACACATCAACCTCAAGTCTCCGACAATCCTAGCTCGGTAACATTCACCAGTCATGCTTCAATCACGGGCAAGCGTCAACTAGCCAATTTCGGAGTCCTCGCTACTTTCCGTCATCAAATTTCTCCAAAGACGAATTTTGAGGCCACCCTACCACTACTAGCTCCACGAGTGTTTCGTTCGAAGATAGTGCATCAGTACAGCCCTGAGATATTCATGGTAGCCGATCTCTCTGCTGCAACTTTGGCGCATCCTCCAGAGATTACCCTCACTAGTGGCCGGTCAATCACTGATCGTGGCGTGCTCATTGGCACTCTCAGATCAGGCTCTCCATGGAAACTCGCTGGCTGGGGCGAGTATGGCAATGCAGCTTCCTACATCATCGGATGGACCAGGAATGCGGTGGCGTCTGATCCTACTGGATACACTTTAGAACTCATTACGGGACTACAAGTCATGGGTGTCGCTGCTGACTACAACACTCTGTTCAAATCAACGGATATCAAGCTCAAGGCTGGTGGATCTGCTACAACAAGCGGGCTTGCAGTCAACTTTGGCGCGACCAGAAAGTTTACCGAGCATTCACGTCTTGGAGCTAACGTGACGGCCAATGGACAAAGCTTGATTGTTCGGCTGACGTTCTCGCGTCTCGGACAGACATTCAAGCTTCCAGTGTGGATTGGAGATGGATTAGAGCTCGACTCGATCTTGTATGGCGTGCTCCTTCCTCTGGGTGGCCTGATAGCTTATGAGTATATGGTCATTCAGCCACGCAGAGAAAGACGTCGCCTGCGCCGCAAAGCTCTGAAAAAGCAGGAATATGATGACAAATTGGCAGAACGAGAGACGTCTGCTCGCGAGAGCGTAGAATTGATGAGTGATGCGATCAATCGTAAACAACAAGTAGCCCAGTCGCAAGGAGGTCTGTACATTTCACAAGCTACATATGGCTCGAAATCGAATCGAATAGACGTCACGATTGCTCTGGCAGCTCAGGTCAACGACAATCAATTGGTAATTGCCGGCAATTCGCGGAAATCCGTGCTGCTTGGATTCTGGGATCCCGACTTTGGCGAGAAGAAGACTCTGAGAGTGGACTACACATATAATGGACAAAGGCATTTCATAGAGATTGACGACAAACATGGACTGGCCATCCCAGCCCAAGCTCATGTCATCTGAAAGAACGGGCTGCATGAGATTTGTTTGATTTCACGGCGTAGCATTAGCATCCAAATTTAGTCCTCTCTTCTGGTAGGCTGGGCTATCATAACATATAATGACACCTTGCACCATACCATACCATTCGGTCTGATACCGCTGTTATACTCTGATCTCAAGCACGCTCAAAGAAAAAGAAAAATAATAATAATCGTGTTCGTTTCGTATGAGGATTGAATTGTGGAGGAATTAGCTTCCCGTCACTTTTCATCATCAGCCACACCAAACTCAAATTTCAATAAATGTATTCTTCAACGTCATCGTACTGGCTCCGAATTGACCTTGACATATACTTGGAACGCAGCGACTTGCAACCAGTACATTTCACGAAGATACCCTGCCCAATTATTTTGAGCGACGACTTTCACGAGAATAAAAACAGGACTCAATGTCCTCCGCCATAGAGGAGGAAGAAGAAATCCTACTCTCCATCTTTCCAGACGAATTCGAAAAGATCAATGACTCCACGTTCAAGATTAGAATAGAGATTGATCCGTCAGAATGTAAAGTCAAATCACCACCAATCATATACCTCATCACACAATTACCGCCCACGTACCCCGACACTCCACCGATACTGCACATCGAGTCCACCCCGAGCGAGGAGGGAGACGATCTCTCGGGCCAGGACAGGGACGCACTTCTCCTTAAACTCGCGGACACGAGTCAAGAAAACCTCGGCATGGCCATGATCTTCACGCTCGTGTCCGCACTCAAGGAACAATGCCTCCTCTTACTCGACGAACGCGTGGACGTGCTCGAACGGGCACGAAAGGAAGCCAAGTTGGCAATGGAGAGGGAGGAACAAAAGAGGTTCGAGGGGACCAAGGTCACGGCCGAGTCGTTTGCTGCCTGGAACGCGACATTCAAGCTCGAGATGATGCAGCGGCACATCGAGGAGGAAGAGGCCACCCGTGCCAAGTTACTCAGGGCCGGTCTCGGGCACGGCGAGAAAAAGTTGACTGGGCGGCAATTATTCGAGGGCGACAAGACGCTCGCGCAATCAGATCTCAAGATTGGTGAGGCCACCGATGTCGAGTTTGATTTCTCGAAATTCGACAGGACGACGCAAAGGAAAGGTGATGCAGACGAGGAAGACGAGGAGGAAGTCAGGCATTGGGCTGCAGAGTAGCTTATTAATGATTAATACAATAAAGAAGGATAGATCTTTTCCCACCAAGACACGCCAATATTCGCTTATGCACGAATGACCCACTGCAGACCACACGAGATATGTGACACCACCACCACCACCACCACCAACAACATCATCGCCCGTTCTCTTCACTTCGTCGCAGACTCCTCGTCTTGCTCAGTCGCAAGTCTTCTGGAGTCGACCAATATCCTCCTTTCGTCATCCACGCGTAGGCCCTCTCTTGCCATCCATGGTAGGCCGCCATACTTCCACCATTCGTCCTCCTCACGAGACCCCTGGCAAAGGACAAGACGACGAGACAAAAGTAAATCTTGATCAACAAGATCCCAACCAATGCCACAATTGACGGAATCTGCTCCGGATGCAAGACTGTCTCTCCCAACGCCGGCACCTGGCCCGCGGCCACACTATCCAACACCGCACCCGTCCTGCCATCAGGAAACCGAGTCGGTGCCACGGTGACTGAGGAGACGGTATGTGTCGGACTAGTAAACCCCGCCGTCTCATTCATCGCCGCCGCAGTGGCATCCGTCCCATTCTGCTGAGACAGTACCAGGAACCAAGTGGATGCAAAGAGAGCCGTGTACCCGAAATTAATCAGCGTGTCGAGCACGTAGAGCCACGCAAAGCAGACGACTTGCAGTGTCGAGGCAGCGCCGGCCTGAATGTGTCGTAAACTATATGCGAAAACACACGCCGCCAGGATTGAGTAGAGGTACATTGACATTTGCCATGCCGAGATCGGTGCGCCCGTGATGAGTGCCAGAATACCGTATAGACCTGATGCCTTGTTGAAGACTGTAAAGATGCAGATTAGTTCGACTCCGGTTTGTAGAGACATGAAGTGAAGGAACGACTGGGTTTCAGTCAACACATGGGTGTAAGCTTGTGCAGTAGAGACTTACTTTTGGTTTGGGTATGATGCTCAGCATGATCACTATCTTGACGCGGACTTGAAAGCTCTCTGGCTTGTGCTTGACTTGTACTTGTGCGCTGCTGAACTCCTACATTTTGTTACTGTTGTTCTCAATTTGTGCATCTGCATCTCAAAGATAGGATGCGGCAACACTTTCCCCATTGGGTTTCAGTTGGAGGAGGCAAAGTTGGAGATTTGTCTGGATGTTACACGTGCATGTGCATTATGTATGTAAAGTTGACACTGACTATGAAGAGCCGGAGAAGAATTCCTCTTTTCGATTTGAAAGAGTTGCATACAGTTCTTGACCATTGCGCTGAAGTGTTTCCAACTGCTTGACTTCAATTCCCAGGACCTCGGTCCGAGTGATTATACCTCCGCTTTCGTTTTCCTGCAACATTTTGAAGGAATTTAGTTCGAGATCTGCTTGTTGTAGTGCAGAACCCGCGGCCCTCAATTTGTCTGATAGTGTCTGTGCTCGCTTCTGATAACCACCAAGTACTAGTGACATCTTCTTCTCAAGTCTGGCCGACTTTGCAGCTTCGTCCTGCAAATTTTGGTTCAATTTCGGCAGTAGCGCGGTGCAGACCTCTAGTTCCGTATTTTCGTCCTCAAGATATATCTCCATGCCAGGTATGACTTTCCTCGCCGATGATTCAGCAGTCAGAGAGTTGTCAAAGACTGGCAACTCTCCTGCTTCTTGCAAGATTTGAGTACGGATGCTCCGGAGCTCGAACAAATCCAGATCCTGGAGCACCGGACCTCGCGATATGCTCGAGCTGGGCATTGGGTATTTCGTCGCATCAGAAATCAGTAGGCGATCGAGCTCCTGCTGAATCAATGCTTCAGGGTCAGATTCCAGTGTGGTATTTGTCGAGACCAATTTTGCTTCGAGCTGCAAGGGCCGAGGCAGACCACGTTGCAAGACAGATGTGCGTTGAAGGCGTTCTCTCTCGGCTTGTTCTTCTTGTACTCGCTTGAGTCTTGCGTCACGCTCAGCAGAATCCTCGATAGCATCATTGCTCAAATCAACTGCTTCGTCCTCGTTTTGTGGTAATTCAAGCTCAAAGTCGTTTTTTGGTGCTGGAAGGGATGCAAACTGTGAACGTAATTGTGATGCACGAGTCTTGGCAGCCAATCTTTCGTCAACAATGGTTAACTGACTCGACGGTTGATCATATGGTGAGGCGGAATTCAGCATTAAGTTGTCACGCCGAGGTGTACTCATAGTCGCTGTATGCCGATTGCCCTGCGTTATGGGGGTTTCTGCGCCTACATCGCCACACAAGGGATTAGGTGTAGCTGTGGTATTATTCCTTGGAGTGGCGCCTCCATACCCAGTTCCTGTCTCGCCGCCATGCAGGGGCGTGTTTTCCGCGCCGAGCAAAGATGATTGAGTGCTCGTCATGGCACGCAAATTGCGGGCTTCAAGGTTGATGCTATCGTGAGCTGCAGGCGTTCGAGGTGTTCGCACTGGCTGACCTGAGCCAATCGATGTGTATTCTCCGAGTAGACCACGGGATGCACTTGCATCACCGTCGTTAGCGACTTCACTGGCATCCGTAGAAGTTAAGCCCAGCTTGATGATATCCTCGAGCTCGCGGTCAGAGACCTGCGGCCCAGGAAGATTGAGCTTTCTTCTCTTTGTCAATTGTTCAGCTTTCCTGAGCTTCTCTAACGAGCCTGCTTGCGCAGCACTATCATTAGTAGCCTCACCGTCTCTCTTCTTCGGATTCTTTCTTTCCTCCTTTGCAACATCATCTTCACGTCGCTTCTGCTCCACTTGTCTGAAGTCAATAAGTTTTCTCTCTCTCTCATTAGTTCCTGCCTCTTCCGTAGTATCGTAGAATCCCAAAGCGGGCTTATGTTCAAAAGGAATGTCGGCATTATAGTCCATTTCGCCTTTCTTTCTGTGATGAAGTTTGATGTTTATACCAGCTGCCTTGAGATCTCGACGTTTCTGAATCACGCTGAGTCTCTTGGTTTCTTCGAGCAACTTCTCGCGTTGCTTTCTCTTGGCTTTCTTTCCCTGTGTATTCGCCAGCCTGGCTCGAGCTTCTGACAGCATCTCCTTTTCATCCTCATCCATATCTATGGCATCTGGTTTGGCAGGCTTTGTCTCTGGGTTCGGATCTGTTTCGCCAGCTCTGAGTCTGCGAACGGAATCTGCTGTCGGCGCAGCTCCATCAGCGCCTACTCCTGAGAGTCCCAACTCGCTGTTCTCTGCGGCTTCGGCGTCGTCGAGGAGTTTTTGATATCGTTCTAGGCACTGTGTCGAAGTTCGGCCTACAATCGGCGCAATGGTTCGCCATTGAGTCGGAAGCAACTTGGCCAGGTGTAATAATTTCTCGTCCTCTTCTCTTGTCCAATCGACTTTCTTTATACCAGGATCGAGCCACTCATACCACCGAGCTTTGCATTGTTTCGGCGCTTTACGCACTAAGAGGGACGATATTCGTGCCCATTGGTTCTTTCCATATTTAGAGATCGCAGCTTTGAGAATCTCGTCTTCCACATTCGTCCATACTCCACCCTTGACTATAGCCATTGCTTCGGATTATGCTACCAAGCTCAGCCGCTACGACGGTCGATGCGAAGCCGTATCGTCACCGTGACAGAGAAAGGCAGTCGCCGATGAATCCTCCCAGGATTGGTGATAGGGGAAAGCAAGCACAGCCGACAACAGAGCGGTATGGTACACGAGTGTCTATCGGAGAGCGAGAGTGTTATAAAGTGTGAGTTAGTTAGTCTAGCTTGAGCTCGAATGCCTCCAAATTTGTCCCACAAAATCAGTTGCGCCCCGGTGACCTGACGGGAGGTGTTACCACTTCGAGATTGACTTCGGAATACAAGTGCCAGGATGTCGTCTCTACTGAGCACAAGACGTGAAAAGTCAATGTCAAGATTCCCTTATGCGGCATACTGCAATCATGTATGAAAGAGTGATACAATTAAGAATGAGGGTACAATCTAAAGTCCGCACAAAAAGTGCTCCAAACGTCTGCCACGCCCAAGACTAGTCTGAATCGAGTTTTGTTGAGCCGCACTGCGTCTGGACGCCGAACAGTAATCAACAAGCCGCACATTGCACTACAACCAGTCATCCTCGCAATCGCCTTCCAACTCAGCACCTTACTCGGTCCCTCTTCTAACATCAGCTTGGGAAGCTGTGAAGCGTCCTCAGGAGCCGTGAGGCGAGAGGTATTTTCTGATACAATTGCAGGCACATTTAGTGCCTGGCTCCGCTAGAGCAACTTGGTGAGGAAGGATTCTCAGACCTTACCCCCTCGCGAAGATTTGCTCCCATTCAGGACCCGTAAGTGTGCGAGGAAGCGCGGCGTTTGGGGTGGCAGTACATTTGAAGAACTTTCTCAACGACTAGATAGACCTCATGGCTCAGATTTTGATACATCGTCATACAATCGAAATTGTGCTCAGACAGTGTGAATGTGATCATCATGGCCTGACATTAATTCCTTTGTGAAGCATGCTGCATTGCAGCGAACGAGACATGTGCATTCTTTGATGTATTCCTGGTCGCGAATTAAGCCGGACTAATGACCAGGATAATTTGTGACGAGCAATGATATTGACTGATTCATTAGCATCAAAATATCAAGCGAGGATGAGTAGTGACTGATCAGGCATTGTCAGGTGTAATATTGTCAACAGTGATTTTCAGACAACATAAAGATCATGGTTCTCATCTCGTAGTCACTACTCAGCTGCAGGAGAAGAACATACCGAGTCAGGCCGCGCATCACATTCAGACCTTACGTTTGTCAGCCTATTGAACGATATGCTGTCCAAGAGATCAGAAAAGAACGTCTACAATGCAAAATTCCCGACGAATTGTACGTAAGTCGTTTGGTATGGAATCGAGCTTCAGTTCGCCCGTTCGCGATATCTTCATTTGCTCAGGACCGTATGTTGACTCACCTCGATTGTCAGAAGGTCCTATCATGTTTGAAGGCTAAAGCAGATACATTGACCTCGTATCCGAATGATGCTATCTTGAGTTAGTGTTTACTCAAAGCGTATATGCTTGGACGGAAAGGAGAGTCTCAGACAAGGCTGAAATTTTGGTGTCTACACGCTTTTGTTCAGTGATAGAATAATGGTAAATGGTGATCATCACAGATTCTCTATCCTTGTCCAGCAGAGTTTGGTTTGCACTTACGCAGGTGATAATCAACAATTTCGAGCAAGTAAATTTCGTGCAACAATTCCTTTCAGCTCTTTGATTTCTTGGCAATTGCCAGCCGGATCAGATTCGAATGCTGCATGCCATGAAAAGGCTAGTTGGATTGTTCAGTATGTTTCGAATTCATCATATCCATCGAACAAAGAAGCGCTCGAAGACTGCAATGTACCTGGCAGATCTGCACAATCGACCATGACCATTGAGTCTTCTAGCGACTCGTGTGCTACACGGCAGCATCTCAAATGAAATTCATGAGCATCTCCTGACGAACGGAGCACGTTGTGCAAGGAATATTTACATCCATACTGTCTCAGCCTGTGCCAAAGTAGAAGCCTAAGAAATTTTGGACTGTATCAGGGTTAAAAATTAAAATTGTAGGGCTCCACACGGATCAAGGACAGAGACTGATCAGTTCCGTAGGATCATCAGCAGCGTCCAGTGAGAGACTACGATAGGTACCTTGGCAGCTACCAGATCTTTGGTACTTACACACTTCAGACGCTGTGATAGCAGCTTTGTTTCCTTGCAGCTGTAAAGTGCTGTTGGTATCGTTAACTGCGAGGTACCCTGTACCAGCATTGAACGCCATGCTATTGCTCTCCACAAAATTGCACATTGCTGTGACCGTCCTCCGAGCTGCTGTGCAATGAGAACAAGCTCATGGGGAACGTCTGAGTCTTCGAGCGTTGGTACGCTGCTTATCATAATTCCAGACATTTTCTCATAGCTATCGTTCTAGAGATCGATGAGCATGATTCAGCAACATTCAAACCTGAACAGTGAGGCAGTACTTTGTAAGCACCAGGATACTACGCTGGAGTTGTCAGAGGAGACTACCACATCGCTTGATGGTCCTGTGGCCGGATCTCTGCAGAGGCACAAATTAAATTCAGTCAAAACAGGGAATTATGCGAGCACGTCTACTCAGGTGCAAGGATACGAGAGCGCTCCGTCCCAGCGATCCAAGAATAGGTCGAGAAGGTCCACGGCTCTGCCCATTAGGTATAGATCATCACTCACATGTATAAGAGATGGCACATCTTCGCCATTGAAACATGAAGTGATTCCAGTCATGACAAATTCCACTCAACTGTTCACAGCTTCTGCTACCAATATTGTGGATACTAAAATCGAGTCTCTCTGCACGGCGGGACACTTTCATACGCACAAAACAGCTAGACCAGCGAATGTTGTCGGATTCAGAAATCTTGAAGTATCAATAAAATCGGCGTCTCAGAGACATAGTCCTAAAGATGTCCGTCAAGAGCGTAACAGAATCACCTTACACAGCGGAAGAACGTTCGGCGTTGGTAAACAGAGCTCTGCCACTACTACCAAGCCTGATGTCTCAGAAAATATTGACAAAAAGATAAAACGTCAAAGAATCAGTGCTGAACTCGATCGAGATCTCGCTCTCATGAAGCTTCCTTACTCGGACCCGGCAGTCGCGGAGTATCTATACACTTGAAGACTTAGGCCGCGGCAGCGTACAAATAGACATAACCTTAGAGCAATACTAGACGAACAAACACTGAATCAAGTTCATGGAACAAGCTAAACGAAATTGGTGATGTAAACCATTACCAACGAGTGAGTACAGTATGAGCTACATTGCTCGGAAGCTTCTGTAGCTCGCAGTGCGATACTTCCCAGCAAGATGCATCAGACAATCGGAGAGACTGGGACTGATCACCTGCTCCACTGATCAACTGATCACTGATTGCTGATCGGAGCTGTGGCAATATGTTCGCCACTTTTCAGCCTGCAGACATCAAAATCATCACTCTTCGCGCTCTCCCCACTCAAATCAACTTACGCGTTCGTCTCGTGATTTGAGCTTGATTTTTCTCTTTATACTCGTCCTTGAGCTGTAGTTTCCTTGGAAGAAACTTCCTGGACGATGGCTTCCCAGGAGCAAGCACAGATGGAAGAGGAACTCGAGGATGATCAGCAGATAGGACCGACACCGCTTTCTGCATTGGAGGGAAATGGAATCTCTGCCGGAGATCTGAAAAAATTCGCCGATGCTGGCTTTAATACGGTCGAAGCACTGGCTTATACTCCGAAAAGAAGTCTGCTGCTGATCAAAGGTATCAGCGAGGCCAAGGCGGACAAGATACTTCTGGAGGCCACAAAGCTCGTGCCCCTTGGTTTCACAACTGCGACTGAGTTCCACCAACGACGATCAGAGCTCATTTCAATCACTACAGGCTCGAAGCAGCTTGATACTCTCCTAGCCGGAGGAATCGAGACTGGTTCAATCACGGAGATCTTTGGCGAATTTCGAACGGGAAAGAGTCAGATATGCCATACACTGGCTGTGACATGCCAATTGCCGATTGATATGGGGGGCGGAGAAGGAAAGTGTCTCTATATTGACACCGAAGGAACCTTTAGACCCGTTCGTCTCCTGGCAGTGGCAGAGCGTTATGGTCTCAATGGTCAAGAGGTGCTTGACAATGTCGCATACGCTCGAGCATACAACGCGGACCATCAATTAGAACTACTCAATCAAGCAGCCAGTATGATGGCAGAATCTAGGTTTAGTTGTCTCATTGTCGACTCCGCCACCAGTCTATACAGGACCGATTTCGCCGGTCGTGGGGAATTAGCAGCACGACAAACACATCTAGCCAAGTTCTTGAGAATGCTCCAACGATTAGCTGATGAGTTTGGTATCGCGGTAGTCATCACGAATCAAGTTGTAGCTCAAGTCGATGGTGCAGCAATGTTCAATCCTGATCCAAAGAAGCCAATCGGTGGAAACATCATTGCGCACGCATCAACGACCCGTCTGTCTTTGAAGAAGGGTAAGGGTGAACAACGAATATGTCGGATTTATGACTCTCCTTGTTTGCCAGAAAGTGATGCGATCTTTGCTATTCTGGCAGAAGGTATTGGAGATCCTAAAGATGATGGTAAATAATAGGTGTGTATGGACAAGTCTCTGGTTCTTTGTAAACAATTAGCGCGAGTATAGCAATGGCATGATTTTTCTGTGGACATTAGATACTTTTCAATCATACTTGTGTTCATCTACGCCGTCGCTACACAATGCAATATTCTTTCCGGATAGCTCTCCAAGGGCAAACAACCTCACTCAGTCCTCTGTCGTGAAGTGCTCTCGTCCAGAACCCCTTGGCCAATTAATGCTTCCGACAAGATACTGCGCAACTCTTCGTCCCGATTGACTCCGTCTTGGGCAGTACTGCCAATAACCTGCCAAATCTTTTCCCTCGTCTCTTGAGGCAATCCACTCATCATATCTGCCGTCTCATCACCACCATGACTCTGCTGCTCTTGCATCGTCGCACCATCGCCGGGCGCATCTATGGTCTCGTACCTGACATTTACATTGCCAAAGTCCCGTTCTCCATCAGCAACTCCGCCCTGAGACGACAAGTACGCCACGACATCGGGAAACTCATCTTCTTCTATAGCGTGGTCGAGAGCAGTCTGTCCCGCTTCGTTCTTGTGCGTCGGGTCTGCTCTCAATTGAATCAACAACGCACACATTTCCCTCGATTCAGCTACATATAGTGGTGTATCGCCGTCGTGGTCGGGTAAATTGACGTTTCCGCCCCGAGAGACGAGGAATCGCAAGAGGTCAAAGTGGTTATATGAGCTCGCCGCGTGGAGTGTCGAGTACCCATTCGAATCGAGTGCGTTGACGTCCACGCCCGAGTCCAGGAATTGAGTCACTGAGGCAATGTCATTATCTGATGCCGCCAAGAAAATGTTGGCATGTGTATTTTGTTTCAGTGCAACGGATGGCATCTTGTCAGTATGCGGTATCCGAGAAGGCGAGCGACTGAGAACTAAATAGATACCTTGACAAAAGGTTGGTGAAGAGCAAAGAAAATTTGGTGCGAAAGTGAACGCCAAAATCTGTCATCGTAATTGTGGAGCCGAACAGAAATATGCTTGTACAAGAATTGAACAAATGAAAGTATAAAATGTTTGAATACATCAGTACAATCAGTGCGCTTTACCTCTATATACATCGATCGATCTGAAGCAGTCATATTCAGCGATCTCGTCTAGTGGCCCTTTGCCACACAGTCTTGTTGCTTTCTTATGACAAATCGGGTTCAAGACGGAGAAGGCTTGCCCATTCTGACAGAGAGAATCCGAGACAAGGACGAAGCAGGCTCATTTAATAGAGTAAAGACAACTCTCAATGCAGAGAACGAGGATGGTCAGGACTCTTCCGAAGACTCTGGATCGGATTTTGTATGATTGAGTCCATCGAGATCGAAATGGTTGCTCATGCTCTAGTCGGACACGGAAGACGTACTTGACCTCATTGCACACATGGAAAAGAGCAAACAGGAATCTAGTCCAAGTCCAAACAGACCCTTCAATACTACTGGTACTCAAGGATTAATCGACTCAAGCCGTGCACAATCAACGCAAGAAACTCAACACACGAAGTCAGATATCGGCCCTCCGCAGGAGCCATTCACCAAGCTCAATGCTGGACATTCGCAGGAAGAACTACGACAAGACCTCAAGGTTTTAGGTGTCGAGGGGTTTCTGGACAAATACCTCGTTGATCGAGAACTCTCAGTACGCACCATTCTCCAAAACTTCGGCTTGAAATTGCCAAAAGACTTTGAGGAGACGGATGACTTGGACTTGATTCCGATTCTGCGGGTCTATCTAGTCAGGGAACACAGTAAACGCGAAAAACTGGCCAACGTCAACACGATCGAGGACGTGGCCACACTGCTACAGACTTCCAAGAAGATCATCGTCATCACGGGCGCAGGCATCTCCACGTCCCTCGGCATACCGGACTTTCGCAGTGAAGGGGGGATTTATTCACGACTGGATGACTACGACCTCACTGACCCGCAGGAACTATTTGACATCCACCTCTTTCGTGAACGTCCCGAATTATTCTACCGGTTCGCGAAGGAGTTGCTGCCCGTCGAGAGGGGGTATAGTCCCACCCACGCATTCATCAGGTTATTGCAGGATCAGGGACGCTTGTTGCGCCAGTACACGCAAAATATAGATAACATAGAATCTTCCGCGGGGATCGAATCGGATCTATTGGTACAATGTCATGGTTCATTCAAGACGGCCACTTGTCTGACATGTAAGTCGACAATTAGAGGCGACAGCATATTTGCAGAGATCAGGCGTGGCGACGTACCTAAGTGCTGGCCTTGTCGGGATGCAATAGAATCCATTACTCCAAAAGTCAGGAAACGGAAAAGACGCAGTTCTTGGTCGGAGTGGCATACTACACGAGAAGAAGAGGAAAATCTGGACGCGTTGGAGGGAACGCGGGCTACCGACTATGGATTGCTGAAGCCAGACATTACGTTTTTCGGAGAGCAATTGTCCACGGAGTTCAAAACTCAAATTATGAAAGACAAAGACGAGGTCGACTTGGTGCTCTGTATTGGCACTTCATTGAGAGTCGCTCCTGTTGCTGACATACCGAAACTCATCCCGAAACATGTTCCTCAGATCTTCATCTCCAAAGAGCAAGCCGGGAAGGAATATGTGTTTGATGTCGAGCTGCTCGGCGCGTGTGATGATGTCGTGTTCGGTCTCGTCAGCAGGACACATCACGGATCTCAAGCCGAATTCAAGCTTCTAGTAGACGCTGGAAAACTTCTGGCAAAGGATAATGGGCCAACGTAAGCTTCATGCTCGTACATTCACATTTCGAGACGAGCTAGATTGGCAGCACGGAGACTCGATGTTATGACTCATATTGATGATAGCCTGAAGCTCCGTTCTAATATGCGTTCCAAGAAGAGCCTTAGTCAAGTTACTACCTTGCCCTTGTACCACTTGAGCGACTGCTGGAAGACCTTACGGAGCCTCTTCTGCACCTGTGAGGTGCTTCGAGACGACCCTGATGAGCGCAAGGAGTCCTGAACGGCCCGGTATACCAATGCAAAAGGCCACAACGCTTGCACGGATCTGACGGCGTGCTCGAGTGCTCACTTGGATGTACCCTGGACGAACGGTAATTGTCGTGGGATCCATATTTGCGCTTCCGAGGCTCGGATCTTTGGATGGTACAAGTCTGTGTTCTAACGTGTTCACACGAGACGAGATCATCCTTAGTATCGGCAGCACTGTCAGCAGGTAGGCTACCCAACAAATGCTTCGTTTTTTGAGATCTGCCATTCGACTTGACATCATTCAATGGATCATTTGTCTTCATAGAACTTTTTACTTCAAGCAGGACTTCGACATCGATCTCAGGAGATGCTGCCAGCAAATTTCCTTGCATGCATCTTTGGAAACTCGCTTCACTTGATGTTTCATTGGTGATCGACGTGGCATTGCTCATTGGCCTCTTGTGGCAGTGAGTATCTTCGTCTTTGAGCACAGTCTGAACAGTGGTCAGAGCTGGCTTGGTAGAGACAGCGTTCGATTTCCTATAGCTGCAGGACTTCAGGAGCTTGCTTCTCGCTATAGGTTCAGAACACTCGTCCTTTCCGAACTCGACTTGTACTGTGGTCGGATTGCTAGTGCTAAGTACTCCATGAGCCTCAATGGCCTCATATATAGAGCTATATACGACTCTGATTGCGCCAGATCTCAACCTTTGACAAACGATAATGGAGCCTAATAAATGAGACACATCGTATACCACAAGGGATTTTTGGTACAAACCATGCTTGGACAAATTTTGACGGACGTCTCGAAGTGCTGCAGAGATGCCTTGTATGGACAAAGTGGTCGAAAAATTGCTGGGCATAGCCGCGAGATGAGAGCTACTAGATGCTAAACCAGACATTGCAGCAGGTAAAAGCTCGTACTTGACAAACCTACCATCGAACACCACGTCGTTGTCATCAGCATACTTCAAACAGGCCTTTGCAGAATCCTGAGAGAGAAAGCAAATTACCGCAGATTCAGCGCCGGCTTCATAGAATACCTGTTCGACCTGGCGCATCAAAGTCTGTTACCAGTGTAGACGAATACATACTGGACCGCCACGAATGAGCTGATGAAGCTGAGAAAACTCGATCGAATTCGACAAGTTGGTCAACTTTATTACTCTACCACTGAAAGATGGCGACAGAATTCCGCTCGGTGCAAGTATTGCGGGAGACACGTCAACAGGGACAGTATACTGTACCTGCTCATGTCTGCTTGTAGTCAAATCTGATGAGGCAAGTGGCAGTGCTGTTTTCTTCGGATGGCTGTCATCACGAGCTGCGCAGATCTCGGCTCTTGACAAATTGCGAGGATCTGTTCCAATCTCAGAGCTCACGGCAGGCGTTGAGCAGGACTTCTCCAGCTCTTCAAGTCTGCGTTGCAAAATAGCTAATTTGACGTCCTTGTCTTCATTAGCACTTTGTAGAAGTGATAGGCTTTCTTGTAGCTTGGACAGTCGAGGTGCCAGGGCTTGCAGCAAGTTCTCTGCATGCTCATTGAGCCTTTTCTTCCATTGTTCGCCAGCAAAGACCACTTCACTCTTGGCCAATTCGGTCTCAAACTTGAGACTACGAGTCTCAAACTACAGGCATCAGAAGATGTCGGCTGACAAGTCAAAAGACTCACGATGGGGGGTTCACTGTCGCCTAGGTCGATTTCTAGGTATTGTGAGAGGTCTAGTGCTGGACTGCTTGCACGCTTAGAGTGCTTGGACAAGTGCCAATCGAAATCTAATTGTTCCTCCCAGAAGGATTGAGAGCACTGTCGTTTCGTAGGCGTCATTCGATGACTCTTGAGGCTGCGTCACACGAGGTCCTTGCAGAACAGCGATGTCCATTAAGCTGGAACTGTTTGTTTGAGGAAATCCACTTTCGCTAAAGCTGTTCGTAGAGAGCTTTCTTTAGCGAATAGCAAAACTTGGCAGGGTAGGCGATCAATTCCAGTCCTACAAGCTTCGTAGTGTACGAGACCATTAAGGGTCACTGAGTGATCAAATTGTCGTAGTGCCACGGCTTGCATCAGTCTCGATCTTGATGGATCTGGAGTGCTTGTGCAGGCTGTCATGCATCAGGTAGGTGACATGCATCAATCTATTCCGAGGCTTAACGACCATATGCAAGCGTGATCTGTGCAGATCTTCAGGTGTCGCCGGAGACCAGCACCAGACAGGCTGAGATGATGCTGATTCCAGTGAAGATTACAAGGGCTCTGACACTCCAGTGCTCTTGGACAAATGCGACTTTCGCAAGATATCTGGCTTGCGTGCGATAGTAGCTCAATGTACCAAGCCCTAGATTGGCAAGAGCTAGAAAGAAGAAGACATAAGTCAATGGCAGTACTAGAGTTTGTGACAATTTATTGTGGTTGTCTGGGTCCGTAGTCGTGCTGTTGTTGCCAGGGAGACGAACGTTGAGTAGACTTCCAACTCCAACAATACTCAAATACAGACTGAGTTTGAGCGTGGAGAGGAAGGTCCGCTCGTTCGAGAGGTGATCTATCAATGGCTCAGATATACATCGGAAGAAACGATAACTTTACACATACCACGCACTTCAGATGCTGCAACTTCTAACTGCAATCCTGTCCATCCAGCAAGGTTGACGTTATCATCGCGCCACAAATGATGCTCCTCATGACTGGATAAAGTACTAAGAGCACCGTATGTCTGGATTTGCTCGGGATACCCATCAAGGTCCGGCTCGATTCCATTGTGATTCATATCAACCCATAGATCGACGGATTGCGCTCTTGACAGACTATGATATTGTCTTGCAGGAGTAACTGTCTCTCCATGCGGATCCGACATTGTTCAAATCACAACCCTGGACTGGAGAGCAGAGTCTTGCTTCGATGTATGCCAAGCAGTATATGTGCACTTGTCGTCATCGTAGAATATTATTGCGTCTTTTGACATGAGCTTGGCTGCTCGAATGTGGGGTCCCTAAATTTGACAGGTGGTCTCGGTGTCCAATCCTGGAGGTGATCTGCAATGAGCTTGAAATGGTCTCGGAAACTTGGGACCTCGGGAGCTTCCAACAAAGCGAGCACAGCTCTGCTCCCCGACGCATCGGTTTCAAGAGCTTAAGACATGACTATAGATCTATCTCGTACATCATCTGTGATAGATGGAGCAATACGAAAAAACAGAAAGTTTTCATTGCACTATTCTTAGTATGAAACATGATAGATTTGATGACTAGAATTTGCTTAAACGTGAATTCGCTCTGAATAGATACACGGAAATTCGCCAGTATCAAGCAAAGTTTGTCGACCTGCTTGATACTTGTCAAGGAACAACGATGAGATTGTGCGTACGACATCGTGATGTTTTTCCTTCGCAATGCGACGATCCAAAGCGATCTCATTATCCTAATGCCGTGCCGTGCGATTGTAAGCTGTCCTGGAGTTAGAAGTCTCGAAGCCGTGAGGGTCAGGCAAATCTGCACACCTGAAAGAATTCAGCATCATGACGCTTCGTGCGCTTTTAGAAAGCGGCGTGTCCTGGCACTTCGCTCTGGCTGACATCGCTCTCGTTAAACCTCATTATCCAAGTCCTTGTAGTCTGCCTTGTGTTGTGCGAGTTGTCTCGAGCAAGTCGCACAACGAATTCACAGTCAGTGTCAAGATCGTCATCGTCTGAGAAGATTGCCTTCTACAGTAAATCCAGGACTAGGTCGACGCTGTTGTCTTAGCTCCTGTATCGTCTTTCGCTCGTCTACCTGTTCGACATGGACGAGCTCCTTGACTTTGAGAACCATTCCTGCCGTCTGTGGAGAAACTGTATGGAAGACCGATTGCATTCGTTTCCTGAGGCCGAGTGATGCAAGAACTAAATTCGTCTTCTTAGGCAATCCAATTGCTACCACAATGAGTTACAGATCATCGAATTCGTCATGCTGTGTACCAGAACGCATGAGCGTCACCTTTAAGAATGGCATCTTGACTTTCGAATATGAGTTTACGGCAGCCAGGCTCTTCTATATTCTGAGTCGATCCTCCAGTTGAAAATGAATGTGTGGAATAAAAGAGCTCGTATGTGCTCGTTGCCGAAGTAGATCGACACCTTGTCATACGATGCTAAACGACGAGAATCCAGTATCGAACGATGATTTCATTGGTCGCCTTGTCCACCGCTGCTCCACCACTAAGTACCGTACCACCACCTTCGCTAAGTGTAAACCATTGCAATTGACGTAGGACATTCAAAGTGCTGACACTTCTTTCGTTCAAGAAACGGACAGATTGTCGACGATAAGTATTCAATTGAGAAAGACACGTTTAAATCGATCCAAAGATCTGTCTTTCGACAAGTAAAGCGCTTCGGTACATTGAATGACAACGACTGGGCCTATCAGACAGAATGAGAGCGCCCCACAAAATACACGAAACAGAAATCTAACGCTACTACTACAGACTGGTCAACGCACTGTGATGAACTGTGATGGCAGTCAATCGCTATCGTCCATCAAGTCGTCTCTGATTCAATCTTGGCCTCACGACTTTGGTGACGCTCCCTCCAGTGCTGCTCACATCCGTCTGATTCACGGAGGCAAGTTATTGGTGGACACACAGACGCTGGCTAGTCTGACGAATGAAAGCGAGAGCGCTGTAGTACATGTCAGTGTCAGACCTGAAAGTGTTCCCGAGCTGAGTGGGACGAAACAGGACAAGAAGAGTGGGTGTTGTGTGATAATGTGAAATACTAGCCGTTGGGCATCTGACTGGTGCGACTGAGATGTGACGCCATACCAGACTTCAAGTTGGTCTCTCACTGTACACGAGGGCGCCTTTATCATGCTGTCACGAGGTGTTTCACATGTCTCAGACGGACAAGTTGAAATTTATTGAATTTGAGCAGCAGTGGCAGTGGCAAGGATCGTAAATAAATTGTTGTGGTATTACGAGCTACAAAATTAAGTGGCTATTCATAAAAGTTTTGGCTAACTCTTGAATGTTCCTCAAGTGACCAGACTTGAGTCGAATGTACAAAATGATATCGCTAATGTGGGAAGCGACATGCCTATGTATAAAGTTGTGTACACAACGAGCGTGCGCTCTAAAATGTATTGCCCTGTCCTCCCCGATCCATCTTTCGTTGTTTAGAGATTCTCCAATCATCTTTCTCAGCGAACCTGTCATGCAAAGGCACGATCTTGTCCCTCGATTTGGCCTTGCTCACTTTGTTAGCATCCGCTGTTTTGAAGAAGGCCGGTGCTAGCTCAGGAAGCCATTTGGGCTCGATAGCCGTGATACAATGCATGTATTCCTTCGTAGTGGCTATCAATTCGTGGTAGATTACCCATTCGGTGGGTTTGCCGAACAGAGCAGAGGAAGGATGCAGGTACACGGGGGTCCCTTCGACGACAGTCTTGTAACCTTCTTGAGGATCTTTCTTCGCTGCATGAGTGAAAAAGCCGGATATCAAGGCTCTTCGAACTTTGTTGTAGTTACGACCGGAAGACACTATCTGATGTTTATAACGATCCATGATCCCCTCGAGCTGATTACGAATGTCTTGAGCACGCTTCATTCCTCGTCCATTGATGTAGTTTTCCTGGCACCATGATTTAGAGTACCCCGCAGACTTCCACGCGTTATAGACAGTCAGCAGTGTTAGATGGTCGCCTTCGGGCTGGTTGAATTTCTTCTTCTTGTCATCGGCAGCCTTCTGCTTGTCCTTGGGTCGATAGAAGACTGAACCTCCAGTGGACAGCATAGCAATAATGGTTAGGATCTCTTCCGAGCATCCCATATCTACTGAAGCTAGGAGAACCTTAGCCAAGTATGGTTCCATTGGGAAGTCTGCCATTTTCCGACCCATTCTAGTTAAAAGTCCTTCATTATCTAGAGCACCAAGAGTGTACAATTGCTCCAGCGCCGTCAGAAGGGTTTGTGTTGGAGGTGGGTCCATAAAATCGAAACGAAGTAAATCATTGATGCCCATAGCTTTGAGCATCAAGATTGTCAGGGACAAATTTTGTCTCTGAATCTCTGGCACGCTGTTTGGTAACATCTCGTTCCTGTAGGCCGCCTCTGTATACAGACGGTAGCACTTTCCTGGACCTGTACGTCCAGCTCTACCCGACCGTTGACGAGCTTGAGCTTGTGAAATGGGCGTGACTATCAGCGAGTCCATTCCTAACTTAGGATCATACGCGTTTTGCTTGACGAACCCGGGGTCAATGACATAATAGATGCCATCTATCGTTATACTCGTTTCAGCAATGTTTGTGGCAATCACGACTTTTCGACTCCCTGGCGGAGCAGGCTCAAACACTCTTGCTTGGGTCTCGCTGGGTAAGGAAGAGTATATTCGTAGTATCAGCAGTTCAGGTACTGAAGGACCCAAGGACTTCATTCTCTCGTAAAGCACTTCACAAGAAGTGTCAATCTCCTCTTGGCCCGTCAGGAACAACAGAATGTCCCCTGGAGGCTCAGACAAATGTATTTGCATTACTGCCATCAAAGCTGCTTCCAAATAGTCGCTTTCAGGTTCTTTAGTGTGTAGAACCTCAACTGGGAACGTTCTGCCAGGTATAGTGAAAATAGGACAATCGAAGAAGTAGTGTGAAAACTTCTCAGAATCCAATGTTGCTGATGTCACAATCAATTTGAGATCAGGACGCCTCTTGAGACTCTTCTTCAAAAGGCCAAAGAGCACATCTGTCGCGATAGTCCGCTCGTGAGCTTCGTCGAGGATTATGACGGAATATTGCTTGAGATCAGGATCGAGCAGACATTCCCTCTGTAGCATGCCGTCTGTACAGTATTTGATTTTCGTGGCTGGAGAAGTGCAATCTTCGAACCGAATAGTGTACCCAACTTCTTGACCAAGTCGACAGCCAACTTCTTCCGATACTCTTTTGGCCACAGACATTGCAGCTACACGACGTGGCTGAGTGCATGCAATCTTCCCATTCTGTGTAAATCCCTCTTCTGCAAGGTATTGTGTCAACTGAGTCGTCTTGCCGGAGCCTGTCTCCCCTACAACAATCAACAACTGATTTTCACTGATTGCCCTGATGAATGGGCCTCGAAGTGCATAAACAGGCAAAGATTCTCGCTGTTGCTGAATAGACATGGTGGTGTTTCGTCCGACAGGAGCATTCTTCGGGTTTGTAGCCTCTCTCCATTCGAGAACATTCTTTGCTCCCTGTATCTGAGCCTTAGCCACCTGAAGAAGTGGAACCTGAAGATTGTTGTGCTCAGTAGACAACTTTTCTGCCTTGACATTTTGACCATCAGAAACAGCACGAGCCTCTGCTTGTGCTTGTTCTCTAGATGCCTGCTCTTTCGCCTCGCGTCTATCTTTCGCAAACTGTCCTCCGGACATGGCGGCACGATTCATTGATCCATCTGGTGCTTTGATGACTCTGATCGGTGACAATTCGAGCGATTGTCTAGTCTGCCCTTGCAGAAAGGGCGGCTCTTCTTCCCTAATTTCGACATCAAATTCTTCGTCGGCGTCAGATTCAACTTCTCCATTTATGTGCATGTTATATTCGTCGTCAATGTCCGGGTATTGCGAGGCTGGTACCACACCAGAAGCTATCAGTTGCTTTATCTCCCAACGCTCCGGCGATGTCAAACGTTTGTGAGAGCTCATGCGGTACTTGCCATTGCTATGCTCATCATCTTCGATAATGGGGACAGGTTTACGCGAATTGTTCAGCCTGTCCAGTGCAACTTCTGCTGTAAGCTGTTGATTGGGATTGAGGTCTCGACCACTAGCTTGGTCGACATCTTTCATAGACAGACTGATTCGTGAGCCATCAAGTTTGATGACTTTGACAAACACGGCTTGTCCTCTTCCCAGTAAGTCAGCCGGGTGATTTACTCTGCCTTCGCTTTGAATATTAGAAACGTGCACCAATCCATCACGATTCATGTTGTCGATGGACACAAAGGCCCCGAAGTCTTTTATGTTCGAGATACGCCCCGAATAGATGCGAAAAAGGACGGGGCTAGTATCAACTTGTACATGACCCCGATGAGAGTGTTCAGATGTGATCATTGTAGACTGCGTAGGAGAACTCCGTCTATGATGTCGTGAACGGTGATCCTCCTTGAACTTGGTTAAATGGGAGGGAGACACATCGCGCGGTGGGGGAGTTAGTGACTGATTTCTCCGCCGACTTGGGAGCCGTGTACTATCATCGGAGCGCCGACTGACAGAACTACTGCGGCGTCTTTTGTGTCTGTGGACTACGGACCTGTTGTCGGCTAAAGCTTCTAGTTGGGCTAGAGTGTCTCCAACATCATCCTTAGTCTTCGCGGGGAGAGCATCCTCGTAATCTATCACTTGATCGGGCAGACACAAGCCTTTGAAGATCCGGACTTTTGTGCTTGTCTCATTGTCGGTCGAGTCTCTAATGGCATTTGTCGAGCTTTTGCTGGATTTTCTCATGTGCTTAGGATGCATTGTCAAGATAAATCTATCAATCGTTTCGACGAATGATTCCGGAAAGTCCCCACCAATACGGGACTTGAAGTCCTTAAAGTCCCTGGATTCTTCATGTTGATTGATGATGTATTCGGCAAGTATCTTCTCGTGAATTCCTACATGATTCGCAAGCTCCTGGGTGACCTTGGAGATCAGATTTAGCTTCTCGAGCTCTTCCAGATCATCCATAGGTGACCCTACGCTCCGCTCGGAAGCCAAACAATAAGCGTGGCGAGTACAACGACTCTTACAATTCGATGACAAGCAAGGTATTGTGATGTGCTTCGTTATGGAGCAATGATGCACAGAATTATGGAGAACGCCAAAAATAATTGTTCGGAGCTCAGAGTTGGTCTGAATGCGACGCGACGCTTGGTTTGTTCTCTACGCAATTTACGAGCAGTTACTGTGCCCCATCAGCCGTGCAGTCTCTCAGACTTGTAACTCTTGCCACACTTTTACGAAAGCAACAAGTGCTTCTGTCCGACGAACAAGTGCTGCAGTGATAGAGGGTTATGGCTGTATCGGCAGAGAAGATGGAGGCCTCGAAGGACACCAATGGCAAAAAGCCTGACACACCCAACAAAGCGAAGGGTAAAGGCAAGGATGAAACGGAACTTAGCGAAGAGGATCAACAGCTAAAGACAGACCTCGAGCTTCTGGTACAGCGCCTGAAGGACTCTCAGACAGATCTTTATCAGTCCGCAATAGATCAACTAGGCACATTTATACGGACTTCAACGTCCTCAATGACTGCAGTACCGAAGCCGTAATTAGCAGAACTAAATTGTCAAAGCAGACACACTAATGGTAACAGATTGAAGTTCCTACGATCTCACTACCACGATCTACAAAAAGTCTATGATTCATGGCCCACATCGCCCGTAAAAGATAGCATGGGGGACATACTTTCTGTTCTGGCCATGACTTATGCTGATGACAAACGGGATTCCTTGCGATACAGGTTATCATCCTCTCGAGATGATCCTGCTTCATGGGGGCATGAATATATCCGACACTTAGCTACTGAGATTGGTGAGGAGCGTGCTGATAGAATCGAAAAGGACGAATCCGTTGAAGATCTCATGACATTGGCACGCACCATAGTGCCGTTCTTTTTGAGCCACAATGCTGAAGCGGACGCAGTTGACTTATTGCTCGAAATGGAGGCTATTGAAGAACTAATCGACTTGGTCGACCAAGAAACTTACAACAAAGTGTGCCTGTACATTGTATCGTGTGTCAGCTTGCTACCACCTCCCGACGACTTGGCATTCTTGAGGACCGCGCATCACATATACAGAAAACACCATCAATCAGCATCTGCGATGTTACTAGCCATTCGATTGGATGACCATGTTCTAATACAGGAAACAATAGATGAGGAAGGGGATGCACACACCAAAAAACAACTTGGATTCCTTCTTGCTCGCCAGTCCATTTGGATGTCTGAGGACGACCCAGAGAAATCAGCAATTGACGAAGCGTTACGAAATGCCCGAATGAGTGAGTATTTTAAAGCTGCCATTACCGATTTGAGCTTGATGGATGCACGCGTTCCGGAAGATATTTACAAGTCTCATTTGGAACCCACAAAATCTGTCTTTGGGGCGCCCGCCGTCGATTCGGCGAAGCAGAATCTCGCATCGACTTTTGTCAATGCTTTTGTGAATGCAGGATATGGAGTCGATAAGCTTATTATGACAGAGGAAGAGAAGTCAAGCTGGATATACAAAAACAAGGAGGCAGGACAAACATCGGCAACAGCTTCACTCGGGCTGCTAAACTTATGGGATGTTGATAATGGCCTGTCCCAAATCGATAAATACTTATACTCTGAGGAAGAGCACATCAAAGCTGGAGCCCTGCTAGGCGTGGGCATCCTGAACAATGGAGTACATCACGATGCTGACCCAGCGATCGCTCTTCTATCTGAGTATCTCACAAGTAGCAGTATCAAGCTGAGAACGAATGCTATAATCGGGCTTGGCTTTGCTTATGCCGGATCGCAGCGCGAAGATTTGCAAGAGACGTTGTCTGAGATCGTCGGAGACTCTGACATCGGCATGGAAACAAGTGCGATTGCGGCTTTGAGTCTAGGTTTCATCTTCGCAGGCTCCTGCAACGGCGAGATCACAAGCACGATTTTGCAAACATTGATGGAAAGGGACGCAGCTCAGTTAAACGACAAGTGGACTAGATTTATGGTTCTCGGACTAGCCTTTTTGTTTGTTGGCAAGCAGGAAGAAGCTGATGCTGCATTAGAGACTTTGAAAGCGATAGACAACCCCATTGCAAAACATGCGGAAGTTCTGGTTGACATCCTAGCTTATGCAGGCACAGGCAACGTGCTCAAGGTCCAGCACATGCTGCATCTAACAGCAGATCATCTTACTGCGGAAGAAGACAACAAGCCGGACGACATGTTCCAAGCATTTGCCACCATTGGTATTGCAATGATTGCCATGGGTGAAGATGTCGGGACTGAGATGGCCCTTCGGCAGTTTGGACATTTGATGCACTACAGTGATCCCATCATCAGAAAAGCTGTACCGTTGGCGTTAGGCTTGCTCAGTGCATCGAATCCACAGATGAAAGTGTTTGAGACACTCTCGCGCTACTCTCATGATAGTGATCTCGATGTCGCTATGAATGCTATCTTCGCCATGGGAATGGTTGGAGCAGGAACAAACAATGCCCGATTGGCACAATTACTTCGAGGTCTTGCTAGTTATTATTCTCGTGAGCAGAACTGCCTGTTCATGGTTCGCATAGCGCAAGGTCTACTACATGCAGGCAAAGGTACGATGTCCATCAATCCTTTCCATGGCGATCGATCCATCTTCTCCCGAACCGCATTGGCGGGCCTCATGGCTGTCATCGTGGCTCTGTTGGACTCGAAGGCGTTCGTGCTGGACAACAGCCACTGGATGCTGTATTACCTGATTCCGGCTCTGCACCCAAGGATGTTGATCACGATCGGGGAGGATGGAGAACCAGTCCCTGTGTCGGTGCGAGTCGGTCAAGCAGTCGACTCGTTCGGGCCTGGTAAACCCCGCAAGATCACGGGTTGGGTCACGCAGACCACACCGGTCTTGCTCAACTTTGAACAACGTGCGGAACTTGCCACTGAGGAATGGATTCCAAGGACGACTGTGCTCGAAGGTGTTGTGATTGTCAAGAAGAACCCGAATTATGAGGAATAAAGAATGGCGGATGGGTGGCAACAGGACATCGAGGAACGCGCTGATGGGAAAAAGGCGTTTCGCAAGCACAGACCCTGGAGAGATTCGCTGAGTGGGTGGGAGCACGACGACACGAGTAATGCATTGATGATTAGTCTACGAGGAGGGTCCGGGTCTGTATATATCTTTAATCTTCTCGACCAAAATTTCACAGCAGAACTATAGCGGTCGCCTTGCATAGAGACACAATGAAAAGGGAAAAGAAGAGGCAGAATCTGGGTGCAAGAGTGGGTAGTCCACACAGATCTGGGAGTTGACTTGTGTATGAGATTGACATGATGGTTGAGGATGAGGAGCACTGCATTGAATAGGAATGCAAAGCAGATGCCCAAGGTCACTTCAATTGAGATATCTTATAAACTCAGCTGATGCATATGCCACAAATTGAATTTGGTTATACAAATGGTGACTGAGGAAGAATCCCGGAGTGATCGATAGGACGTCCTGAGACGGCTTCAAAGGTTGATGGTTGTTTGTGTGTACGCATGAGCCAGCAGTAGCGATCTGATGGTTGGATTGACTGATCAAGGGATCTGTGTCTGATTACTTGTGGCGGGATCTAGATCTTGTGCGATGGAGTGATTGCACGTGCAAAGGAGGTACAAGATGGGGAGGGAGGGGACGGCTGTAATTACTGAAACGGGCAGTGGTTGACTAACAGTAGGTAAGGAAGGAAGTGGGTGAGAGACAAGTAGAGAGAGAGAGCGACTGAGGGAGAGAGAAGGATTGATTGCGTGCTCGCACTCTCACACAAAATTCCTTTTGCCGCTGCCGCCTGAAGCGCTCCCTTCCAATCATCTGCTCTCCATTTCCCTCCCATAAATTCAATCCACCTGCACACTCCTTCACTCTCTCACCAACTTTTATCTCTCCCTCTCCCTACCCTCTCACCTTCCCTAGCTCCGAGTGTCTGTCAGCGATCGCTCATCGACACCCAGACAAGTGCCAGTAGAGAGTAGCGTTCCTGAAAAAGTCCCTCATCATGGCATCTTTGACCATGGTCAGATCCGCCGAGGAAGCAGGTATGTTACTTTTCTGATGAGGCGAAGCTCAAATGCTAATCCATACTCTAGTGGCAAGAATTGCCTACCTCACATCCGACACCGTCTATTCCGTGCAAAGCTCTTTCAAAGAAGCCAACGCATACTCAAGTACACTCAATACCCTCACCGGACAGAATGCAACGACTGTCTTTGGTTCTGAGCAACCAGAAATTAAAGTCCTCAGGGCCAATGCTGACCCATTCCTCTCCATTCTCGAACAATCCAACAACGGACGATTGGCCACCGTTGTCACCTCTTCATCTACACTTTTACAGGCAGTGCCACATCTATATCGCTTAGCTAACCGACCAATCTCCATATTCGTCGACCTCACACACGCCTCGCAGTCGGACTATGCCGAGATCACCTCGATCCGCTCAACAGGCTTGACCATCTATCAAGCCCTTTCTGTACAAGAAGCTCAGGATCTTGCTATCGTCGCTCGAGCAGTATCGCTCGAGTCTGGCAAAGCCTCGATCGTCTTTTACGAATCGTCATTGACTGGAGAGATCGCAGTCGAGAGTCGTGCCCTCCTGCAATCGACCATCACGTCCGAAATCGCGACTGCTGCGCGTTCCGCAAAGGCAGAGGCCCACAACATCTACCTCAACGACGCACCAGCGCAACGAACCACGACATCCAAGGATGCAGAGGGCAAGGAGGTCGAAGCTGTCGTGCCCGCCAAAACTTCTGCCGACGTCCTGTCCTTGGTGACGAGAACATTTTCGACACTTTTGAGCAACGTAGGACGAACCTACTCGGCATTTGATTACTCTGGGCCTGTAAATGCCAAGTCGGCCATCATCTTACTTGGGTCCAATGCTGAGTTGTTCCGCGCGCAGCTTGCCTCTGAGGATGTCACAACCGGATTTGTCACAGTTCGTGTGTACCGTCCATGGAGCGCCAAGGACTTGTTGGCGGCAATCCCTACCAGCGTCGAGAGATTAGCTGTCCTGGAACAGATTCACAGCAAGACCACGAAGTGGGGTGCCTTGTTCATGGATGTTCTTGCTGCATACAACGGCAGCTCATCGAGTCCAAAATTGGTGGCAGGACATCTCGGCCACAACAATGCTGATACCATCTCCCAGGCACTGCGAGGTATTGTCCAAAACCTGCAGGCTGAGACCCCATTGCAGAATCTGCTCATTGGAAAGGATTTCGTCTCCCCGAACAACACTGCCGTCAGTGTCCCATCATTGGAATCTGCATACGACAAGATTCTCGGTCAATTGTTCTCTACTCACCTGAACATTGCCAACAAGGCAAAGCAAGGATCCACCCTGCCAGCTTCGATACTCAACAATCCCGAATTCGCGCTCGGATCACTTCTAGCACGAAATGAGAATCGAAGTGCTTTCATCAAGCAAGTGTCTGCTGCTCTCAAGGGGGAGGCATTGGCCAAGGAGACCCGAGAGGCTCTGGACAAATGGTCTGTGTACGCAGAGAACAAGGAGGAGTCCATCAAGGCCTCGGCAGTGGCTGTTGCAGCACTTGAGAAGGATGCTTCTGAAGAGGCCAAGGACTTGCTGGCCTCGAAAGGTCTCTTTGCCAAGGAATCAGACTGGATCGTGGGCTCTGACGCTTGGGCATATGACCTTGGTAACAGTGGAGTGCACCATCTGCTAGCTACCGGCATAAATGCCAACATGCTCATCATCGACTCTACACCATATTCACAGAGGGATGCCAAGAGCTCGAACCAGCGAAAGAAGGACATTGGTTTATATGCCATGAACTTTGGCAACGCCTATGTTGCCTCAGTCGCCGTGTACTCTTCCTACACCCAAGTGCTATCTGCCATGATGGAAGCCGACAAATTCGATGGTCCATCGATCGTCCTTGCTTACCTCCCATATGAGAAGGAGGATGACACTCCAGTGACGGTTCTACAAGAGACCAAGAATGCGGTCGAGTCTGGATACTGGCCGCTATACAGATATACTCCTACAGCAGAGGACGCTGGCGAGGCCAAGTTTCAGATGGACTCTGAACGACTACGAGTCGAGCTGAAAGACTTCCTCAAACGCGAGAACCACCTTTCACAATTGGCTGCTAAGAATCCTCGCTTTGCCGCGTCTCTCGAGCAATCCTATGGGACAGAAGTCAGACAGCAGCAAAAGCGCAAGGCAAAGCAGGCTTTCGATGCCATGCTCGAAGGTCTTTCTGGTGCACCACTCACTATCCTGTATGCTTCTGACGGAGGAAACGCCGCCAATGTCGCCAAGAGGTTGCAACGTCGTGCAAAGGCAAGGAACCTCAAGGCTAAGGTTCTTTCAATGGATGACTATCCTGTGGAAGATCTTTCAAAGGAGCCCAATGTAGTACTCATCACTGCCACTGCCGGTCAGGGAGAGTTCCCACAGAATGGTCGCTCTTTCTGGGACACAGTCAAGAACTCCATGGAGCTCGACCTCAAGAGTTCAAAGTTTGCCGTCTTTGCTATGGGCGACTCGCACTATTGGCCACGAGCTGCTGACAAGCATTACTACAACAAGCCGGGAAAAGACTTGCATGCACGCCTAGTAACTCTTGGTGCTGAGGCCATGATTGACATCACTCTTGGCATGGGAGATGATCAGGACCCTGATGGATATGAGACTGGTTACCAAGCATGGGAGCCAGAACTTTGGAAGGCTCTTGGAGTTGATCACATGGACGTCGTAGTAGACGAGCCAAAGGCACGAACGCCAGAGGATGTCAAAGTAGAGTCAAACTTTCTCCGAGGAGGGATTGTTGCTGGTCTCGCGGACAAGTCCACTGGAGCCATCTCTGCTGACGATGCACTTCTCACCAAGTTCCATGGTACATACATGCAGGATGATCGGGATCTGCGCGAGCAGCGCAAGGCTGATGGTCTCGAGCCAGCATATTCATTCATGATCCGAGCTCGACTTGCTGCCGGTGTTGCCACGCCATCTCAGTGGGAGCAGATGGACACAATCTCGGACACGTACGGAAACCACACATTCAAACTCACTACCAGGCAAACGTTCCAGTTCCACGGGGTTCTGAAGCACAACCTGAAGAAGACAATAGCAGAAATCAACAAGGCTATGATCACCACCATTGCTGCTTGTGGAGATGTCAACCGAAATGTGATGTGCTCTACTATTCCCTCACTTTCCGACTTTCACACCAAGGTATACAACACAGCCAAGGGGGTCAGTGATCACTTGCTCCCAAACACTTCAGCCTACCATGAAATTTGGTTGACTGATGAGGATGGATCCAAGTCCCTGGTCGCTGGGGATGCTGTCAAGGACACCGAGCCATTGTATGGCCCAACATATCTGCCACGAAAATTCAAGATTGCCGTGGCAGTTCCACCAACTAATGACGTTGACGTCTTCACAAACGACGTCGGCTTTATCGCCATTCGGGACGAATCTGGCGACCTCGCTGGGTTCAACGTCTCGATTGGTGGAGGTATGGGAACTACTCACAACAACAAGAAGACCTACCCAAGACTCGGTACAGTCATGGCATTCTGCAAACCTGAAGAAGTGAACAAGGTCGCTGAGGCAATCATGATCTGCCAGCGAGACCACGGTGATCGAAAGGAGCGAAAGCACGCCAGGCTAAAGTACACTGTGGACGACTACGGCGTGCCATTCTTCCGTGAATTCGTGGAGAAGTATATTGGTTATGCTTTGCCAGATGCCAAGCCATACTTTTTCGAGAAGAACATTGACGAGTTTGGGTGGCAGAAGGGTGAGAACGGCAAGAACCACTTCGGCATCTTCGTGGAAAACGGACGTGTTGAGGACACTCCAGACTTCCAGATGAAGACTGGTCTACGTGCCATTGCCAAGATGCTCGACAACGGAGCCGAATTCCGATTGACACCAAACCAGCATCTGATCATCTCAAACATCGATGACTCTCAGCTCGACGAGGTGAAGGATCTCCTCGCCAAGTACAAGCTCGACAACCTGCAATTCACTTCTTTGAGGCTGTCGTCCTCGGCGTGTGTAGCTTTCCCAACTTGTGGATTGGCTATGGCTGAGTCTGAGAGATACCTACCATTGCTTGTGTCAAAGCTTGAGGAGACAATCATTGAGGCTGGTCTAGAGAAGGAGTCGATTGTCATGAGAATGACCGGTTGTCCTAACGGTTGTGCTCGACCATGGGTTGCAGAGATTGCCCTGGTTGGCAAAGCTGCTGGCACTTACAACCTCTACCTGGGAGGAGGATATCACGGACAGAGGCTGAACAAGCTGTACCGCGCCTCACAGCAAGAAGGTGACATCCTTAGCATCCTGCGACCGATGATCAAGGAGTACGCAGTCAAGCGCAAGGAAGGCGAGCACTTTGGCGACTATGTCATTCGTGCCGGCTACATTGCAGAGACAATCGAAGGAAAGGACTTCCACGACAATGTCCCTGTGGATGATGAGCTCTTGGCAGCATAAAAGGTGGACATTCTACCGGAGCATACTGTAAATATATCGGTGTAGCATAATAGCATAGAACGGACAATATTGGGAATTTAAAACTCCTTTGTGCTCATCCAATGCGTTGAATCTTGACATTGAGCTGCTTCACGAGTATCGTTGCAGCATTAGCCGAGCTCAATGTGTCTGCTCCAAACCACAAAATTCTTGTGATCACTCAGCGTCGATCAGTACTGACTACAACCACCGACAACTCGTTGATCTTTGCGATACAACATACTCCAGAGGTACATACAACAGACTGAGCAGTGAAGCATAGGAAGGCATCACCGAGCAGTCATGGCAGGTCGCACGTATGAGGAAAGAGCATCTACATGTCAAAACCCACTGACAAAATCCCTATTGGAGATCATGGTGCAAAAAGAGACCAACTTGTGCGTGGCAGTGGACGTGACGACAAGCTCGGAACTCCTCTCGCTCATCCCACAGATCGGACCTCACATTTGCGTGCTGAAGCTACACATTGACATTCTGACGGACTTTACGCCGTCCGTGGTGACGGACCTCCTGGCACTCAAGGCACGCTACAAGTTCCTCATCTTTGAGGACCGCAAGTTTGCAGACATTGGCAGCACGGTGGCGAATCAGTACAGGAATGGAATGTACAAGATTGTGGAGTGGGCCGACTTGGTCACGGTTCACTCGGTGCCCGGACCGGGCATCATTACGGGATTAAAGTCAGTCACGTCGGGCGTCGAATCAGCGAGGGGGATCCTATTGTTGGCGGAGATGTCCAGTGCGGGAAACTTGTGCGCGGGCGAGTACGCCCGGAAGACGATCGAGATGGCGAGCGAACACCGTGATTTTGTGGTGGGTTTCATCTCCCAGTCGAGGCCGGACAGTATCACGGAGGAGTACCTCGTCCTCACGCCCGGCGTGTCGCTCGCGTCCAAGGGAGATGCGATGGGGCAGCAGTACGCTACGCCCCAGGACGCGGTCAAGAGGAATTCGGATATCGTTATTGTGGGGAGGGGAATATATGCTGCCAAAGACGTGGCTGCCACCACGATTGAGTATAAGCAAGCAGGATGGCAGGCATATCTCGATAAGATGAATGAGGTATAATCACGAGTGTTGACATGTATGATTCAATGAGGATTTGTATGGGAACCAGAGTTTCGTGATGATCACGTGCGAGAGAAGATCTGTCACAGCGACCGCCCTCTACCGCTGCCATCCTATACAAAACACTACGATCCACTACTGAAGACTGGAGTAGTCTTGGTATGCCAGGGTTGGTATAGAGACATGCCAGCCATGTCAAGACTTATCCCGCCTGTCCACGCAGTCGATGGAAAGAGCTGAGGGAGCGGTTGAAGATGAGTTCCGAGTCAGTTCCACCCGGATCTGGTGGTGTCACCGGCTCAGCCAATCAGAACACAGAGATTCAACCTTCTTGTGATCGCCGCTGCAGCAACTTCTTCCCTCCGCTTCATGCAGTCCGTCCGTGTCCTTCCTTAGTCCTCCCTTGAGTCCCCTTTCATCTGGTCATGCAGGTACAATCCTCCTGACGTACTCCTCCTCATTTCACTCTACAAATCGACTTGTCCTCTTCATCAGTCACCCGCCGAGTACTCAATTTCTCATTTCATTGTGGAGCGGTAGGCATGGACAGGGAACTGGACTACGACATCTCCCGCGCAGACATGATGACGCCCTTCTCCCTCTCCTTGGCGGCGGAAAAGGCGATTGAGAGTGCAAAGCGACAATTGGATGCCATGGATGAACGTCTGCTGAAGGCTCGTATGGCAATGGCCCGTGCGCAACGAACGAGTACTGCTTCCACCACGACGACGACGACGACGACGACGACGAACGCCGGAACGTTCTTTACGACGACTGCGCAGCCGGTTGGGGCCAGGGAATCGAGGGAACAGAATTGGGAACGCAAAGCGGTGGAATTGAAACGATTAAAGGATGACTTGAAAGCACTCCGGTCAAAGATGAACGTCGCACGGGGCCTGGACACTGCCATCGACAGCACACCACCACGGCCACGGCGCCCGGTCGAGGGTGATGGGCATCAAGTCACGCACGACAGGGACGTGATTCATGCGTTCCCCATGCCGCCTTCACCGACAGCGTATCTAGTCCCAATGAGTCCGGTCTGCGTCGATGCACCATTCAGTCCCAGACCGTACTCGTCACAGTCCATCCTGCCTCCCTTCTCGGAGGCCGACAAGTCGCTGGGCCGCGTGCCTGCCGAAGGATACCACACACCCCCTCACTCCTCGCCCTCCTCCATATTGCCGTGGCATTTACTGACGCACGGTCAGGCAGACGCACCCGACACGCCGCAGAGCATGAATAGAATCTCACCGACCTCTGTGCCGCGTCCCTCCGCCCTGCATCACGGCGACGAGGGGGATGGCATGTCGTATGGCCTGTTGGCTCGTGTGGAGAGTGCCCTGTCACGCATCAACGACGTCACGAACGAACGCAAAAAGAGGAAATTGGCGGCTGCTTTGGCTATCCTGGAGGACTCTGAGGAGGAGTAATAATGGTCTCTCGTCCTTGTGTAGTGTAGTGTACATGCCGTCTTTGGAAAGAATCATATCCTCGCTCGCACGGGCGTCAACTTGAACGTCTCCCAAAAGTCGCGAGAGTCATAACATCGTCCCAAGGTCTCCATTGAGCGCGGCAGAGCGCGGACTCCCTGTTCACGCATACACTCCCACACCCACTCTACCGCATCCCCCACCACGTCCTTTCCATCATCCCCATCCCTGCGGTCGTCGTCGTCGTTGGAAGACTGCGTGCCCCATCCGGCGAGGAGAGACCACCAGTCGTACACGAATCCATCCGTGAGCATCCATCTGCTCCCACCAGGCCAGTCCCTCATCACGGCCACAATGCCACGCGACACGTCCCGTCCATGAATCATATGAAGCGATCCTTTCTCAGCAACGTCCGTCTTGCACTTGAATATCTTGCCCGTAAACTTTCGCGGTTGTCTCTCGCCGCCCCACAAGCCCGAGAGATTCAATATCACGCCGCCCGCGCCCTTGAGTGCGTCTTCGGCCATGGCTCGCGCGTTGGTCGTGTCGTACGCTGCGTGCCTCGTTATCCATAACTCTGGCTGAGGCACGGCTTGGTATATTCCCGTCGACCCGAGGAGAATGTACCGTGCCTCTGTCCTGTGCGTCGCCCTGTACCCCGCCACGAGGGACTCTGATGCCGATGCACCGAGGAGGGGAAAGGTGATGAGGATGTGTTTTGCTTCAGGCAGGACTTTGAAAGAGTCGTTTGATGGGGAGGTAGGGTCGAATTTCCATTTTATGGTGGAGTCTCTCCCTGTGGTGCTAGTAGCTGCGTATTTCAATTTTTCCTCCTTTAGTAGTGGAATCAAGAAGGTGGATGTCCATCCTGCCCCGAGTATCAGAATGTCGTAAATCATGGTTGTGTTGCTTAGTTGGTGACAGAGACAAGGTGTGTGCGTGGTTCTTGTACAAATGACGAGTGCGCAAGAATGATGGACGATGATGATGAGGAGTGAAAGTGGAGAAACTTTTGAAGGTTTCGATCAGCCCCTCGACTTTTGCTTGATCAAATTCAATCACAGCATCCAACTCAAGCTGTCTCTTACTCACAGAACAGACCAACGCTGTCTTGTTTCACGGTATGCACAGTTGTTGAGGCAGCGACTGCAAGCTTAGGATTAGAAAGCATATTATCATGTTCTAGGATGGTACAAGTTTCGCCTTGGGGCGCATACAAACACAGGGCAGACACCGTCATTCGTTGAGCAGCAGACACTCGTGGTATCGTGGCCGCCCAGAAACTCAGAACGATAGTCTAGCAGATTAAGCAGCACTCGACGCACTCCTCAGCTATGTCCAGTCAGCACGTTTGTCCTTTGGCCTTGCTTGCACTTGTTGAAAGACTTACCTGCGCAACAACACAGTAAAGCTGCACAACATCCTCCGGCTGCACCAGCTGCACCACCTCCACCTTGTTCTACATAGTGTCAGACCGTAATCTTGTTGTTTCTCGAGGAAAATCGTACTCATTGGTTGCTGCTGAACATAGGTTGGCTGTTGACCGTATCCCTAAGATTATTAGTAGTCGTGTTTCATTAGAACCTTTTTCCATGCACAATCAGTCCTCAACTGACTCGCAGAAGTGGCGCATTGATTGACTCAAAAGTCAAAGGCTCAGACAGCAAGAGTGAGAGTATAGGAAAGGTGTGGCAAAGCACTCACCTGCTGAGGGTATCCCTGCTGCGGGTATCCTTGTTGAGGGTATCCCTGTTGTGGGTATCCTTGCTGTGGGTACTGACCCTGTGGTGGATATCCTTGTTGTGGGTACTGTCCTTGAGGAGCGAAACCTCGTTCGCCAGTTCCCTGTTGGTGTGCCTGGACTGGAGCGGCAGGAGAGGATTCTGCGCCGTAGTAGTTTGCAGCGCTCATTGTCTATCGAAGAGTCTGGCTTGTATTGGAGCTTGCGTGATGGGTGAGACCGGGTTGGTAGAGGAGGGACAGGGTAATGAAGCAAGGTGAAGGATGGGGTGTGAGAGTCTGAGAGTCTGAGTGTGTGAGAAGGCGAGGATGAATGAGTGGATCAGATTCACTTTGGCAGGAAGTCTAGAACTGATTGGCAGCGGAAGGCGGGAGCTGCTCAACCGCGGAAGAGCCGTTGGAACGGTAACTGTAGCATCCTTGGATCCTTCCAGGTATTACGTACATCAATATATTTTACTTGTAGTATATTACGATTTATACATAGCCAGTTTCTTCTGGTTGGACCACCTTCTCATACTTCTCACAATCTTGCTAGCACTCATTCAAAGGCCAGGCTAAGTCTTGGCAATTTCACTTCTCCACTATCAGCGGCTGTTCTACTCAGCAGTCCCCTGGCTCAAATGCATAAGTCTGTTGAAACAATACTACGGATTAAAAGTCCCAACCTCTTTGAAATCTGATTGGCCGCTCCATGCTTGGTTGTAAGTAGAATAATATGCTTGTGCTAGTGTTGCTTTGCTTTGCTATGCTGTCCACTTGTGTACATCAATTCTCTCTCCGGTCATGATCGAGACCTTACGAGCAAATCACAAATTACGATTCAACCAGTCACCCCAATAGACACACCCCTCCGGGCTGACCACCCCTCCCTCTTGACACAAATTGAACACTGGACACTGACCACAAGGCATGTTGGTGAATGCGTTTGGCCTGAGTTCATCAATCAGTGGAGAGACACTCTTGTAGGTGATCCCGTCCCTGCGCTTCTCGACCTTGCCATCATAAATAAGCACATCGAGCAGAGCGTATATATCTGCTACACCAAGGTCAACATCCGTCAAGCCCGTGCCTCGCAACCATTCATGGATACCCTGTGCCGTGGGGAAGCCAGTATATGAAGAAGGGAAGAGCCGCTCAAAGTCCTTGTTCTTCGGCCTCGATTTGGAATTGATGAAGCGCTCGATCGCGTTACTCAGCTTGCCCACAAATTCGACATCGAGCTCAGAGTCCGTGAACCAAGGACCACCCGAGACTTCGATACTCGGTATCAGATCATAAAGCATGTAGATCTTCCTCGTTGGGTTCTGCACACTCCTCACGCACTTGATGAGACTCTTGCTTTCCAAAGACTTGAGAGTTCGGGTAATGACAGTAGCATGCAAGTTCGTACGGGCCTTGATGTGTCGTGACCATATGCCTTCGTTCCCTGATGACTTGATGTACTGATACACCATCGACTCGTCGCCATCCATACCACCCATGCGCCTGGCCTCATTTTGTGACACGGCTTTGTAGACTAAATCACCATTGTGTTGCAAGGCCTCCAGCAACCTACGTGATAGCAGCTGGTTGATAGTATTACTGGCGGCAGTGACATCGTTCTTGCCTTCTGTCAGGAAAGACTGTATCGTTTCTGTTGAGACTGGTACCACAGCCGCGAGACATTGGTCATATACTGCCTGAGCGTCCCGTGACAAAGAGTCTCCCGCTCCGGGTTTGCTGGTGCTTTTCTTCGCCCGAGCTGTGGCTTTCGGCTTTATGTCTGCTGGCATGCTGAATAGGACTCAAAGAGAGGTAGCCAAGCTTATGATGTCGTGGTTGCCCGTGACTGATCCGAATTTGAGTGGTCTACACAGCTACCGCTGAATTTGTGAATACCCGCCGGCGAGCGATATTTTTGGTAGACATGCAGAATCGCAAAGCAATCACACTTGTGGAAGTACTCTGCACTCTATATTCCAAGGGCGACGGACTACTCAAGTGTGAGTGTATGTGTACATTCTACAATTTAACGATTTAAAGACAACCACCATGGCATATGGTAGTAATTATGAAGAAGCCAGAACAGGAAAGAATGGCCGCATCTCCAGAAGAATCATCTTGTGTTCAGAGCTCCAACACAATCGTAGTGTGGCTTGTGGCAGGTCCGTTCTCCATGGTATGTCAGCTGCGTCATGGACAAGGGTATCTGTGATATCAGCTCACCTGACAAAGTCCAGACATCGATAGCATAAGTCACAGAAACATAGAAGATCTTTGGATATGAGCTCGATAGCGAAGAAACCCACGAAACCAATGACAAACCTTGCGGCATCAATCGCAAAGTGCTCTCCATTGGTATCTCAAGTCTTTTACTCAACTGTTCCTCATACTGACGAAGAGGTAGAGTGCCGCCTATGGACAGTGTATCGTGTCCAATGTCAAGGACGTAACAAAAGGTGTTTGTGAGAAAGAGTTCATGGCATTCAAAGAGTGTGTCACACAACATGCTGGCAGGAAGTGGTGATTTTCGAAGTGAACGCTATCATTCATTCATTCATTCATGCAGCACACTCGATTCACTATTCCAAGATGGACCGAGTGTACAAGAATAAGAGCACAGACGCATGTGAAACTCTTGCGTACAGTCATCAAAAGTGATTCGATTGTGGCCAGAAATTCTGACCAAATCTACAACGCGTCTTCATCTCATTTCTAGTCTTATCGGAAAGTGACGAGGGTTTATCCCTCTGAGCAACAACAACAAAGAGTGTCGAGACAAAGACACGCCCTAATGGATCAGTACCAATTTCTCCTAATGTACGATGACGACTCACGCAATGTCTTCTGCAGCGCAACAACAGAGGCAGCATGCCAAACACTCTGCGATCGGGTGCGCACCACCACGAAGACGGGCCAGGAACCCAGTAGGTTGTTGTTCGATGATGATCTTTTGTGCCTGCGGCTGAGGAGCCATCATCATTATTGGTTGAGCCTGTGGTTGAGACATGATAGTATACTTTCGATAGTGTCACTTTCGAACTCTTCTTTAATATTGATTCGCTGTTGTTATGTGTGTATGTGTGTGCTAAAGTGATTGCAGGGGCAAGGGAGAGTGGCAGCTGGACCTTGTGGCAGAGCAGGGCAAGGAAGGTATTTCTGGCTCACCTGGCCATGCGCACTTGGCACTTGGACCTCGTCGCCCAGGTGGAGATGTCATCGAAGCCTTGGCACCCGCGCATGGACAAATCGATCATTTTACACGAGCTCTAGAGCCAGAGAATCGATCTCTGATTGGCTCTCGGCGTGCGTGTCCAATAATCATGTGGTAGATCCCGCATTCTAGACACATTACCCGACCTCATATTATAGGTACCTTTATTCAGACACAAACAATCCCTTCTTCCACGTCTACTGTTGGAAGACTGGTACACCAGAATTCTCTGTGCAATCATTTAGCATCAGATCGTTTTTGAGACCATGTTAACGACCTGTGTGGATTCTTTCATCTTAATATAGGGCAGAATTGAACACCTCATGCTGGAGGTAAGAATGCCCCGAATAAGACTGCCTGTATCATGCCATAGAGTACGAAAAACACAACAACATGACTCCATTTATCGTGTCGTTTATCATGCAATAGCTTCTGTGCCAAGTACCAATATACTCGCGGAAATGCCGAACTCATCCTCGTGATTATCTGTGCGTGTGCAGAGGTAAAAGTGATGATGGTCAATAGCCCCTGTTGCACGCTCAACAGCGAAAAGTCTAAGCTCAGAAAGCATAGAATGTACATTGGTGCCGAGAGCACGAATAGTGGCAGATTCGAAAGTGTGAAATATCGTCCGAATCCCACGTTCCAGTAGTGATCCTGTACGAAACTGTAGATGAATGGTGGTGAATTAGTGCACCACGGTCTATCTGGGCAAAAGACGTAGTATGCATATGCTTGCGTGCTCAACCAAGGCAGGCATACTATACTGCCGTATACCGCCGTTTTCAGCATTCTCATGGGTTCCGGTCGTTTCGGGAGAAAGTACAGGGCACTGATGATTCCTGTCGTGCGCGTGAGCCCGCTGAGACCAAACAGACAGGCAGAAAGATAAGGGTGAGTGTGTAAGATGGACAGTGCTGAGAAGGTCAAAGCGGCGTACATTGGCTCCGTGTAGCCTGTGCATAGGAAGATGCCTGCTGGACTGATTATGTGTAGAAGGGTGGCCACTTTCGAAATTCGTTCAGATCCGGTTGTTTTGAGTGATACACGGTAGAACATGATGACGGCGACAAAGTGGCATAATGTGCCGAGCAATATGGGCGGTATCCCCCTGCTCGAGTATGGCATGAGTGGTCCAAATGCAAATTCCTGCTCAAAAATGTAGCCTTTCGAGCCAATGTGTGTAAAGTATACAGAGTCCCAGTGATTGAGTAAGGGCCCATTGTTTATAAGGCGAGATGAAGAATCGTAGACACCGATTGTGGAAGAAATTAGTGCCAGTATAAGAAGAATTGCCTTGTAGGAGAAGAAATGGATACTTAACTCGAGCAGTGGAACATCGCGGCCACGCATAGCAGATTTCATGCGTCGTAGGCCACGCCGTGGATCTGGCTGTAAGCCAGCACCATCACCTGAGCTGAAAGGATGCTCAGTACCAGTGCCGGTGCCAGTTGCAGAAAAGTTGACTTCTGGCACCTCCGTCACACGAATCTCAGGTGTCATCGTTCGTGATGCACTGTATACAGTACCACCGATCGTGCCTTCTGGTTATGGCTACAAGTGACCAACGTGTTTTGTCAAAGCACGAAGCTTATGCAGTTACCATGTGCATTCAGCACAGGTTCCTCTCGCTGCAATATAAGAGATGAGTGGGTTAATCTATAGGTCTGACCACTCGCACTGTATACCGCAACCGTTGTAGATATAAATGCCTTCCACGATTAATGAACGACAAGCACAAGTGGCAACTAGATGGCGAGCTTTGGGACAAGTATTTGTCTATGGTTGAAGGTTACACGCTCCGGGACGACCCATATCCAGGCCTGCAAGAGACTGCGAATGATTAATTACCCAGCATCGTCTATAAATTGCAGTCACTGCATGTACGTATACGTGTCCAGCCGCAGCTGAAGACAACATTTGCAGTTGAAGGTGCTGAACAAGTTGTGGAGCATCAGCCGCAGACGCAGCTCCACTTCCCTTTTGTTGTGACAACCCTAATTAAGGGCAGCGAGGTCCTGCCTTCTGGGACGCGCCGCGCGACGCTCACCGCTCCTACCTCTCACACACACACACACTCTCTCTCTCTCTCTCTGTGGCCACCACATCGTAGCATCATACTCTACTACCCATGCATGGTCTCTCGGACTTTTCAGTGCCAGTCCTTGACAATCTACTTGCATTTTGCGCTGTTGCAAACGCCTATGTAGTCAAGTCCTGGCATATTGTTCTTATTCTTTCTTTCTCTCTTCCTTTTTCCTTGCACTCGGCGATCTTCCCTGCATTTCTTTAGCGTTGTATGTACAAAAAGAAGCTCACGAAATCCTTCTTCGACACAACGGACACAAATTCTAAACAGCGTGGCAGGTCATTTCATCAAAACAAAGAGAATATCCTGGACGCTTCTTCGGTACCCTCTGCGAAGCCAACAAACATTAGTGAAGGTACGAAGGCGCGGCTAAAGTCGTTCGGATTATCGGAAGCTCGAACGTCATCAGACGTCTTTAAAGCCCCCGAGACTCCATTGGCCGATAAGAAATCGTTCATTCTCTCCCAGACTAATGATGAGCAACCCCCGAACAGCAGTCAGGTAGAAGAGAGAGTCCAGTGGAAAGTCTCCCCTCCACCAGAAAATCGTCACGGTGGTTCTGCACAGAAGTTGACCATAAATGAAATGTTTGACATTTATCATGCAAGTCAGCATTCGTCGCAAACACCAGTCAAGCGGCTCGATCCTACGAGCAATCTTTGGTCACGCTACGACGCTGGCGAACCACTTCCGTATCTCGACCTCGACCTCAGTCCCGCAACACACAGAACTCCTAGGACTGACGCAGCTTTGAGACGAACAACCTCACTTCCAACGTGGTCCACGGACTGCCGAGAAAGGAAGCGGCGCAAGCTGTTGGGAAATGGGGAAACGCAGGAATCCGGCGGCCATGTCCGAACCATGATGGAACGGGTGCAGGAAGCTTTACAGAGTCGTGCGTCACCAATCTCGGCCATCAAAAAAGGTTCTGCAAATGATCTTGACGTTAACAAACGACCATTGACTGCCCCTACCATTCTGTCGGATGATTTTGGAGATGATGATCTCGATGAAGAGATCCTTGCACAATTACCAGAACTTCAGCATTCTATACACAACTTGAGAGTGCCTTCCGTCCCGGAAGTACGGGACCATCCTTCAGAAGCTGTCCTGGAGTCTGATGGAAAAAAGGACAGTGTCCTCCCGGCGCACCCGCGCCAGCCTGTGCTTGAAGCCTCGGCCAAGTCGCCTGCATTTGTGGAGACGGGCACCATCGAAGCGAAAGAAGAGCTGCCAGGGCTCGGACTACCCCCAGTACACGTCCATCATCTGGATTCGTTGTCACATCATACCTTCACGAAAGCTGCGCCTCCACGATCACCCGGACAGAGCTCAAACTACAGCATTGATTTTGATGAGGAAGGCTTGAACAATGCCGCGGTGGTCAAGTCAGCTAGCCAGCCTTCTCGTCAGCTCGATTTTTGTGCAGCCGTTGTCAAGAAACCCTCAGCAGTCGAGAAACCGCCATCAAGAGTCTTAACGCAAGAAGAGTTGTTGGAGGGTCTTGAGGATGACATGTTTTCGGACTTTGAAGAAGTGAGTCTGGATCCAAGTCCTGTTGGACAACAGCACTAACGTTGTAGTAGTTGACTGCTGGAGAGGATAAGACCATGTATCACGTTGTCGAGATAGCTCAAGAGCAATTCTACAACGGGAAAACCTCGTCAAAAAGGCTCTCGCTAAGCATCAAGGACAAAAGAGGCAACCTCAAGTATGTCAAGCTTGCGGATGATTGGGCAGACATGACTATTTCCGAAGGTGATACTATGAGATTACATGGGAAGTGGCAGACCACGAGCACATTCACCGCTACTAGTGCTGAGGGCCTAGTAGTCTTGCATCCTGATGTTTTGGTGAGCTGCACTTCTGTTGCAGATTCGAACACTTGTATGCGCAAGTCCGTCCTACAAGATCGCGTACGTGCCACATCTCAGCTGTCGAAGCCATTGTTATATGGCTCGATCTTACATGCGATCTTGCAAGACGCACTGTCGGCTGCTGACTTCTCCGATCAATACATCCGGCAGACCATTGACGTTCAGATACGTGATAATATGGAAAAGCTGTTCCTGATAGATGAACCAGTCGAATCAGCGAAGGATTATTTGTACTCAAAAGTCTTACTGTTGCAACAATGGGCGGAGACTTTCCATGGTGAGGATAAGTTGGGGAGAGTTGAGCCTATGAGAGGTAGAGAGAGGAGTCACGCAGTCTCGGTCGGCGTAAGACGAGCTTTAGACATTGAAGAACGATTCTGGTCTCCTACTTTCGGTATGAAAGGCAACATCGATGTAACAGCGGAAATTCAGGTGATGATCGACGATGGTGAAAAAAGCATAGTCACTGCACCCTTGGAGTTCAAGACCGGCAAGACATCGTATCAACAATCTAGTCATCGAGCCCAGGTGCTACTATACACACTGATGATGTCCGAACGATACCAGATCGATGTGACCGCTGGCTTTCTTTATTATTTAGAGACCCGACAAATCACGCGTGTGGCAGTCCTACACAACGAAATTCGAAGTCTTGTGCTGATGCGCAACGAATTAGCTCGGCACATGAAGAACAAAACTATCCCACCTATGATCTACAACAAAAGACTCTGCCAATCCTGTTATGCATCTGAAGCTTGCTTCACATATGCCAAGGCTCAAAATACTTGCGAAAGTATGCCTGCTGACTTCGGAGAACTCTTCGATTCAAAGACATCTCACCTGGGTGAACGCGACCTTGCGTTTTACAACAAATGGGAAACCTTAATCACGCAAGAAGAAGGCGAAATGTTTCATTACCGTAACGAGTTATGGCACATGACTTCTCGGGAGCGTGAAGCGGTCAGCAGATGCTTTGGCGATCTCCAAATCATTCATGACTCTGAAGCTTATGACCCACAAGCCAATAAAATGCACCGTTGGACTTACCAGCTCTCTCGAGGTGACTCAAATGTTCCATTTTCGCAATCGTCACTAGGAGATCGCGAGCCTGTTGTAGTCTCAGACGAAGAAGGCCGCTATGCCATCTCGTGTGGATTCGTTCTACGCGTCGATCTCGACAAGATAATTGTGCAACTCGATCGACCACTGAGAGCTTCACGCACAAAATTGAAGGACTTTGAGGAGACTTCGAATCAGCTCTTTACCGGCACCCAATTGGCTGCGAGCATACCTAATACGGTCCGTTATCGAGTCGATCGTGACGAATTCAAGAATGGTATGGGTATGGTTCGCAACAATCTGATCACACTGTTGCTAGATCCCAGTAGTAAGAACGCATCAGCCAGCACGGGAAGACAACGCGAACTTATAGTTGATCTCGTGCCTCCTAAGTTCATTGAATCAGAGCTGACTCGACTTACTGCCACGCAGGCCTCAGAATCGCTCAACGTGGATCAGTTGAAGGCGAAAAATAAAATCATGTCTGCCAAGGACTACGCACTGGTACTGGGCATGCCTGGCACAGGCAAGACTACGACGATTGCGCGCATTATTCGATCACTTGTCGGTGCTGGCCAAAGTGTACTGCTTACTTCTTATACACACTCTGCTGTCGACACAATTCTATTGAAGTTGGCTTCCCATGACATCAGCGTTTTGCGTCTTGGAGGACACTCGAAAATCAATCCTGAGGTGGCCAAGTTTGCTCATACCGAGCGACACGATTGCAAGACCTTTGAAGAGCTCAACGACTACTACAATAAGCCCAGTGTTGTCGCCACAACGTGCCTTAGTATAAACCATGCCATATTCGAGCAAAGACGTTTCGATTATTGCATCTTTGATGAGGCTTCGCAAGCTACACTCCCTGTCTGTCTTGGACCGCTGAGATTTGCTGACAAGTTCGTTCTTGTTGGCGACCATTACCAACTACCACCGTTGGTCAAGGACGCCGAAGCACGCAAACAAGGACTAGACATCTCATTATTCAAATTGCTATGTGAAGCGCATCCCAGCGCTGTAGTGGAATTGCAACACCAATACCGAATGAATGCAGACATCATGTCAATCTCTAATGAACTGATCTACAATCACCGTCTAACATGTGGTACAAAAGAACTTGAAACGAAGATCCTCGACAAAATCGATCTCAAATACCTGAGGTCGCTGCATGATCTCACTTCAAGTACAAAGTCAACATGTGAAGGCAACTGCTGGCTCGAACATGTGATAGATCCACAAAGAAGTGTTGTGTACCTCAATACGGACGCCATACCTGACGCTCGGGAGTCTCGTAATGCAGATCACATCATCAATACTGCCGAATCATCCATCGTGGCTAATCTCGTGGAAGGCCTTTTACTTTGCGGCATGCGGGACCTCGACATTGGTGTCATTTCACCATACCGTTCCCAACTGAAACAAATTCAACGAGACTTGAGAAACCATCCAGAAGTAATAGTAGACACGGCAGACAAGTTCCAAGGTCGTGACAAGGACTGCATCATTGTATCACTGGTACGATCGAATCAAAACAAAACGATCGGCGAATTACTGAAGGATTGGCGAAGAATCAACGTTGCGTTCACGAGAGCCAGATCCAAGATGATCATAATCGGGTCTCAGGACACGTTGGCAAACGATCAACTCCTCAATGCCTTTCTACATCTCGTGCATCGGCGTGGTTGGGCGTACGACTTGCCGTGCAACACACTATCCTGTCACGCACCACCACCACGACCCAGCCGTGGCGAGTCGACTGCGCAGGCTCCAGGCAGTACTCGAGTCGTCGGCGGCAGCGGCAGCGGCGGTGGGAAACGAGAAGTCAAGGTCGTTACGGCGGGCAAAAAGGTCATCTTGCACAATCGTCCGATATTGAGAGATTTAATGAACGCTTTGTAGTATTAAGAGAGTCGTCGTCATGTACTTCTAGACATCTATTCACCATCATCATTAAGCTTACGTACCACTGTCTCTACCAAGACTGAAAAGGTGCCACACAGTCGTAGCGATGCCTGACTTGTTGCAGCCTGATGCAGTCGTAGTGATGAAGCGATACTGCGGACTGCGGCATGACGATGCTCTGATTGAGAAAAAGGAAGAAATAACCATGATGAAATTTGCTAGCTCGCTATATTTAAGACTTTCTTTTTCGTACCCTTCATCCCAATTGTGCATACCAGAGGAAAATGTGATGTTTTTTGCCTGCACCTCCCGAAAAATGTTTAATAAATGTCATGATGATGAGGAAAACGCGGCAGACGGAACGCCAAGTACTTTTGCTTGGCGTGCTCAAGGTGAATGCTCGCTGCTTGCGAATGCTCGCTGCTTGCGACTATGCCCGGACCACTTTTCCCGGTTCTTTTTTTTTCTGCTTTTCTTTTAGCTTTCTTTGTACTATTGTTCGATGTGAGGCGATGAATTATACCGGACCTCTGGCTCATTTAGACTCGTTCGCACTTTGAAACTCCTTGACATCTGGAGACAACTTTCGGCCCATACCCAGATTGGCAAAGTTCTCGTTCAATGCAGATGTAGCTGGCTGTTGTGACTCAGTGACAGCTTGGCCAGGGACAAAGGAAGGTGCTCCGATACTCGAGGACATATCACCCTGTGAGTCCTCAGTCGAGGCTGTTGGTACTTCGGGTGCTTGTACAGGGACATCTTTCGTGCTTGGATCTCGTTGCTCCTCTGGTAGCACCCACTGCTCCCAACCTTCAGCTCGTCTAATCTTGTCATATGCACCGGGAGTAGCCCGCAGCTCGATGATGGTCGACATGACACAAACATCTCTGATCAGCGCATAATCTAAGGTTATAGCCCGGACTCGATTAAACTTGGCAAGTATTGGTAGATTGACAAAACCTTCTTCGTCCATATGTTTCCTCAGGAACAGGTCTTTGCATAGATTCTCGATCGAGAAATAGTATTCGCATTGATTAAGGATCATGTGACGAGCAACGATAGGGTCAATCATTACTGGAGCAATGGCAGGATTGACAAAGTTTTGATATTGGTCAAATCCGTATGCCATCTGCTCTCGTGGATATGATCTTCCGCTTTGTAGATGTGGTTGTGAGGAATAGTTCGGATTCTGATATCGGCTGCTGTTGAAGTTGCTCTGATAGCCAGCACGAGTACCACGATAGCCACCGCGACCACGCGGAGAGAAGCTAGAATCGTAAGACGCTCTGTGAGGACGAGCCTCTGCACCATTCATTGATGTACTGGCATCTACAGCATTACCGCCTAGACTTCCGACCTGTGGAGACTTTGATGAATCTGAAACAGGGGTACTGCCATTTGGAGCACTAATGCTGCCACGCTCCGATTTTTTCACGGATTGGGAACGACCTGCAGCCTGGATTGTCTCAAGATCTCGATCCGCTTGAGATTCTCGTCGTGGGACTCTCTCGCTTTTGGTGTTTGACACAGACAATGATCTTGTTTTGGACGTACGTGATCTGGAGGTGTCAGAAGACCGAGACGACTTCACCCTGCCATCAGCTCCATATTCCGACCTGTCGGGGTTCGACTTCTCACGACTCGTACGTTGCGAGCTGCCAGTTCGGGTTGAATTCTTGACAGCAGATGCACCTCCCCGAGCAGCCTTCGAAGGTAATGGAGTGTATGTTATCGTCGGTGTATATTTTGTCCACTTCTCTTTCCCAGTGACTTTAGGAGCACTAGGAGCACCGTTTTCATTCGCTTCCGCCCCATTCACTTTCTTATGCGTAGATTCGCTGTTCTCTCCTAATGCCTTATCCAAGGTTGGCCACAATGATGTATCATCAATGACACTTGACCTTGACGAGCGATGCCCACGCTTGGCAGTTGCACTGTCCTGCGGAATAGGGTACTCTGAAGTTCGGCTTGGCAGCGGATCGGTAAGCTGACCAGTAGTACCAGCTTGCGAGTCACTCCCTTGTTGGGAATTCTGCGTCTTTGCGCTTAAGGATTGTTCGGCTCTGGCTTTCCAGGGATTGATCTTCGGTGGAGCGCTGGTGGCCTTTGGTATTGGTGCTGCTGCTGGCACAGCGGTCTCATCAGTGGTCGACGATATTTCCGTGTTCGTGGCTGTCTCGTTTGTCGCCGTTGAACCATTGATCGAAGTTGCAGCTGAGTCGTTGACCTCTGCAGAGCTCATGACCGCTGTAGTTGAGTCAACAACAGACATGTCTAGCAGGACAGAAGACGATAGTTGATCTAGTGCCAACTAAGCAAATTTGGCAGAGACTACCGTGAAGAAGTTCTTCGAACTCAAGGAAAGTTTTCAGGGGCTATTTTCGAGATGGGTAAACGTCGTACCGAGACTGCTAGTGGAATGAGCAGGGAAGAGCTTGCGATAAGGTCAACCGAGCTGCCGATGGAATTTTGTCGAGAGACACAAGAAGTGCAAGGTTTTCTTGATGTGGAAAATCGTAGGCCACTTTCCAAAAAAGCGATGCTCGATCATCGCGAGCAAATTCAGACGCACGAATGAGACGGCACCCGTGTGAGCTGCTTGTCCCGTGATTATACGATATATACGAACATATCACTTCATCTGAGCCCATCAACAACTCACTCTCACTCACTCTCACTCTCACTCACAGCATGTTCTGTCTGGTCAGCTTCAGCTGCTGGGCCATCTATGGATCTCTTGCTTCAGAGTCAACTTTTGTGGTTGTACAGTTCTTGCAGCAGTCTTCTCGTAATCCGGGAGAGTGACTGAATGAGCAAAATGATAATATCTTAAGCATCAAGTATGACAGACAACAGCCGATATTCAAACTTGCCAGTGTGTAGACCTTCGTAGCAGTTGCCATCATCCCTGCTGCGCCGCGTACTCCCATCTCGAGATAATCGATAGATGGGGCTACTCACTATCATTCGGAAGCAGAAGCTTCGCGAGAATTCGCTCAGAATCTTGATCCTGGGACTGGACAATGCTGGCAAAACAACTATACTCAAATCTCTCCTGAACGAGGACATCAGCACGATCAGTCCAACACTTGGCTTCAATATCAAAACATTCACATTTGAGGGCTTCCGGCTTGACATTTGGGACGTAGGGGGACAGAAATCACTGAGAAGTTACTGGAGAAACTATTTCGAATCTACTGACGGACTGGTCTGGGTTGTGGATTCTAATGACCGCGCCCGATTGCCCGACTGTCGTGCGGAGCTGCATCGCCTCTTGTCCGAGGAACGCTTGCTCGGAGCCGATCTCTTGATTCTCGCAAACAAGTCTGACGTCAAAGGTTGTATGCAGCCTGCAGAGATTGCAGAGATGTTACAGCTAGAAAGCATTAAAGGGCACCGCTGGAGGATATTCGAAGTTAGTGCGGTTACTGGTCTGAATATAAGAGCAGGCTTCGAATACATCGTGCACAACGCAAGTCAAAGATTGCTGGCTTAGTCATTGAGAGACGTCCACACACATACGCCTTCACTAAGCTTTGGTACATGCAGACATGTGGTGACTCATGAAAAGTACGATTGTACACGTCCCAGGATAAAGTTGCCTGCAAACTTCATACCGCTTGATCCCATACTTGCACGTTAGTCAAGATCATTCTGTCACACCCTACCGGGACTTACGGGAAATATGATAGTAGATACCACAGAAGAGCAACCATTTGCACAGCTGCTGACAATATTGTCAAAATTGTGTTATTGAGGCCGAGTGAAAAGTACAAAGTGAGTCCCATCGACCCAAAGTAGGCTGCTGTAAATGGCAGACGAGGTCCAGAGAGAAGGTGCTTGGCGTATGGAAGCGGTCCCTGCAGTGCTGCGAAGGACGAGATAAAAAGAAGGCTGCCCACTGTCCACAGGGTGACGAACTTTCGTGGTCTCAGTGCGAGGATTGGCAAGAAGAAGAACGCGATAAAGAAACAAGCCGCACTACCAATAACGAGCATCGCAAAGACAATCATTCGGTCCCAGCGACTGAGATTAAACAGAGCTTCTTCCTCACCACGACTTTGGGCTGGCATTTGAGGTGGAAGGTCCCCGGAGGTAGTCGGTAATCGTACATAGCCATTAGCATTAAAGGGATTCAGTCGGTCAAAGAAAGAGCCTTGACTGGTGCTCACAGGAGGCGGTTCAGCTCTAGACCATCCAAAGCTTGATAATTGCGACCGGAAACCAGATTCTGCCGACATGGTCGATGATGACGAGACACGTCGGAATCAGGTATAAATCGTGGTATAACTTATTCGTGACCGGCTTCTCCTCCAGACTAGGCAAACTTCTCAGGCGACACGAAGTGAAAGGTGACTTGTTCGAGATAAAAGCTTGCCTGAGTCGAATATCGGATGATACACGAATGTCAAGTACTATAGTGCTAGCGTGCAGTCATGGTTGTACTGAACTCGTAACTTGCAACGTTCGAGTCTATGGTGGAGCAATTGGAAGCACAAGCCACGACACGTAGATGCCCGTATTCATTTACGACTGACATGGTGATCTGGAACTCTAGCCTGCAGCATCAGACGCCTGCAGCCAACATGCATATGGATCACTCGAGACCACCTACGTTAACATCAGACATCGGCAAGGAACCAAGGAGCAACAGCCGAGCTTTTTGAATCGCGACTGCAGATTGTTGTCCATGTTATGAGGTTGAGTCAATTAAGAACACACAAGAGTCGCTATGAATCGGTGGAACCAACTTCAGAGAGCTATCTGGCAGCTTGAATACCCCTGATACTGGATTGCCGTCCCATAGATGCACGCAGCCGCATCCCATCGAGTAGTCCTACATACTATATCCGTTCAAAATGAATTGTCAACCAAAACAGCAATTAGATGGTGTTCTTCCAATTGCTTCTGAGATAAGGGCAGCCAGCTAACTTTGATCACTTAATCAGCAATCAAGACACCCATAGTGGTCGACTACGATCATGGTACATCTGAATAGAGGACTCTCCATCAACTGGGCTCGACCTCAGGTCTCACGAAGAACAGGAAGTACTTCTTGTGCGCCAAAAACTGGTAGTGGTCTTGTGGCTATCATCTTGGCAATAAAATCGTCTCGTGGTGAGAGCATAGTATTCCACTATCCTCCAGAAGCAGAGGAACCTGCAGTAGAACATCAATCTGCTACTGAAGTCAGAACCCATAATGGCTACAAGGTCGAGGACGGTTTTCGGTTGCCTCACTCCAAGACCGGAGGATTCGAGAGCCGGATGAGCAATCTACCTACGATTCCGGAGCGGGAATCAAGTCAAGACACTCATGAGGACGCTTGGCGGCCAGCATGGAAGAAGATTCTTGAGTTTGACGCTGCACTGCTCGCGGATATCTTCACCCCGCAGAAGTCCGATCCAAAGTTTGAAATGTGGATCGATGACTTAGTGTTTCTTGGTTGTCCAGTCCATCTTCGAGCGGACAGGTCATGGCTAGGTGCGAAGTCCGAATCACTTCAAGAATTCGTCGAAAGTTTCAAAGCACTGAACATCGGTAATGGCAATAAAGAGCTTGCGAATTCTATTGAGGAGCTTGAGGGATTACAAGCCTCAAAATTAGAACCACGATCTCAAAATCTGAGTATGCCCTCGCCTATGACGATGTTCCATCTTGTCTTTGCTTTAGATACCAAGGTTGACGAGTTCTACCATGAACATATCAGCGAATTATATGACAACGTTGTGAGACAACTGACAATGGCCTTAACCTATGAACAAGCTAAATGCGAGTACGTTTGGAATCAATGTGAGATGATGCGCACAATCAAGACGAAAGGTGAAGCCAACCAGATGGGAATAGCCACTGTATGGCATGAGATCGTCAAGCAATGCGATCTTGCTGAGATTATTCAACAAACATACGATGCCATCTCGAATGATGGAATTGCACATCTACTCATTAACAGACGACTGAATCTATCTCTAGTCATTCCAAAGCTGATTAGTTCTGATGTCATTCCAGTAGACACAACTCGAGATCACCCGTTCCTGAACAGCGCTCTTAGCTTTGGCATCGACATTGCAAATGCCGATCCTCTTGTTCTGCCATACTTTTCTCTACTACTGTTAGACGACATCGAGCGACTGATGACAACCTTGCCAACCAGAGCGTCCCCCGTGCTGGCTCGCTTACTCAGGGCTCTTGACCCTCGAAAAGACTTCCACACACTTGCAGCACAATTACAGCTGCCATTGCAGGAAGTCCTGACTTTCGCAGTCGATCTTTTAAAGTGGCGCTTTGCAGTGCCCATACCTCCATTGCACGATCGAAACATATACATAACCAGCCCAACTGCGGACCGATCACTATTAACACAACACGCATCAACGTTTGCTAAAACCTTTCCCGATGGTCCGACTTTACCAAATATGCTTGCAAACATGAGTCACAACGTTGTACCGTATGGTACTCTCATTCCGGACGGACAACTTAATCAATATATGGACTATCTTGCCTGGATGATGAAAAATCGATGGCTGATACAGGTACGCACTTATGCTTGCGTAAAGATACGCGGCGAGATCAAGGCAGCCGTCGAGCGGGACAGAGTTGAAGAGCAAAATCATGATCCTTGGCGATCAGGGGACGATGGCATGCTACATGATGAGCTTTTCGAGGACAGTATGATATCAGATCCACACAATGCCTCTAGGCAGGAGAGACTTTGGCTCAACAAGCTTGCTACGTATCATCCAGTCGCCGATGCTACCTTGTTTCTGCGTGTTTGCAAGTACTTCAATGGAAAGCACGCAGTGGAGAAAATTGTTGTTAGGGAGGGTATCGACTCTAAAGCTCTACGGAGACTATTGGAAGCATTCGATGAAGACCTTGTCAAGAGCTATACTTGGTGACGCAGGTCAACAACGCAGTGTCCTAAACATAGGCACACGATCGGAATGCTGACAACCAAGTGCTTCCTGAGTCCAACTGCTGCTGATAGTCGTATTTCGTACTTATTTCGTTCGAGTTTTCGTTTTTATTTCGTTTTTGACCAGCATATAAGGCGCGTACCGACCGAAGATCAGATGTAAAGACAATTATGACTGAAAACAAAGGTAACGAAGGCCAGAACTGGAAGAACATGCCTACCAATGCAGCGACGTGCGCAGAAGAGCGGAAACGATCAGCCATGTTGGTAAGAACGACATCGACAAACGAGAGTCGTCGTGGTTCAAACTCATCTCACGTTTGTATAGAAGAAGGCTGTGGCATAGGGCCTTCAAATGCTCATCCAAGAGACACTCATATAGTCACCCGTACCCAAGTTGTGGAGATTTTCGAGCACCCAGAAGAAGAAACTCGTGGTCCCGGCCCAGGAGAGCCTATCACACGAACTTACCACACGAAGAAAGGCAAGGAGAAGGAAGGAAGTGGTCCTCGACGACAGAGCAAGTTGGGCATTTTCAAGAGATGGAGCTTGCGATGGTCAAGATGATCTGTGTTGAGAACTGACGCACAATTGAATGTGCGCAGAGACTCGAGACCTCCCGGGACTCGGACTGGTCAGGCCAAGCCTGAGCCAGGGGTATTTCGAGCACTCAATTGCATCAGTAGCGCTATACTGCATAGTCAAAACTTATGACTGCAAAATTCTGAATGTGAGTTGATCTTTCTGATGTTTGTATTGATGTATTCACAGTCTCGGTGCTCCGGTTGCCTCAGCCACGGGATGGGATGAGATGCCGAGGGTAAATTCCGATGAGATGACAGCCTTCACCTTCTCCACAAAATTTCCCCATCTTTTCGGCCTCTTTGAACAGCCTGAAGAGATATGCCTGTGACTCCTGTCCTGTACTTAGTCTTCTTTGCCGTCGTGCGACATACTGACTCCAAAGCACACAGACTCTCATGGTCTCTCGAAGGAAGATTCTAGGTCACCGCGACGGATTTACGGTCGACTCTGTCCTCGCGCTACAAGACCTCACCACTTCCAATCCAGTCTTTACAGCCGGCCTGCTCGCGTACTTTATCAAGAAATCAAAGGCCCCACTCAATGGCAGTCTCGTCGGTTGGCTACTCAATCGCAGAAACAGGACATGGGGAATCACTATTTCCGGTGTCCTGTTTGGCTTGTCCGTGCTCAGACGCATCAGCGATGGTCTCTCCCGCAAGGCACGAAATAATGGCGTGACGGACAAGTACGACTGGGCACGAGAAGTCGTGCTCGTTACGGGAGCTAGTTCGGGCATCGGCGCCAGGGTATGTCAGATGTTGTGCGAGCGAGGCATCAAAGTTGTTGGACTCGATGTTCAGCAACCACTGTACACGGTCCCTTTGTCGATGAAGTTTTACGTTTGCGACATTTCGTCTCGCGACAAGGTTTTCGAGATGGCCGAGACCATCAGGAGCGAAGTCGGACACCCGACAGTCTTGCTCAATAATGCAGGGATAGGGAGGTAAGTCACCACCACCACCACAATTGTCGTGCTGGGCAGTACTGATAGTCTAATGTAGAGGAGGAGTCATTCTAGACATGACGGAAAAGGACATCCACGCCGTGATGAACATCAATGCCATCTGTCACTTCTACACGGTCCAGGCGTTCCTGCCACACATGCTCGAGCAGAAACGGGGACACATCTTGACGGTGGCATCGATGGCATCGTACCTCAGTCCCCCTGGTATCTCTGCATACGGCATGTCCAAGGCAGCAGCCCTCGCCTTTCACGAAGCACTCACCATGGAACTACTCCACGTCCACAAGACACCCAAGATCAGGACCAGCATGATCAATCCTCTCTGGACAAAGACGCCATTACTCGATGTAGGCATCAAGGAGAACGGAAAGCAGGGCCCAAAGACGATGCACGTCGATACCGTTGCGGAAGGCATAGTCGACGTCATCTTGAGTGGCGAGAGCACGCATCTCATCCTTCCACGGGCAGTCACTGCCGGATCAATGTTGCGCGGCTTCCCTGACTGGTTACATTGGGGCATCATGAACAAGTCTGCGCAGGAGATGGACTTGTTTGACATGGACACCGTCATCGCCACACAAGGCAAAATGAAATCGTGATGAGAGAGGTCTCTAGATAGCATTCTATGTTTCATTTCACGTCGATTACCCGTCCCTTGTCTAGTATCAGCACGCGCTTGACTGACGCCGGAGTCTCGTCCTCGTAGTGCGTCACGAACAAGACTGCTTGATTGTCCTTGATTTCTTCATTAATGTACATCTTCGCACGATGAATCATGGTCTCGTCCATTCCTGCAAACGGCTCATCCAGAACCACTAATTTCGGCCTCTTGACAAGCGCACGCACGAGCAGGAATAGTCGTTGCAGTGCGGGCGACAAGTCTGACATTTTGCAGTCCAAGTGTTGCTCGAGGTCAAAGTACGTCACAATGTCATTCACCTTGCCCTCTTGTACATCGTCGAATTGCTTGGGAGGATGAAACGACTCGCCGAAAGCAGACTGGATGCACTGCCTGGCGGTCCGGTACATTGGAAAATGTTTGTGCAGTTCAGGACTAGTGTGGCCCATCTCTCGCTGCAATTCAAACACCGAGCGGCCGTCCCTCGTGCTACGTCTCTGCCCAAACAAGTAAATCTCATTCGCGTACAATTTCGGGTGATCGCCTAGAATCATGGCCAGTAGTGTCGTCTTGCCCGATCCATTAGAGCCCGACAAGAGCCACTTTTCACCCGCGCGAATGGTCCAATTGACTTGCTTCAGCACTTCCTTGCCCCAATATGCCACATTCACATTCTTCAAGTCCACCAACACTTTGCCTGACTTATTGCTGTACGCTTCTTGTTCAGCCTTGATATGTGCCACACGATTCGATAAATCAGCCTCTAGTTCAGGCAAGACAGCAGGAGCCGGACCGACGTACCGCGTCGTGCCGTCGGGATTCAACCATAGAATGTGCGTGGCCCAGGGTGGAATCTTGTCCATCGGACGGATGGCCAGGACTAGTTTAGTGTTGCCGCTCGTGTGTAGATTGCCCAACACATCATTCAAGTTTGCTCGAGCACGCACGTCCAGTCCAACGTATGGCTCGTCCAACAACAAGACCTTTGGTCCGTCCAGCAATACCTTTGCGATCGTGGCACGCTTTGATTGTCCATTGGAGAGGTTCATGGTGCTTGCATCCAGTAACTCCACAAGATCCAATTTCTGAGCAACGTCCGTCACCAGTTGATGTACGTTGTCTCTCTTTATCCCTGTAGCCAACCAGTCTCGAAGGTTAGAGTCGTCTTCTCGACGAGAGTGGTAACGCTCCGAGTAATATGCCGAACTGCCTGTGGTGGTCACCTTGGAGTCCAGCATCTTGATGACGTTCGCGGGCCATACTTTCCTCTGAAGAAATGGATGCTGAACAGACTTGGGATCCACCCAATTCTTCCCTCTGATGGTCTGAGCTCGTCAGGAGTGGCAACGACATAATTTCCAGGAGATCTGACATCTAGTATGGTAGTCTTGCCTGATCCCAGTGGACCAGTGATGACCCAGGCATGTTCTGGCTCGATTCTCAACGAGAGATCTTTCACAACAGAGCTCGAGGTGATTGAGTGCTTTATGTATGCATTTGTGAAAGCAAGCAGGGTCTTGCTCATACTACTCACGAAAATTATCCTCAGCCTGCAATTATAGCTCGATGAATTACAATAAACAAAAAACTGTTTGCACTTACACAAAGTTCATATCCGCAAGACTGACATCCATCTTGTCAATCTTGCTTGCCCCACATTAGTTGGGGGTTTGTGAATGCTTGAGATGTGGCGAGTTACAAAAGACGAGTGTCAAGTACAAATAGACAGTTGTTTAGAGTCTACCTACGCAAATTTGGCTCGTCTAGGACGACGTTCAATAGATTGTATATCACTAAAAATGACGCCCCTGCTTTCAACATTTCGCCATGGCAATGCAAATTCATAATTTCGTCATTTTCCCACACACATGCAGGTTTTCAGCTGCGATCTTTCGCATTGCCCGACCAGAAATAAGCTCGCCCTGGCACCGGACTGGTCAGACCTTGACCTTCCAGACTTTTTGTTGGCTTCGAATTCGGCTTCAGCGCCTTTTCTCTCTTACGGAATTCCTTTTCCCGTTGCCTGTCGGAGTCCTTTGCGTGCCATAGTTTGGCTCGAACCGAACTCGCACTCTTCTTCAATTGACCGTCCAGCTTGAAGCTGGCTTCCGATTTGTCGTCATCCAGGATAATCTGCGATCGTGAATTGTTGTTTGGGGAGCTGTCGGCCTCACTCTCTGAGCCTTGTGAGAATGTTGGGGATTTGGGCAAGGCGGGTGACAGTGCAGAGGATTTTGTAGGCCTTGGGAATGAGAATCCCAAAGGACTCTCTGGATGTCTGTCCATCTGTAGTACAAAATTTCTTTCTTGTTTCGGGGAGGTGTCAAAGCCTGGAGACGTGAAGGATGCCATAGATGGAGTTTTTGCTAAAGACCGACTTAGGATTGCGGCTACCCGTGAATCATAGACAGCGGCGGGAGCTTGTTCAGTGGTAGGATCACTAGTAGTAGGTGTCAGAGGTTCGGCATCCTCGGTGAAAAAGACATCCAAGTTATGCAAGGCCGAAACCATGTCACCAAGGGAGGATTCTGCACCGTCAATCGAGAGCATGGTGTCGCTCCTCTCGCTCGGAGCATGATAAGCATAATCCTCCATGTGGAATTGTACATGATCGGGCATATCGTGACTTTGTAAAGTGACTGCACAAGTGTAGAAAACTGCATGGACATTCGTCCGTGTAGTGGTTGACATCGATGCCGGCATGGGTACGGCCCAACCAGAATCGTCGGGGATCCCGAAAAGTGTTGCCGTCTTTTCGTACTCTTTTCTGATGGTCCTGTTGCCTAAACTCATTCGAAGTACTTGTCGATCTTTTGGTCCTCCCGAAATTGAGATAGCTTTGTCGAGTACTTCGAGACCTGCTTGGGCATATTCTGTCTGCAGCAATCGGAGTAAGGGAGAGATGAGGTCCGCGCCAACACCGGCGAACTCAGCCCTCCGAGTATCTACGAAAGGTAGGATGGCTTTTAGCAGCTCCATAGTGCTCAGTTTCATCCAAGCTTCTTTATTAGACAATAAGCCCAAGAGAAATACTAGAGAGGAAGCTTCCCATGCAGGGAAGTACGTCTGTCTTAGTACTGAAGCTATCTGACGAGTGAAGTCTTCGACATTTCTGAATTTTGACTTTGAGTAGGAAGCTAGTATGCGGGATACCGCACCGAGTTCTTGTCGAGCCGAAACAATAGACAATGTTTCTGCGGCCTTCAGCTCGTCTGCTCCAATGGCGTTGGGATGTTCTAGCGCATGGACAAACGATGGCAGATTGGCCAAGATTGCAAAGACAAGCCGCGATTCTCCGCCCACGATGTCATTTGATGGCATGGCCGCAACTCGATTGATCAGTCTTAGTGAAAGTTGCATACACTCTTGCGACCGTAAGCCCTTCAGAAGCGGTATGCTAAGCCCATCAAATTTGCCTTGCCACTTGGGAGGCATAGTCGACATTAAAAATTGAATGTTTTCTGCTTTGTACAAATCGACTTTGTCCAACAACTTCACGAGCATATGTAGAGATTCCTTATACTCCTGCTCGTGTATGGTGTCCAGACAGGCTGCTGTACACCAGAAAAGTTGCGGATATTCTACAAGATCCGGCGCCTTAAGATTATCAATGATAGCGTCCAGAGTGTATAGAATTTCCAGGGAGAAAGCCTGTATATCAGAAGAAGAGTCAGCGATAGTGTTAGAAAGTCGTGCAAGCATGTCAGATAGCATGTTCTGGTCAATGGACGAGGATACACAGCGGAAGACTTGGAAAGCTCGACAGGCCATGTGCCGTACAGGACAAGAAGTCGCCCATGTCAGGGCCACTTTTCCTATGTCCTCCCTTATCGTTGGAAATTGCACAGAATATATGTCGACGACCTCTTTGACGGTGATCTGAAGTGTTTCTGGTGTTCTTTTCCGGTAAACAGAGGAGTGTTGATGCACATCGTCATATGGCCATGTAAATCTGGAATCTCTACGGCGAAAGTCTCCCAAGTATTGTTGCAATGCCAATTTCTTATTGCGATCTTGTGAGGCTTCCACACAGAGGTTGTGCGTCAAATAAAGGAAGAGCTCACGAGCTTGATCTTGAACCAAGGGAATATAGTGATCGAGCATGAGGAACACTACGAGCAAAAGGACAGGAGCTTGTGGTACGATTTCTGGTGAAGGTACAACAATCAAGTCGACCAGAAATATCAGTGCAAGTTGTCCTAAGGAAAACACAACGTGCTTTTGTTGACCTTGAAGAATGCGATCCAAGTCAGCCACGTAAGCAAATTGCGATTCGTCAGCTGAAACCCGCAAAGGTTCCTTGAGTTGAGGCACCATTGCCCTAGGATGAATGTATGCTAGTAAAGCTTCGACAAGCTTCGTTCCTGCAGTAGATCTCGACAAATAGACTATCACTTGCTTGCCACAAGTCACGAATGCAGGTTCGCGCCTGGCAACACTCTGCGAGATGGTGAAGTCTAATATGGCCTTCACATTGCCAGCGAAAGGTCCGGAGACTAGTGCGGTCCACAACCCCTCTATTTCGATGAGTAAAGTTTCGCTGAATCTGAGAGTCATCTCGAAAAGGTTTACGAGAACCATGTTGCTAGCTGCATCTAGATCATCACCGTTGATATCTAAACGCAACTCCGTTATCTGAACCCATGGTAACAGTATTGCGACAACGTCACGTTGAAGTCGAGTCTCTACCAAACGAAAGAACTTTGAGCACTCCGAGAAGATGAGAAACTTTTGCTCCTCGTGATCTTTCGCCACTTGTGCTGCAAGTAAATACTGGCCACGCTTGTAAATTACTGGGTTTTTGTTCGAAATTGCAGCTCGAAATCCTTCCACACAGGTCTTGCCATAAAATCTTGTCTCTGTAGCAGCAAGTAGAGCTAGTGTCCGAATTCGAATTTCGACGTTTTTATCCCCCGCCTTGAATAAACAAAGTGCCAATAACTGCGACAACCCACAGGGATTACTTGACTGCTCGGTGAGAACCTCCGCCAGCACAGTGAAATAGCTTTGTGCTGACTTTGAATCGAAATCGTGAGTATAGCATTGATGGACTGCCTCTTGGTATAAAACCGAGAAGTCGAGATTGTACTTCAAAAGATTGGTTAGTGCTCGCCGTCCAACGCTATGAATCTTCTCGCTAGAGCTTCCAAACACGGCGGCGATCCAGGCAAAGACTCCATCAATCTCAAAGGACATTGTGGAGGTTTTACTGCGCAAAGCATCGAGCCCTTGAGTTACGGGGCCCTTACATAGGGTTGCCATAGCACTTAGCGCAGCAAATTCGACGTTACGCTTTTCAATCTCCATTGAAGCTGTCAGCGCCCCTCGGTCTCGATTGTCGCCATATGTATCAAGGATTGACTGTCGCATGATCTCTTCTCTTTGTTTTGCCATCTGTTCATACGGGCCGTGATTGCACCATTCCTCGATCAGACGGAAGCAAGACACTCTCCCCTCGAATGGAAGCCAACGAGCAGGATTAGGACTACCAAGCAAGCTCTCCCATACGGCCTCAAGGAGTCCACAGAAGTGACGACGCAGCTTCTGGTATTCCCATTCAACTTGCACATCGTCATCACTAAGAAAACTCTTCACATCCTTTAGGAAATTGAGAACAGTTTCAAGAACCCACTCATCTCCAAGCACTTCTTTGTTGCCTAGGAAGTGCGAAGTCAATTGCAAGACATGAGTGAGTTCTGTTCGTAGGCGGTCGAAACGCTTGTTGCTTCTCACTTGACCAGACTTTGTTTTCTGCTTGTTGTGGTCTACTAGGGCACGCATGACCGGACTAAGGTCCTCTAATAAGACCTTGTACAGGTTTATGTTTATACAGCCTAAAGAGGTGACGATTGCCTCTCTTACAGTAGTGTGATCGACGGCAAGCATGGGTAGCACCAATTGAAACAGCGATCTTGCCGATGTTATGCGATCGAGAGTTACTTGAGGAGCTGTCCTTTTCTTGCCGTTCGGAAGACTGGTCGGTTGTGATTGCTCGTCGGCAAGTGTCAGAGTGGTGCAAGCCATAATCAGGTATAATTTCCATTGCTCGATCATGCTCTCGGGCGAGGTGATGACCTTTGTATTTGCTCTTGCCATCACATCGAAAGGACTTGGCGACTTTAGATTCTCTACAGCATTCGAAATTGCTGGATGCATTTTCAACAGTCTATTGCAAATGACATTTCTGCAGAGCACGACCGTGATTGGAAATCGTCTGAAACAGAGTTGTATGAGGCGTGGAAAGATCTTGAACCAAATAGCAGCATCGACTCCACTTTCACTCTCAGCCACTCTTAGTAAGATGTCGTTTGATCTTTCTTGCTTTAGCTTGACTGTTCTGCTTCGTTCAGCTAGTGAAGCCTGATCCAAGATGTGTTCAAGCATTGAAGCACCATCTTCCACGAGAATGTCAATGATTCTTGATCCTTTCATCGAGACTTTGGAAGTAGTACGCGTGTGACCTGTGGGCCTCGTCGCTTCTGCCTGCAGATCCATGACAATATCGAATTCGCTTACCAACTGTAGTATCTCTATTGCATGCGAACGTATGGCTCGCGACTGGCTGCACAAGAAGTACAAGCCATGTGCCTCGGTCTCCTCAATTATTGTCCAGATGTTGGTCATCTCCAACTCTTCCCCACGAATAGGAACTGTCGGACTAGCCTCAGACTCCTGACCCCTCTTTCGAATCTGCGAAATCCAAATTCGAAGCAATTCTGTGTAAAGTCCTAGTTTGCTTTCTGTACTCTGTGGAAACCGAGCATCGAATCCAAGTAATACCCGAGCATATCCGACTACGACAGACTGTACCTTATTTGTTGTTGCAATTGACTTGAGAGCTCGCTCGGCTGACTGACGTATGCCAGTATCGGAATGCGCGGTAGCTTTGCACATCATTTCGATCACTTTGGGTATTGGTGTTGCCGTTGAGATGCACTGAGGCCAGGCATCGAAGATGGCTGCGAGCAGATCGTAGTATTGTTGTTTCTCGCGAAGAACTCCGTTGGCATTGAGCATCGAGTCCTGTGTCACTAGAGCTGGTCTGGCAGCGTGCACGGTACGCTCCTCCGCTGCTCCCGGACCACAGACATGTTGATCACAGAAAAATGCTACCCTGCATAGGTAAGCGGCGAATTTCTCGTGGAAATCTGCCAGCAATGGAGACTTAGCGTCTGTCGTGGTGGTATTGTTCGAGGATTGCGGCATGTCGGTCATGCTTGAGCCGAAGCTTACAGGGAACGAAGGGCGATCTGACGGACTCCGTAAGTCATGCAGAATCCAGAGAAAAGATCGAATAGCGATAGTAATGCGAACCGGATGCAGTATGTCAAGATCCAGTGTGCTGTTGGTGTTGTTCAAGTGCTCGGCACCAATCAAGGGAAATATCATAGACCGGAAACAATATTCCTGATGTCGCAGACCAACGTATCTGACCAGCTGTATCAGAGGTTCTTGAGGTAAATCCGACAAGTGTTGTGAACGTCTCCCGACCGGGAAAAAGAGACGATAAAGGTGATCCAGCTTCCTGGTCAGGATTGCTGGCTGCTCAGCCCACCGGAACACGGCGACCCAGACCAGACGGGTGACGTTCTCCACAAGTGTTTGACGGTATGGCTTCTCCTTCAGTTTTGCAATGTTTTGCTCGATTAGCGGGCACCATCTATCAACGAAGCTTTCGCGTACAGAAACGCATAGTAAAGTCGCAGTCAAGGGAAATGCCGAATTCCAATACCTGGTCTTCTCTAATAGTTTCATAGATCGCGGGAGCAGTGCTATCACAAGCCTCGACCACGCAGGATAGTTCACCTCAGCTGTCGCCGTCTGTCGTGTCAGATTTGTTTTATTACCTTGCAGATAAGCTTACCTCAGCTACAGGGACAATAAGAAGATGAAGAACATCTAGATAAGCCTGTTTGACCTTGTGCCCGTGCGCGTCCAGAAAGAATGTTGCAAGGCTCGAAAGGAATTCAGCAGATTCCTCGAGACAAGCAGCGGGATATAACTTGATCTTCAAATGTCGCATGCCATTAATGATCATCTCGACTCGTGGTTCTTTCTCCTTCGAAATAAGACCCCTTCCTGACTTTTCAAGATCCGCAATAAAGCGATCAGAGACAGAAGCAAAGCGGATACCGGACAGCCAGCCCAGTAGTTCCGCAAATAGCGTCCAATTGGCAATGCGCAATGGAGAGTAATACAGACTTTCCGGGTCTGCATTTTTGAGCTGATTGAAAACAATTTCTTCCAATTTGTCTCCGACTTCATTGCCCAGGGAATCAGCGTTGATCTGTCGCACAATCTCAATTAATGTTCTGCACAAGATGAATATGGACACCAAGCTTTTGCGATCCATCTGCACGGCAGCTTCACGCAAGGGATCCGACGTCTGTTGTACGTGGTAACTTGAGGATGGCGATCTCACAAACGAAGGTCGTGGGGGGTCAGTTGGACGTCGGGAGAGTCCAGGCTGTGGGTCCAATATACCTGGTCCAGGACCTGGGTTAAACGAAGGATTAGAGTCGCTCTTCAGCTCAGAGCGAGACTTGCGCCAGAACATTACACTGTCAATGACAGGCTTCGGATTCTGTCGCGCTATGTAGCCAAGACTCTTAAGCACTTTGTCGAAGGCAGGATCCGATCCTGGACCAAGAATGCGCATTATGTCAGGCTCGGGCCCAGAGGCTGGACCTAATATAGTGTTGATCTTTTTCTCAGCGATTCTTACGAATGATGTGAAGACGACATGCAGAGCATATGTGAAAGGACTCTTATTTGTCTCTTCCATGTCATGGAGATGAAGACCTTCATTGACGACCTGTGTATGAGCCTGACTACTGCTTTGTGAGGGTTTCGTCACGGTTGTGGTTTCCTTCGAAGGAGCCTGAGCTCGGCCTCCGAATGAAAATTGTCGTCCGCCGCTGCCTGCAAGCACATTTGGCCGCTTCAGCGGGCTCAGCTGGTCTGTACCAGTCATTCCAGACAGTTCTTTAGATCAGAAGCATTGCCGTAAGGCAAAAACTGCAGAATTTCGTGCTCGAGCCAACAGAATACAAGAGGTTGTCCTTATTCGTGCAGATACCACTCATTTGCCCAGGACAGAAGAAGTTCGAATGCCCTGTCGGCCCGTGTCGAATCTCGGCAATGCAGCTCTCGGGCTGGTGGCAGTAGAAGTTATGGAAGACTCGTTAGGATGTCGCTGGCAGTGAATCCAGTGTGCTGGTATCAAGGCACTAAACTGTTGCAAGGGGCTGCAGATCACTTTTAAGCTTGTAAGAGTGCCATTCGATGCTCTGAGTATATAGAATATCAATTTGTCTGGACAGGGACTTGGCTATCTTCGTAGCAGCAGCAGCAGCAGTTGCAGTAGCTATAGCAGTAGCGCTAGCAGTATGTGTAGGCACAATGTAATGTTGTACACCAGGGCTTCCAAGGAGGTTGACGTTGATAGTGGGGAACAATAAATACAGAATCCACGTGAAATTTAAGCCAGCAGCTTCATGATCAGTTTCATGGTTGAAGCAGCTGATCATGATCGGACCTGAGGACGCGCCCGACTGATCGCATCGACTCACATGGCGGCTTGTGCGTGGAGTCGATGCATACCGTACAAGTACCGTAACTGCCATTTAGTAGAGCTACATTTGCAACTACAGGTATACTTGAACATACTCTGAAAGATTTAGACCACGACTATCGATTCGTACCTAATTCTTCCATCGGAGCTATAGCTACATCTCCACGTTCAGTGCGCAAGCTGGTTTTGATTGCAGAATTGACACCGGATTCTCAAAGACAGTGAAATCCTCACTTGCGACTCTCCGCTATATCTATTAATCCTGCAAACCTCTCTGGTTTCCTGGTCCGATCGAGTCCAGACGATCTGTCGCTTCGCGATCTGCTGCGCTTGCTTTTATACTCCAGTACTACATCAGAATCGAGCACAAGCACCAAAGGTTTGGCCAGGCTGGAGCTCTAGTACAGTTGGGTACGACACAAGTATAACTTTTTGCGGACGAAGCATTGGTCACGAAGATGTCTGGAAAACTCAAGTTGTTGTCGGAGCAACTCAAAATATCGATCCTAGAGAGGAACCGTCTGCTTGCCCTCGATATCAAACCCACTGATGAAGATGAAGAAGAACTCTCTAGCTCGTTACGAACCTTGTCACATGGCATAAAGGCTTTAGCTGGCAATGGAAACGAATACAGATCGGACGCCTTTCAAGACGAGTTGTCTTTTCTCAAGCAGGAATACCGTGAACTGCAAAGTCTGTATAAGGACGAAATTCCTGAAATTGAAGGACAGACGGTGGGCATTGTTCAGAGCAATACTACAGTGCCATACAGAGACGATCCGGATCTTGACAGGGAGGCACTATTGCCATTGGAACGTTCTCGGAAGAGCGTACGCTTCACAGACACGCTCGTGGACGCCGGACTACGCGACAGTGACTTGTTACAAATGCAGACTCAAATGATGGAAGATCAAGACAATTCCTTGGAGCATCTTTCTTCTTCGATTGGACGACAACGAGAGCTATCTATTCAGATCGGAAACGAGCTCGATGAACACGGGGATTTGTTGGACGACATGTCGTCTCGTGTAGATCGCAGTACAGGTCGGCTCGACCAGGCCAAGCAACGGCTGACTCAATTCTCGCGGAAAGCCAAAGGCAATAGCCACCTTTTAACGATCTTCGTTCTGATAATCATACTTGTGTTGTTGTTGGCGGTCCTCTGAAGACAGATCTCTTAGGTGAAAGGTAGCACGTTTGAGCCTAACATGGAGAATGGAGTGACATGATGGGTCTTGATGTTTACTGGCAAATCAACTTCGGCATCTCGTTGTGCTCCTCGGTTTCGAGTGGATCAGCACCCTCTTTTCTACTTCCAAGTCGATCGGTTTGCCTCTCAGAGCTAATTATGTTCCGTCTGTCAGACCAATCGCATTAATATTCCAAGCCAGTGTGCCCACAATCGAGAATTGTACATGTGCACGATGCATAAGCTTCGGGGTCATCTTCAGAAGGTCATGATGCGTAGCTCGCTGCTAACAATTCATGACATAACCACTGATGAGTGTGAAACTTTGTTCATATGTAAATACTACTAATGTTATTGTTACTGCAGTACACGAGCCAGAATGACACTAGTGACAAAGCTTATTGAGCGAGTAGCGGCAGCATTGGCTCTGATTCTACCGGAAAAGCCGAGAACGGCAACCTTTACTAGATTTGCCCAAACACCCTTACATAACTTGGAACAAAACATCTTGACCAAACGCTCGCCTCGAGGTAGATAAACCCGGCTGATTACTTTTATAGCTGATCCTATTTAGTAGTACGGCTTAGATGGCATCCGGTGACCAAAGCGGCAAAGTCGCTGATGCTGCCACAAGGGTCGACTACAGCGATTATATTATTCTCGGAATCGTTGCACTTGCCACTATCGCTTGGTTCACGAAAGGTAAATTATGGGCAATCCCGAAGGTCGAAGTACCTGCGCCGTCTTCAGCGATGAAGTCTTCCGCATCGCGGTGTGTAGTGCAGAAGATGCGCGAGTCTGTAGGATCATGATACAGCATTGTCGAATCATCCTACTAATGCACGACAGGATAAGAATGCTGTGGTTTTCTATGGTTCTCAGACTGGGACCGCCGAGGACTATGCCGCCAGGCTAGCAAAGGAAGGGCATCAAAGATTTGGACTGCGTACTATGACTGCAGATATGGAGGACTATGATTACGACACCTTGGACGAATTTCCAGATGATGCAGTAGCGATCTTCGTGGTAGCTACATATGGGGAGGGCGAGCCAACCGACAACTCGACCGCCTTTTTCGAATTCGTACAAGATGAGAACTCTGTGTTCGGAGAAGGCAAGACGGCAGATGAGGGACCACTCGGAAGCATGCAATATGCGGCCTTTGGTCTTGGAAACAAGACATACGAGCACTACAATGCAATGGTCAAGATTTGTGACAGAGCACTAAGTAAATTGGGAGCAACTGCAGTGGTTGACTATGGTATGGGCGATGATGGCGATGGCACTATGGAGGAGGATTTTATCGCTTGGAAGGACACAATGTGGTCAGCCCTTGTTCAAAGGATGGGCTTAGAGGAGAGAGAGGCGACATACGAGGCAAGCTTCTCTGTCACAGAGGACGCCGATCTGACTCCTGAATCGACTTCGGTATTCCTCGGCGAGCCCAGCAAGAAGCATCTGACCAAGGCCGCTAAACCATTCAACGCTAACAATCCTTACTTCGGACCAGTAGCCTGTTCTAAAGAGCTTTTCCAAGCCAAAGATCGAAATTGCCTACACATCGAAATCAACTTGGAAGGTTCTGGGATGAAGTACAAGACCGGAGATCACATTGCCGTCTGGCCGACCAACCCGGACCAGGAAGTCGATCGTCTACTATCAGCGCTTGGCCTAGAAAGTAAGCGGGACACCGTTATCCGCTTGAAAGCTCAGGACTCGACCTCGAAAATTCCTGTACCACAACCTACGACGTATGATGCCTGTTTACGATACTATCTAGAAATTTGTGGACCCGTTTCGCGTCAACTGATGGCAACTCTAGTTCAATTCGCCCCTGATGAACGAGTCAAGGCAGAGGTCACTATGCTGGCACAAGATAAGGAACACTTTCACTCAAAAGTGTCTAAACCTCACCTCAATCTTGCCCAGATGCTACAAATGATCACGCGCTCTTCATGGTCAATTCCGTTTTCGGTAATTCTTGAGTCCTGTGGAAAACTACAACCACGTTACTACTCAATCTCTTCATCCAGCGTCGTCAACCCTGCCACTGTCTCCATAACTGCAATCGTTGAATCTAAGAAATTTGTGGATCATGAAAATGTTCTCAATGGAGTGACGACAAACTACTTGCTAGCATTATCGCGCAAGAAGAACGGAGAATCGGATCCTCATCCGTATGGAGTCTCTTACAATATTGCAGGACCACGCAACAAGTATTCTGATATTAAGGTGCCTGTACATATTCGACAGTCCAATTTCAAACTCCCAGCAGACTCGTCCGTTCCTATCGTCATGGTTGGACCTGGTACTGGCGTTGCACCTTTCCGGGCTTTCATTCAAGAACGAGCTCATCAGGCACAGAACGGAATGCAAGTCGGGAAGACGCTGCTGTTTTATGGTTGTCGAAAGAAGAATGAGGACTTTCTGTATAAAGACGAATGGCAACAGTATAAGGAAATTCTTGGTGATGCGCTGGACATTGATGTTGCTTTCTCTCGCGATGGACCGGAGAAGATTTATGTGCAACATCGACTAGCTGCACGAGGTGTAGAAGTCAAGTCTCTGCTGGAATCTGGCAATTTCTACTTGTGTGGTGATGCTGCACATATGGCTCGAGACGTGAACAACGAGTTGCAGCGTTTGCTAGGAGAGGACGTTGTCAAACAAATGCGATCTACTCAAAGACATCAAGAGGACGTGTGGTCATAGAGGATAGAAGCAGACGTTGTGTCGTTTGTCGGAAGCGCGCCAACGTAGCATATACCTGTTTCATTTTACATCAAGCGCGATACGCTAATGGATAAAAGCATTACTTTCCGATATTTAATTCACAAATCAAACAGCCACACGCGCTCTCGCCATCGCAAGCAACATGCATGCTTCTCGAAAGATTTCTTTCTCGGTGAAAAGTTGCACAATCGACTACCGAATTAATTATCCACAGGCTTTCCCGCACGAATCAGTACCACCATTCATGGGTCCTCAAAGTTTCGCTATGCTAATCTTGATAGCTTGCAGCCGAAACTGTCTATTGTGCATGCGCGCATGTGTGTACGGCATACGTTCTGCAGCAGGCCTACACTGCTAATCTAGAAAGCCGAGACACTAACAACAAAATCGGTACTTGCCGGATTTCATGATTCTCTTGGACAAATTGGGGCCTTTGTAGGTAGGATTTTGTCAGACAGGTCTGGCACTGCACTCAAATTTGCAATAACCTTCCAGATTAAGGAACGGACATCCCTACGTTGACTCCAATCGGTTATAAGCCTCAGAATTCCTGCCTTCCAAGGTTGCGATCAGATCCTTACGGCAGTCCTTACGATTCGGATCTTGTGCGGTTGATGACTGATCTTCAGATCTGTCGACAATCTTTTGGACAGTATGAGCACTGAACTGTCCCTAACAGTTACCTCGGGATTCATGTAGGCTATGAAGTTGACTCGCATGATACAGAGTCAAATCGCTGGCAGGCACAATCTGAGGCTGACAATCTATTGCTCGCTCAATCAATCAAATGTGAAGGACTAGTCGCTAAGTACGAGAGCTGCACAGCCACTAATGTGACCAATATTGTCCTACGCCCAAAACGAACGAGACAAACAGGGTAGATGAACACAGAGGCCACTGATGCAGAAGAATCCCAAGAGAATCAGACCACCGATTCCACAAATCTTGGTGCCGCAATATATTGGAGACATCGACCAGTTGGGGGTGGCAAGAGCAGCTGCTGTGTGACTATACGGCAATTCATTGCATATGACGATTTTTAGAGCGGAGAGTGAACGCATGCTTGGCAAAGTCCTAGACAAGCTGCGCAGGTGCTAGAGAGATCCTATGTTGCATCCTTGAGATTTGTCCGTAGGCGATCAGGTATCCTCAGCCTCTCACGCTCCCACACCACTATGGTTCTTCAGACAGTCTCCCGAGGTCTGCACAAACAAGTCTGTCCACCTCGCGTGCCATCAACCACCGAGATCAAACAATAACGCCATTGTCTTTCGTTCTTACTTCTGGGCCTCCAACAATTCGCTACAGAGCTCCTGACCTGGTTCCTTCGTTCGGGCGTCCTCTTGTAAAGATTATAATCTTGCATTGAGGATTGTTGTAGCGGCTCTTTCAGTTTGTGGTCGAGCAAATTGCTTTCATTCTCTTTCAGCACTTCCCCGAGTTTCGAGCTTCAATCTGGTATTCTCTGGTCTGAGCTCGAGGATCCTTGTCTGCTAATTGTGTTCAGAGCCACATACATGTCGAGCAAGGGTCCAATTGCTGAAGCCTTCAAAACTGATGAACATTCTGACGTCCCAGAGAAGTACAACAACAGCAAGTGCGCAGAACCGGTGCCCAACGTCGATCGTTCTTGCAGTCTAGACGCGAACAGTAGTGAAATGCCGGACCGAAACGGGAAGACAATATCAAGACCAGTCTCAAATTTGTATTCACCAAATACTAGTGCCTCAAGCATTGGACAAATGAGAGGAGACCTGCCTTTGCATGCTCAAGAGACTGCGAACTCGATTGGTTTCGATCCAACGATCCCGAACTTCATATCAGCAGGGTACGGGCTTCAGTATCAGCACTGGCCAATTGAGGCAAGCACTTCATATGCATCCAACTTTTTTGCTTTCAACAGCTCTCCTCTGACACATGATGCAACTGAACAGCATCAGTACTCTTATATCTCCGGTACGAGAATGTGTAATCCTCACAGTCCGGTCACATCTCCAGTGCAGCTGGTCCCACGAAACGCCAGGAGACCTATTATGCACAATCAGTCAAGAAGACCTTCTTGGACAGGATTTTATCAAAATAGGGTCAAGAAAGCATTCAGTCATTCGTTCAAGCCTCAAACTACACTTGTTCGCGAGCTTGCTCAGGCACCACAGCCAGAGACAAAGCAGCCAGATCTCAGAGGAGATCCGCGATCGACTGTCACAACACCGCAGGCCAGCGACAATGCTCGGCCAGCAGCAATGATTGGATATGGCACATTGCCACCGACTCCGGTATTTTCAAGCCCTCCTTTCAAGCACGCCACGATAGTGAGTTTAGAGGTTCTTGCCAAGCTCAACACTGGTTGTACAATTCCACCACCAGTTCCTAGTCTGTTTGTAGGAGCCTCAGTGGAAGAAGCTCTCGAGCAATCTTTGTACAATCCAAATCAAACTACAAATGTTTATATTCGTGGTCTTCCACCTGACACGACAGATGAGAAACTGCTTGCAATTTGTGAGCGTTTCGGGAGTATATCGAGTAGTAAAGCGATTGTCGATATTCAGACAGGCCTTTGTAAAGGTTTTGGTTTCGCCTGTTATGACAGCGAAGTTGACGCTACTGCATGCATTGCTGGATTGATACACTGCGGATATCAGGTCTCTTTCGCTAAGGAAAGCTTCAGCACACGTCTGAAGAATTTACAGGACCCACAGTCTACAAATCTGTACTTGAGCAATCTACCACTCCACATGCACGAAAAGGTTTGTTATCATGAGATCTGAGGATTTCTCTGCTGACAGTGCCTAAGGATTTGGAAGAAATGTTTCAGCCTTACAAGGTAGTCTCCAATAGAATTTTGAGAGACTCAAACAATCTGAGTCGTGGCGTCGGATTTGCTCGCCTAGCCGACCGTGTCTCTGCGCAGGCAGTGATAGATAAGTTCGACAACACATGTATCAGTGGTAGTTCTGATGAGTTGCCACTTCAAGTACGATTTGCAGATTCTCCACATCAGAAAAGGCTCAAGGGACAAACTCAACGCCGACGACAATGGAGAGCTCGAGAATATAACTTGCTTACAGGACATCTTGGTCTCGAGGATCTTTCTTCGACAAATCCCAGCACAGACGTCTCTCAGTACGCCTTCTTTGCTTCTTCATCCGGACCTTTATACGACCAGGCAGGCTCGAGTGACGATTATTTCCCAGCTTGTTTCGGCGTGGTTCAGAACTTTCCCTCCCACACATACGAACAAGCACAGTTCGTGCCGGCTGTAGACTCTGGAGATGATGATCAAGCGTCGTCTTCTGTCGATGCGATTTCAAGGACTATGGCGGACCAGCTCACAATATGATTGTATGCAATGAAGATTTTGTTATGTACTCTCTACATATAGCACCTCAATCTAGCTTGTTGCGTTTGATTGCTTGTTCATCCTTGGTGAGTCATGCACGCAACAGTCTGCAGTGGTGTATCGTGGGTTTCATCGTCCGCACCCTGGCAACCTGGAAGAGTTGAGTCACAAAAGCCTAAGCAAGTGACCTGTCTCCTCGGTCATATGTGCCAGACGACCGAAGTACGGGCTGATCACGTCTGACGACTGATCACAGGAATGACTGATCACAGGAGATCGAGATCGAGTTGTCGTATATGATCGTATCGCCAGAACAGATCATCTCCGGAGCTCCCCACAATTTTCTGGATCTGCAGTGGATTTTCTGTCCTCGACCCCAAGCTTGCGATGCCAGTGCTTCAGGAACCATCATCCTCCGCAGACTGCTTCAGGTGTCTTAGAAGTAGTTTCTAAAAGTCGTTGGCGGCCCTGTCGCGACTGCTATTTTGTGGAAAGACCAGGACTCGAGGAACCACATCTGTGAACGAACCTGGTCCCTTTCTATTGAGCAACCGCTCTAAGATTTTGCAGTTCGAAGTGAAATGGTCGGCAGGAGAGAATCTCAGTACCGAAGACCGTCGGTGAACGTTCCTGCACCTTCGTTGACGACTCCTACCAGTCCCAGAAATGACGGGCAGTTTCCAGTCATCCCGAGTGCTCCACTGAGCAAGCCAACGGCGACTCATCCAAGACACAACGTTATGCCAAGCAACAAAAGCTCAACATATCCTTATCCTCCTGTCTCTGCTGCCTCACGATCCGACACGGATGGGAGGCTCATCACTTTGGAGCTCAAAGATGGCTCAGCATATCAGGGCTATTCATTCGGTGCGAATAAGAGCGTTGCTGGAGAATTGGTGTTTCAGACTGGAATGGTCGGGTATCCGGAGTCAATCACTGATCCCTCGTACCGGTATGGTTCCACAAACCTCGAGATGAGCTGTAGTACTGACATATTCAAAGAGGTCAAATACTAGTCATAACCTTTCCACTCGTGGGCAATTATGGAGTGCCCTCCAGACAGACGATTGATGGCATGATTTCCGAATTGCCAGCCTATTTCGAGTCTATCGATATCCATGTCGCCGGATTAGTGGTAGGCACTTACTCGTTTGATTACAGTCATTACCTTGCACAAAGCAGTCTCGCTACTTGGCTGAAGGAACACGACATACCTGCAATCTACGGCGTCGACACTCGAGCTCTAACCAAAAAGATCCGAAATTCCGGGTCCATGTTGAGCAAAATGTTGTTACAAAAACCGAAAACGTCAAGCATCTTGACCGCAATAAGTGACACTTTCTCGAGCACTTCTACCGATCGAGATGCTTGGCGTGCTGATTTCGAAGCGCTCGAATGGTCAGATCCGAACGCTCGCAACCTAGTCCCGGAGGTCTCCACCAAGAAGACACTGCTCTACCAGGCGTCACCGGAACATGCCATCAAAACAGCTGAGGGCAGACCACTCCGAGTACTTTGCGTCGACGTCGGAATGAAGGCCAATCAGATTCGATGCTTCGTCAAAAGGGGAGTGGAGATGAAGGTTGTTCCCTGGGACACGGATTTCACAACCGAAAAGGACTATGATGGGCTATTCATCTCGAACGGCCCTGGTGATCCCGCTCTGCTCGACGACATTGTTCAACGACTGCGCAAAGTTATGGAGGTCAAGAAAGTTCCCATCTTTGGTATCTGTCTGGGCCATCAGTTGTTGTCCAGAGCAGCGGGCGCACAAACGCAGAAGATGAAGTTTGGTAACAGAGGTCACAACATCCCTTGCACAAGTACCGTGAGTGGAAAATGTTACATCACTTCGCAGAACCACGGTTTTGCCGTTGATGCCAAGAGCTTGCCGCAGGATTGGGAGGAGTTATTTGTGAATGCAAATGATGGATCCAACGAGGGTGTTCATCACAAGACTTTGCCATTCTTCTCGGTACAATTTCATCCGGAATCAACCCCTGGTCCTCGAGACACGGAGTTCATGTTTGACGTCTTCATCGATGTCATGAAACGCTCTGCTGACGCTGGCACACTACAGAAAGTCAACTGGCCTGGCGGTTTGGTCAAAGACAACAAAGCAGCTCATCCTCGGGTACACCCCAAGAAAGTTCTTGTGCTCGGCTCCGGTGGATTATCGATTGGTCAGGCAGGAGAGTTTGATTACTCTGGCTCTCAGGCAATTAAGGCTCTGAAGGAGGAAGGAATCTACACGATTCTGATCAATCCAAATATCGCCACAATCCAGACATCGAAGGGACTGGCAGACAAAGTATATTTCCTGCCCGTGAATCCAGACTTTGTGCGAAAGGTCATCAAGTACGAACGACCAGATGCGATATATGTCACATTCGGTGGGCAGACGGCTTTGAGCGTTGGTATCGCCCTCAAAGACGAATTTGCCGAGCTTGGAGTCAAGGTCTTGGGAACTCAGATCGAGACTGTCATCACCACTGAAGATCGAGAACTATTCGCTCGAAGCATGGAAGAGATTGGCGAGAAGTGTGCCGTCTCTGCCTCGGCAACGACCGTACAAGAAGCACTCGATGCCGTCGAGCACATTGGCTATCCTGTCATCGTTCGTGCCGCTTACGCTCTCGGAGGTCTGGGGTCCGGTTTCGCTGACAACAAAGAACAGCTCGTAGACCTATGTAAAGTTGCCTTCGCGGCCTCACCTCAAGTCCTCGTTGAAAAGAGTATGAAGGGCTGGAAGGAAATTGAGTACGAGGTCGTGCGGGATTGCCAGGACAACTGTATTACAGTCTGTAATATGGAGAACTTCGACCCTCTCGGCATTCACACCGGTGATTCGATCGTGGTGGCCCCTTCGCAAACTCTGTCCGATGAGGACTACAACATGCTAAGGACAACTGCGGTTAACGTCATTCGTCACCTTGGAGTGGTTGGTGAGTGTAACATTCAGTATGCTCTCAATCCGTTTTCGAAAGAATACTGTATTATTGAGGTCAATGCACGATTATCGCGATCATCAGCCCTCGCCTCGAAAGCGACTGGTTATCCCCTGGCTTTCATTGCAGCCAAATTGGGACTCAACATTCCACTGAATGAGATCAAAAATAGTGTCACCAAGAAGACCTGTGCTTGTTTCGAGCCATCCTTAGACTATGTCGTGGTCAAAATTCCTCGCTGGGATCTCAAGAAGTTCACTCGAGTTAGTACCTTACTCAGTTCTTCGATGAAATCAGTTGGAGAAGTGATGAGCATTGGTAGAACATTCGAAGAAGCCATCCAGAAAGCAATCAGAGCTATCGACTACAGTAATTTGGGATTCAACGAAACCGATGCTTTGATGTCCATTGACTCTGAGCTCCAAACGCCTTCCGATCAACGTCTCTTTGCTATTGCTAACGCTATGCATCAAGGCTACAGTGTGGATAAGATTTGGCAGATGACAAACATCGACAAGTGGTTCCTGACTCGTCTTCATGGACTGATGACCATGGAGAAGGAAATCCAAAGCTTTGGGGCATCAAGTCTCCCAGCTACACTCCTCCGCAGCGCCAAGCAAGTTGGGTTCTCTGACCGACAAATTGCAAAATTCGTAGGGTCAAATGAATTTGCGATTCGACGCAGTCGTGTCGAAGCTGGAATACAGCCATTCGTCAAACAGATTGATACAGTTGCAGCAGAGTTCCCTGCGTACACAAATTACTTGTACATGACTTACAATGCTGCCGAGCACGATCTAACATTTGACGATCACGGTGTCATGGTGCTTGGTTCCGGTGTATACAGGATTGGTTCCTCAGTTGAGTTCGATTGGTGTGCAGTCACTGCTGTGCGAACACTGCGACAGAAGAAAGTCAAGACTATTATGGTCAACTACAATCCGGAGACTGTTTCTACCGATTACGACGAGGCGGATAGACTGTACTTTGAGAATATCACGATGGAAACCGTCTTGGATATTTATGACGTCGAGAATTCTGGAGGTGTTGTCATTTCCATGGGAGGACAAACCCCTAACAATATCGCTCTCGAATTGCACCGACAAAATGTCAAAATTCTTGGTACATCGCCGGAAATGATTGACACTGCTGAAAATCGATACAAGTTCTCTCGAATGCTGGACCGAATCGAAGTCGATCAGCCGACTTGGTCTGAGCTCACCAGTATAGACGAGGCAGCCAGATTCTGTCAGAAAGTGGGTTTCCCCGTCTTGGTCAGACCTTCTTATGTTCTTTCTGGGGCTGCGATGAACACAGTATATTCCGAGGACGATCTATCCAATTACCTCAAGCAAGCTGTTGAAGTCTCCCGAGAATATCCCGTTGTGATCACAAAGTACATCGAAGGTGCGAAAGAGATTGAAATGGACGCCGTAGCTGTCGATGGAAAGATGGTAATGCATTGCATTTCCGAACACGTCGAGAACGCTGGAGTCCATTCCGGAGATGCCACACTCATACAACCACCTCAGGATCTTGATCCAGAAACAGTCAGACGTATCGAGATTGCCACTGCAAAGATTGGTAATGCGCTCAATGTCACCGGACCATTCAACATCCAATTTATCGCGAAGGACAATGACATTAAGGTCATTGAGTGCAATGTCCGAGCTGCTCGATCTTTCCCCTTCGTTTCCAAGGTTGTGGGTGTCAACCTCATCGAGATGGCGACCTTGGCCATACTTGGCTTCCCAGTGACGCCCTACCCACGGGTCACCTTGCCGAAGAACTACGTTGGTATAAAAGTGCCGCAATTCAGTTTCAGTCGATTATCAGGTGCTGATCCTGTCCTCGGAGTCGAGATGGCCTCAACTGGTGAGGTGGCATGTTTCGGCCAGAACAAGTATGAGGCCTACCTAAAGGCTCTTGTATCTAGTGGTATCAGACTGCCGAAAAAGAACATCTTGTTATCGATTGGAGGATACAAGGAGAAAATGGAACTCCTTCCATCGGTTGAGAAGCTACACAAGATGGGCTTCAAGATCTTCGCGACTTCAGGTACAGCGGATTTCATTCAAGAACATGGAATTCCCGTCAAATACCTGGAGGCACTTACGAATGACGACAGCGAACAGAAAAATGAGTATTCCTTGACTCATCATCTGGCCAACAATCTCATAGACATGTATGTTAACCTTCCTTCTGCCAACAGATTCAGACGTCCAGCAAACTACATGTCCAGTGGGTACCGATCCAGACGACTGGCGGTCGACTATTCCATCCCAATCATTACAAACATTAAATGTGCCAAGTTGATGATTGAAGGACTTGTTCGACAAATTCCAATGGAGATCACGACACTGGATGCACAGACAAGCGTCGAGACTGTAAAGCTGCCAGGCTTGATCAATGTTGCGGCATTCGTTCAGGGCGTGTCCGATGCAACTGCGACTGATTTCGAGTCTGTATCGAAAGCCTCGGTCGCAGCAGGCTTTTCCATGCTACGAATACTCCCTAATGGGTCCAAGGCTTCCGTCAGCGACGCCGACACCTTCAGAGAAGTTCGTCAACAAGCTATTCAAGCAGCGCAGTGTGACTTCAACATAGCTGTTGGTGCCACACCTGACAACGCAGAACATCTAGCTAGCGAGCTGTCGTCGGAAACCGGAAGTCTATTCATTCCCTTCAACAATCTGTCTGGCAACATCAACAAAGTGACAGCTGCCGCGAGCCACTTCAGTGCTTGGCCAGATTCCAAGCCGATAGTGACAGATGCCAAGTCAACAGATCTAGCGTCCATTTTATTACTCGCAAGTCTGCACAACAGACGTGTACACATCACGAACATCACGACTGCGGATGACATTGGGCTCATTGCACTCAGTAAGGAGCGTGGACTGAAGGTCTCTTGCGATGTCGCTGTCTACTCTCTCTTCCTATCTCAAAATGACTTTGCCAAAGCAACTTGTCTGCCTACCAAGAAAGACCAAGATGCCCTGTGGCAACATCTGGAAACGATCGATTGTTTCTCCATTGGCAGTCTACCTATCCAGCTCGCACAGACATTGGGAAAGAAGGTTGAGGCAGACTTTGGAATTGCGGAAACGCTGCCGCTTCTGTTCTCTGCTGTCGCCGATGGGCGCCTAACAGTGGCGGACATCGTGCAGCGTCTTCACACCGCTCCCAAGGAAATTTTCAAGTTACACGATCAAGCGGATTCCTCTGTTGAAGTCGATTTCGGATCGCCTGCACGCTTGAGTGACTCAGAGTCCTGGTCACCATTTGCAGCTAAACAGTTTACAGCGCGTGTGCATCGAGTGATTCTCAATAGCCAAACGGTCTTCCTGGATGGGAGACAAACTGCTGTCGTCAAGGGTCAAAACATGTCTGGCTCCTCCGACGTCCGACCTTCCAGCGCTGGCTCTACTCAGCTGTACAGTCCCCGTCCAGGCACTGGTCCTCAGCAACGTAGTGCAATCGGTCAATTCTCGAGCTTAGACGGCCTTGCACTCTCTAGTCCGCCACAGCGCAAAGTCAGTCGTGCTTTGGAAGAGGCATTTGTGCCAACTCTGCCGGCACAGATTCAATTAGGGCAGAGAGAGTCTCTCGTCAACGTTATCAACAACACGCCTTTCCTTCGACGACATATCTTGTCCGTCAACCAGTTCTCTCGTTCAGATCTTCACGTCCTATTCACAATTGCTTCAGAATTGCGTATCGCCGTTGAGAGAGATGGTGTACTAGACTTTTTGTCCGGTAGGCTGATTACGACCATGTTCTTCGAGCCATCTACAAGAACATCAGCCTCATTCGATGCAGCCATGCAACGACTCGGTGGCCGAGTGGTTGCTATAACAGCTAGTGCTTCGTCAGTGAATAAGGGCGAGACGCTTGCAGACACTGTGAGGACGCTTGCTTCCTATGGTGATGCAATAGTGCTCCGTCATCCATCCAACGAAAGTGCTCAGACTGCTGCCAAGTACTCAACCGTACCAATCATCAATGCAGGTAATGGTAGCCGAGAACATCCAACCCAAGCTATGCTCGATCTCTTCACTATCAGGGAAGAGTTGGGTACAGTCAACGGCCTGACCGTAACATTCGTGGGAGATCTCAAATACGGACGCACTGTGCACTCACTGTCCAAGTTGCTTCGATTCTACTCTGTCAAGATCAACTTTGTGTCGCCTGATCAGCTGAGGATGCCGGACGACGTCAAGGCAGAACTGAAGACGAATGGCACCAAGTTTGAGGAGCATACACAGCTTGGACCTGTCATTGGCGAGACTGATGTCTTGTACGTCACAAGAGTTCAGGCTGAACGATTCGAGGACAAGAGTGAGTACGAGAGATTGAAGGACACGTACCGCGTGGACAACAGGATCATGGCTCGAGCAAAGAGACACATGATTGTCATGCACCCGTTGCCACGAAACAACGAGATTGCGGAAGAGGTCGACTTTGATTCTCGAGCAGTCTACCTGAGCAGGCAGATGAAGTTTGGCATGTTTGTCAGGATGGCTCTTCTGGCTGCTGTCTTGGGGGCACAATAAATGAGAATGACAATGCGGGCAAGGAGAATGAATGCGGGGACATGGTGCAGAGTACAAATGCATAGACACTTGCACTATTCGAGATAGAGTAGCGTAGAATTCCCACAATCAGGGTGTCTGCCTCTTGACTGTTTAGCGAGCATGAGCGATGGGTAACACTGGTTAGCGATTATAAATGTCTTCCCATACATAGTACCGTCTCTTATGCGTGCGTGAACCCGTACATTTCGTTCATGCGTGTTGTTGCACTCCTGGTCATCTCAGCAAATCTCCAACCTTGCCTGTCCAATTGTCCGTCCGTCTGTCCCTCTTTTCATTCACACCATCAATATCATTGACGGAAGCTACCTACACGCCACCACCGGAGCGTTCGACACCCTTCAGCACGTTAGCAATCAATGGTCACCACTCGATGTGCATTGGGAAATGGTACCTTGACAGACAGATCGTTCGGGTCTCCATTGGACGAATTCGTGGCAGAACGAGACTGGTTCGCGGGAGATGCATGCTTCGAAGTATTGGATGACTGACTGAATCCATAGGCCACTGCAAAGGTGCCCACACCAATAGCCTACACACCAAGTCAGTTCACTTTGCCCCGAACAATGATGGTATGTGAGATCGTACTGCCAATACACCCATTCGAGAAGACATGTTGCTTTGTTGTAGATCAAGTTATTGAGGTGATGAGAGTGCTTGATGGACTCTAGATGGACGCGAAAGGATGGGGAGCTTAAGAAGAGTGTTGTAAGCAAGGTGGTAGAAATGGTGGAGTCGGAGATTTCGGTGGGGAAGACACTTGCACTTCCTGCGTCAAAATGCGCGAATCAGTGGATGTCGTGTGAGGGAGGAGCTCTGCGCAGTGTCTGGAGTTTCCCCGAGATTCTGGGGAAGATGATCCGCCTTCCTCTGCTCTACTCTGCGTTACTCTACAGTACAGTACAGTACTCTACTCTACTCTACTCTACAGCGACTGTAGTGTTCATACACACCTCTGCATCATTCAGATCCTGCTCAGCAGTCCTTACAGACGACAGTATCTTGTCGTGGTGCGTCTCATGATGACCAACATCCTTCGTCATACATAATCCAGTGACTTTTTGATCTTTCATCTTTCTGCCAGTTCTTCCTAGCGTTACACATCTTAGCCATGGCTCCACTTGACAAAGAGGTCAAGTACGATAGACAATTACGACTGTGGGCCGCAAATGGTCAAGCAGCACTTGAAAGTTCGCGGATAGCTCTGCTGAACGGCACGGCAGTTGGCACAGAAACACTTAAGAATCTTGTCCTGCCCGGAATTGGCAGCTATACCATTATTGATGGGCAAACTGTTACTGCTCAAGATACCGGCGTCAATTTCTTCTTGGATGTGGACTGCATCGGAGCATCTAGAGCACAGACGACGTGCGCGTATCTGCAGGAACTGAACTCTGATGTCGTGGGATCACACTTGAATAAGGACCCGATCAGTCTGATCACTGATGATCCTGCATATTTCGTGGACAATTTCGACATTGTCTTGGCTACAGGTATACACGGGAAACCACTACAACTCTTGGCCGAGACTTTGTGGACAGCCAAGATTCCACTGTTCGTTGTGGATGCAACAGGTTTCATTGGGTACCTCCGCATAGCACTCCCTGAGCATAACATTGTCGAGACCCATCCTGATGCAATTGTCGACTTGCGTCTGGACACTCCCTGGCCGGAACTGTCCAGCCTGCTACAACAACTTGACCTTGAGAGCATGAATGATAATCAACATACACATGTGCCATATGTCATCTTACTACTGCATTATCTTTCCATGTGGAAAGATCAGCATGGAGGAAACGCGCCCAAGACATTCGACGAGAAATCACAATTTAAAGCACTTATCAGGAGCGGCATGAGAAACGTCGACGAAGACAACTTTGACGAAGCAGTCAACAATGTTTGGCGTGCCTGCTCCACAACAAATATACCCTCCTCTGTACGCGACCTCTTCAACGACCCATCATCACAGAACCTGACGCCTGCCACGGACCACTTTTGGTTCCTCGTCCGTGCGGTCGCAGACTTTGTCGAAACCGCAGGGAACGGCCTCTTGCCAGTCGCAGGAACCATTCCAGACATGAAGTCAGACACAAACACCTACATCCAACTGCAAAAGACGTATCGTGCGAAAGCGATGCGCGACATTGCAGACATTAAAACCAACTTGTTGCACCACTTGCAACAACAAGGGAAATCCAGCACCGCTATACCAGATTCAGAAATAGAGTCATTCTGTAAACATGCAGGGTACATCAAAGTCATACGGTACCGTTCCTTTCAACAACAACAACAGGAAGACGAGACGTCACGGGTGTCGCGATGGACGGGCGACGAAGATGCACCTATTTATTGGTACCTAGCGAAACGTGCCGCGGAGGAATACTTTGCCACCCACCAGTGCTGGCCATCATACGACGACGACGACGACGCGTTGTACAGTGCGGCAAAATCAATGTTTCCGGCGATCGGTGGGCAACAACGCGGTACACTCGAAAAAGTGTGTCGCGAAATGACGCGGTCCGGGTTCATGGAGTTGCACAACATTGCCAGTGCCATGGGTGGCATAGCAGCACAGGAAATCATCAAGGTCATCACGAAACAGTATGTGCCCATCAATAATACCGTCATCTTCGATGGCATCAAGAGTGTCAGTGCGGTATACGAGTTATAGACTCTTTTGAGACGAGCTCACGATGGAGCATAGAAAGATGCATGCGCTATGTACGGTACGGTACGATACAAGAAAGTTATCCATCAATGTTCATGTCATTCATCTCCTCCAACAATTCATCCAGCGGAATCTCCGGCAATTCGTCGCCATCGTCCGTCTCCATCTCACTAATCTCATCCACATTCTTCTTTCGCGGATTACTTTCCTTGTACAGGTTGATGGTCTGTCTCAACTCTTCGTCTTCCTCGAGTTCCTGCAGGAACTGCTCGTAATCCTTCTCAAACTTGCTCTGATCAGCCTTCTTTGACTTCTTCGCGTCTTCCTCGTCTTGTTGTGCATTGAGACTCTTGAGCTTCCAGTTTCTAGCCTTGCTCTTCTTGCGACGATTGTTGTAGCTCTTCTTCACTAGGATGACGTCCGGCACATCGTTCGGATTGAGGTCGTCAAAGGTCGAGTCATTGAGGTTGGTTACTGCCAAGTGATAGCCCATGACCGTGTCACCAGGCTGTAGAATGGCACCCATGTGTGATCGAGCGACGAATGTCTGGTCTCCGGTGCCGCTTGAACGGACTACTTCGATGTCTGCCATGGCGTACTTTCCACGGACTTCTCCGGTAATCTCAACGTCTAGCACGGTGAATTCAACCATGTCCTTTACGTCGGCCAATGATCTAAAGGGCGTCCTCCAGTACACAGGTGTCGAGATGTCAGCAGTATGGAGTGTTTGGGGATCAATGAAATGGACAGAATTCGAGACCTTGTTTGCAAGTACCAATTGAGAAATATTTGATAGAGCTTTGGCGGTTGATTTAGGCAGACAAACGAGATCGTCCTTGCAGATTGGCACAATCTCGACAGAGTAGGTGAATTTGAAATTGGCGATACCGTTCTTGCGATCAGCAGAAACCAGTTCTTCTGAGGCTCTGCTGTTTACTGGCACAACGGCGTGTAAGAACTCGACCATTTTCAGGGCTTGGTTCTTGTTGGCAAAGTAGAAATCGAGACCATCCTTGACCTCTTTGATTGACATGGCATCTTTATGGGCATGATGCTTGAGGATCAACTGCTCTAGGTATAAGAACGTCCTCTTGTGAGGCACCTTTTGACGAATTTGCACGCAAGCCTTCCATGTATGATGTGTGAATGTCTTAGCACACTCCGGACATTGTTGATAGCCAACGGTAAACTCGACTTCAAAGGTTTGCTGTAGTATGGTGCTAGTAAAGGCTTCTTTCTGAATAGTAAGGATAACTTTGACTCGTCGGGAATGTGGCTCGGTCCACCTGAATTTTGCATCAATCAAGCGCACCTTGTTCAGTCCTCTGATCTTCTTCAAGCACAATGCCAGAAGCTCGCGCGACTCTGGTTGTGCAGAAACCCATTGTGTGGGTGGCATCAGGTATCGTTCACAATCTCGACAAAAGTTGATGACTCCTTCTCGTGGTATTCCCTCAGTGATGTCTGTGTTCATCTTGATACAGTTCATACACATTGCAGCCGGATTTGGCGCTATAGGAACTGCACAACTGCAACATAGTATCCTCGCCTCTGTGGGCGGCGCATTCTGATAGCCAGCAATGGTGGCTCCAGTTTCGTACTCCATCTCGGGGCGTTCCTGTTGGTAGTCTTTGTGTGATGGACTCTTCACCTATGAACTGCTTCTACTCTGACAGAGAGGATCAAGACAAGAGAGCCTCGAGAGTCGAAAGGTGAGTCTTTGAAGATGATGGAATATTTCACAATTTCTGCCGTCAAATTGTGGCGGCTGTCGTGGCTGTTTCTGACACGTGATCAGGCACTTCCATCTCGAAATTCAAATTCACTCAAAGGTTGGAGAATCGCTTCGATGCAGACACTTTTCTCGTGCTGATATACGACTGTGGTAGGCGGCTCTACATTAAGACCATCATGAAGGGCAAGAGGAACCATATCATCAAACCTGTGGACAGACAGGACCGCCCGGAAGCGCCCACAAGGAATTCGCAGAGGTCGCGAAAAGGAACAAAAGCATGGAGGAAGAACATCGACATTGCAGAGGTGACTACAGGTCTTGAGAAGCTGAGAGAACAGAAGATACAAGGGGGAGTGATTGCAGAGAAACCGAATGAGGCGCTCTTTCGTATCGATGTTGGTGGGGATAAATCAACCTTGAACCGGGAGAGGTTAGGCAAGACTTTGAGGTCGGACGAGATTCTTGCGCTCAAGTCTGCTATACGGCCGGTCAGTGGACTTGCGCACAAGAACTCAGTGCTCGGAGATGGTATCGTTCACAAGAAGAGGAAGGGTCCCTTACCTCCGTCGGAACTGTTGAGATTGAAGAAAATTGCTAGCAGAGTCGCCAATGCTTCTAATGGCTCTAATGCTGCCGCATCTGTAGTCCCCGTAAAATCGACAGAATATGATGTTTGGGACATGCCTACCACACAGGAAGACTCAGAAAACTGGGTTGACTCCGTTAAAACAAAACGAGCACCAACGACATATGGACAAGCTCCGTTGACATTGACCACAGATGGACAATCATTACCTGCTATCGAGGTTGCCGAAGCTGGTCAATCATATAATCCACCGATAGAACAGTGGAACGACCTCATAGAACGTAAAGCGCAGGAACAGGTCAAGCTAGATGCTGCACAGAAAGTTCAAAACACAAAAATTCATGCCGCGCAAGGTGTTGATGAACGTTTCGAGCATGACCTGCACCACGTTTCTGACGATGACGAGCAGATGCCAGAGGATGAAGGAGAACTTTCTACAGCAAACACAAATGTCGCTCGCGCTACTGCCAAGACACAAACGCAGCGCAACAGGGAGGCAAGAAGACAACGACAAATCGAGATTGAAGCCGCCATCCGTGCGAAAAAGGCAGAACGAAGAGCACTTGCCTCATTAGGTCAACTCATTGAACAAAACAGTGCACTGACCAAGTCCGAGAAAGCAGACTTGGTGGAAAACGTCAAGAGTGCATCTGTGCTGCGAAAACACAAGTTTGGAAAACATCAGATGCCGCAGAACCCATTAGAGATTCAATTATCGGATGAATTGGCGGAATCGTTGCGAACACTGAAGCCAGAGGGCAACTTGTTTAAAGACAGGTTCATGTCCCTCGTCAAGCGAGGAATCGTGGAGGCAAGAGTGCCACAGAGCAAGAGACGCAGATACGCCCTCCTGCAGAAGGAAAAGTATAGTCACAAGTACGAGGCTGGAAGACCTTTCATGGCGTAGACTGAGTGTCACTTGATTGAAAATCCGGATTTATGGCAGCGTGCATCAGCAATAGCGAAGACTTTCATATTGACATAATGAACTACTCATCGTGCGGATTTGAGCAATGGAAGTGAAAAGGGACTTGTGATGTATATGCCTGTGCTATGCCATAAACTATGCTTTTGAGAATTTGCCATGGCTAAGTTGTGAAACTAATAATAATGCTACAAAAGTTTTCAGGAGAAAAAGTACTTCGAAGATTTCAGACTCTTGACGTCAAAGTCGCCTTTCTTGGGTAGCTTGGGAAAGGCGATCGGTGTCCAGACAGCCCATGAACGGCGAGCCTTCACTTCGGATGATTCTGCATCGTCATCTGCTCCATCTTCATCGAAGTCTTCCTCTTCGTTCAGGTTGGTGGTTGGATCATTGTCGAGAGCAGAGTCTCCTCCTTGTGACTCGGCGACAGAATCTTCTCCGGTCGTCATGTCAGTGAGGACGGCCCTTTTCTGCGCACGAGGGCCTGGCTTGCCTTTAAGACCAAATTTGAGAACTTTGTTTGCAATGTCGCGATCAGTGATGACGATGCCACGATTTTTGGGCAATATCTTCACCAGACCGGCATTCACATGCTCTGGAGAAATTGCGTACTGATACGCGGGCGAGGTTTTCTGAAATTGATAGTTGGGAGAGTAATGCTGCTCATACCTTTTCTTGAATTCAGACTCCAGTTCTGCCATCAGGTCTTCTGAATGTAGCTTAATGAACGCCTCTCTTAAGATGACATTCATTTTGTCGGTATCCGCTGCATGTGTCCAGTACGAGTCGTGCACAGCAGCGAAACATACCTCTTCTTTGCGACATGCAAGGGCACTCATTAGCATGTGTGTCGCATCAAGAGAGTGAATGAAGTTTGGTGGAAATGCAGAAGACTGCTTCTTCGAATTGACTTCTGCAGCGTCAGCCGGATCAGAGAGGAAGACGGTTTGCAGGTTTGTGTAGATTTGCCTTCGCACTTCCTTTCGATAAGGTTGGACGATAGGCAGATCTAAAGGTGAGGTCCAGATGACAGATGTCATGGGATCCTGAACATTGCCTACCAAGGCATCCACGTGGATAGATTTGGTGATGATCTGTGCAGACTGTCTAAGCCATTCTTGAATCTCGTGAGCTCCAGTGAACATCGATTTGAGCGCTTTGAAGACCTTGTTGACAATATAACTGGCCAAGGAGAATATGTTCTCTTCCTTGAAAACGATCAGATCTTTGAGCTGATTCTCGATCTGTAATCTTGCTCCAACCCATGTCACACCATAGACATTGGTCATCACCGTCTGCTTTACCAACTTCCTGGAAATATGACCTTGCAGCAACTTAGCTTGAGGATCACCGGCTTCCGCATCTCGATCGACCTCGACACGTACAATGTCTGCCACTCCACGATAGACATCTTGAGGCCGGTCGCTAGGCTCTAAGTTGACCTGCTTAGCACCTACAAGATCTCCTCCAAGAGCAGCATAGTGTTGCAATCCGTTGCAAGTTCCATCTTGATGAACCGGCATTGAAGACATGAATTTAGTGGGATCAGGTGAGCGTAAGGCCGCGGTGAGCTCGAAGCATGTTGCAAGACATTGCCACGGTTTGTCGGTGCCTAGCCACCATCGCGTACCGTCCATAGGATGATCACTCGCCTCGAAAATCTTCTCTACATTTTTGTCTGCGAAGGCTTCTCGCTCTTCGAAGCTGGCCTTGTCGAATCCGCACTGATTGGCCAAGTGAATCTTGAGCCATCGCAAGCCTCGGTCTCCTAGCTCCTTCTCAACACCAAACTTCAACAGACCTCGACACAAGTCATTCCCGAGATGATTGAAATGTGGCGGGACAGGATAGGCCCGACCTCGGAAATCCAACGAATGGGGAAAGTACATAGTATCGTTGAGAAAGGCCCTGGCAATTTCCAGCTTGTAATTGATATCGCTCCGCATCGAGGCAAAGTTTCTGACAATGGAACTCGCCTCCCGAACCTTCTCCAGATATGCGAACTTCTCAGCTGGGTCAGCATCATGCGCGGGCGGTGGTGGCAACTCAACGTTGGATTCTGCTGGTGGAATTTCTGCGATACTCTCCCCAGAGTTCCATCCTTCCAGAGCACATTGGAAAACACGGTCATTAATTTTCCATGGAGTATGGCCAAGAACATCGAGACCTGTCAATACATCACTAAGAAGACCGCGGTCAGAGGCAGTTCTGAGATATTTGACCTGTTCCGGGCAGTTCTTTGCTCTCATAGCAAGGGTCTTTGTGAAAAGGTATCCTCCGGAATTCCAGGAATACCAAGGTCGAGGCGGTGCTAACATAGGCAGCAACCGTGGGTAAATACTTCCCTTCAATGGCTCGGATGACAATCGAGCAGTAAGTTGCTCGTTAGCTTTGATGACACCTAGCTTCTGTCCCTTCTTGTAATGATAGGAGTGATAGAATGCAGGGGCTTCTTGCGTATGTTGCACCCCGTGTTCATCCACGACACTTAGCGAAACCCTGGCAGCATACATGATGAAAGATATCATCAAGGCACCAAGACGAGCTCGTGTAGCTTGAGTCCATTCGGGCGTGAAGATCCCTGTGTCTTGCTTCTTGGCAGCGTTAGCACGAGCTTGACGAACGGACATAGAGAACATTTTTTTGCTTTGTATAGCATCCCGATAATTCTTCTGGAAAAGCTCCTGGCTGCCTTTCTTCTTCAGAACTTCAGAATGGTATTCATTCTCTAGGGCTTTTCCAACTTTTACGGAGAGCAAAGCAGTCTTGAGACCGTCCACGGACTCAGTCGTCAAACATCGGATTAGTTCCAGAATTGCCACTGCCGCCATCTTTTCTGGCTTCAATAGACCCAGAAAGGGTCCATAGTCTCGCCGTGCCCGGGCTGACAAGGCTGTCTTTAAGTTGTCTTGTAGCGCTTGATAATCAGCTTCGTGTTCGTCTAGCGAAATTTCCTTGTCTTGCGCATCTCTTTCGTATCGTCGAAGAGTCACGCCTGTGCTAGTAGCTTTGGTAATATTAGTATCATAAGGCCGATCATCCACGCGAGCAATTTCTTCTTCAATGAGTGGCACCATCTGCTCCTTCCATTCCCAGAACATGGCATTCAAGGTCTTTTTGTATGCTAAACCACCTCGCTTCTTCAAATCATCGTGCTCATGACGCCATCGTAGAACTGCTGCATCAACTGCATTTTCCTCCAGTAGGCGCTGTCTAGCGAGATTGAAAGCCAATTGCTCGCCACCCATCAAATAGTCATCTTTCTCAACTTTGATGTTCAGCTTACTGTCCGTCAAGGCTCCTAAGCTGTGCTTCACAAGCTTGAGCCCCACACCCTTCTGTTTCGTGGGCATGACTTCAGGTACGTGCTGAAGGGGATGATTTGCAAGAACTAAGTCTTCCCGGTACTCCTCGCCGATCAGACGATAATCCAAGCCAGAAATGTCGTACACTTTTTGTGCGTCCTTCTTGCTCAAAGCAGATGTCATTGACAAGACTTCTCCCAAGTCGCCCTGCAGACCGAGCCAGGACTTGACGACCGATCGGATCTGATCCTCCACTAAAGTATCATCACCCAAGGAAAGAGCTGCCTTACACATCAAGGCATGCGTGAAAGCATCAGGTGTTATTCCCCATGTGGTAGAGTACTCTTCAAACATAGTCCGAGCCTCCGATATGGAGCCACTCTTTGGCACTTCCTCAACCAAAAGCTGTAGATACCGGTTCGCTGCTTGCAGCGTAGATTGATCATCAGTTTGCGATCTAATTTGTCGTAACAGATTGAGTGACCTCTTGCTGTTGCCACTTGCAACACATGCGACGAAGAGAGCCAAAACCTCTGCATCTGTGCGTTGCTTTACCCTGTATGTCTTCGCCGATCTCTTGTTATCTTGCAGCTGAGGCGCAGGATATTCAATGAGCTGTCTTTTGTCTCGAGGTTTGAATGCGGTCGGTGCGGCTCGAGGTTCTGGTACGTATATGTCACTTGCGTCTTCAGCTGGAAAGGCAGCAGCTGATGCCAAACCTTCGTCGTGCTCGTCGTCGATTGACTTCTCCAGAGCTTGAGCTAGCGAGGAGTAATTCTTTGATAGCTGACTTGCCTTAACAATGAGACCAGCGCATTTGGGGCATCTTTTAGATGTGGAAACCACATTGAATACGTTACGACTCAAGCGCCTCATCAAGTATATTTGCCTAGTCGAGCGAGCAAATGTGCGAACTTGCAAAAAACGACTGTTGAGCAACAATAACGTGAGAAAGCAGTGTTGAGATTTGGCAACGAATCAGGTATCCACAGCGGCACAGGATGACCTGTTGTGCATAGCGAGGGTAGTGTGATGTAGAAACACGACAAAATTGGAAGCGTTTCGAGATTCTTTTTGTGCGGAGCTCTCATGTTTATCTCAAGCCAATTCTCATTTATTCCCGGAGCCACCCGTCTCCGTCGACCGCCAACTTCTGATTCGAAAACTTGGAAGCGACAGCAGATCCTCGCGACGCCAATGTCGCGTCTTAAGCTTAAGCTTCCAATGTTTGTTTCGGCCTCACCACTTGACCCTCGGTCGCTAGCTGCCTCAACCTTGAGAGTGCTGGTTCTTGCTTGCGCTGCATCATATAGTCATTGTTAGGGCTTGCTGTATGACTACATCCGCATGCAAAGCATAGGGGATATGACTGACGCGACGAACACAAATGGCCAGGACATGGGCAACGAAGCATTTGACATAGCCAGAGCACTACTTGATCTCTCAATTGGGACAGCGTCACAAGGAGCCTCAGCTGCTGCTCCTCCGACGACACCTGCGAACCAGCACAGCACTTCACAGAAGGGTGAGAGCTTGGAAACCTCAGCTGGCACTCTTATCACGCCGACGACGCAGAAAGATATTGAATATTCAAAGGTCTCTCCGCCGACTGATGGTTCCAATATCAACAACAATTGTCTGGCTGTACTTCAAGATGTTTGTGAACTCCATAAATTCTCGCGCAATGTTCGTCCAAAAGACCTGGAAACAATCGTCGAACGCCCACAACGTACAAAAGCTGCCATATTAGGGATCATCAATGCTAAAGCACGTCTTGAAAATGCTAGTCGTTCAAGCTTAGATATCTTGCATTCAGGAAGAAAGGGAAATCTCGGTGATCCTGCGGTTGAGGACGTACATGGTCTCATTTATCCTCAAGATCTGCTACGAATGACACATAAAGTAGAAGAGAAGTTGTCCAAGGGAGAGCTGGAAATCTCTTCGGCTCTTCCTTATGGCGATCTGTATCTGGCTCCGAGGTCGATAGAGGCACTGAATGGTTGTATTGGGGCTCTATACGATGGTGTAGATGCGCTCTTTGGTGCATCCGAGGCGTCTGAAAGCGTTTCGAACCGTGCATTAGCTGGCAAGGTATATGATAGTGTGCATGTTTGCATCCGACCACCAGGGCATCATGCGGCTGAAGAATCTCCTTGTGGCTTCTGTTGGATCAACAATGTACACATCGCTATTGCGTATGCGCGACGAAAACACGGTGTACGTCGGGCAGCTATACTCGATTTCGATTTACACCATGGTGATGGATCGCAAAGCATTGCATGGTCCTTAAATGAGACGACACCTTCGGCCATTGGATACTACAGTCTACATGACATCTACAGCTTCCCATGCGAATCTGGAAACGTCGACAAGATCAGAGAGGCGAGTGTGAACATTTCCGCGCATGGCCACAACATACACAACATTGCACTTGAACCATTCAAGGACCTTGATGACTTTGACAGATTGTATCGATCGAAATACTCTAAGTTATTCGAAGCAGCGGAGCAGTACTTGGCGGAAGGCTTCGCCAAGGGTGAGAAGAGCATAGTCTGTATCTCAGCTGGTTACGATGCATCTGAGCATGAAAGTTCAGCGATGCAACGTCATGCGGTTTCCGTTCCAACGAGTTTCTACGAGCGATTTACTCGTGATGCCAAAGCATTGGCACAGAAGTACTGCCACAACAAGGTTTTCTCAGTCATGGAAGGTGGCTACGGCGATCGTGCAATTGTTTCTGCGTCGACAGCTCATCTGCTTGGTCTTGCTCAGGATTCGGCGAGTGACGAAGCAATCTCGTCGTGCTATAGCCTTGACGCTTTAAAAATTTTGGAGAAGAACTACCTGAAGAAAGTTCGACGGGGGCGTGACTCAGGATTAGTTGATGGTGCACGCGATTCCTGGCTGATTCGCATGGACGATTTGCGAACGCAGCATATGGATGTGCCCTCTCCTGATACCACAAAAGCCGATAGTGATCAAGCTGTTCTAGCAGATCTACAGAGAATGACCTTGAGAGACAGGAAACCACGCAGTACTCCAGTAGCCACACCGCGAGCCGCAAAAGCTACTCCGCGATCAACGCCCCTCAAGTCTAACGGAGTCCCTGTGTCTGCTCGTAAATCGAAGCTGGTCACACCATTCGGTGCTGCAGTCATCTCGGATGACCTGCCCAGTCCGCAGCTCGGAAGTGCCGAAACAACATTGCCTGTCACAACTCTGTTTCGTGAGCCCATGATCAGGCCTGCCGTTGTGCAAGCTCCTTCGCTCGAGACTCCTCACGGGAAACAAAGCCCCACTACAGAGCACGAAATGAACAGAAGTCAGATAGTACCAGCACCTGTAACAGAGCGCGACATATATGACTTCGTGGTTGACTGAGCACCTGCCATCTTATGCGCAGCTTCAGATCACAACATTCTACTGACAGATTTAAAAGGTGTCGGACAGCACATCAGACAGACTTGTGTAAAACACCGCTGCGTCGGACAGCTGCGACTCTTGCTCAGCACTTAAGAGGTCGATGCCAGCAACAGCTTCCGTGACTATCATGGTCTTGTAACCCAATTTGCCGGCTGCTAAAGCTGTCTGTAAAACACAAAACTAGATGGTTATTGGAGTTCGAGCACAGGCGCAGACCATACGTACGTCTTCAGCAAGCCCAACGACATATATTTGTCGGACATCTTTTTCTTGTAGATATTCATTCAAACCAGTTTCTTCATGATTGAAAGAATCAGCGAAACCTGAGTAGCTGTCAAGCTTGCTGTTATATCCCTTTTGGAATACCTTGTCGATCCTGTCAGACAAAAGATCTTCATGTAATTCACAGCCTTTCGTGCCCTGTACACAGTGTACCGGCCACAATCTCTGTTCTTGCACCATCCCATGCCAGGACACTTCAGTCATTTCAGGATGGCCAGGATGATTGCTAGCAAAAGAGATATGATCTCTGGGATGGTAATCTTGTGTAGCACAAATACATGTCCACTGTCTGGCCTTTATCAACTGATTGATTACTGGAATCACTCTGTCACCACCAGGAATGGCTAGTGCGCCGCCCTATACTCTGTTAGGGTCTTATGTATTTGTTTTGAAGGAGGTAAATACGGGCAGAAAATCATACTGGACGTCTACAATGAGCAATGCAGAATTGGTCATCTCGATAGAACTCTACTGAAAAGTACTGGTGCAGAAGCTTAGTTGTAATCATATGACAGCATCATCATGATCATGAGTGCGTTGCCCGTGGGAACGACTGGAGTTGTTGCATGTGGCGGTCGGGCGTTCTAGATTGTGGACGGCGTTCATTTACAGCCGTTATCTCCGAGAGGAACGATTGACAGCGAATCAGTGCGATCTGCATCAAGCGCCCGGCGCCGGAAGTTGCCTTCTCTCTGACACTCGTCTGTCAATACTGTGACCACGTACGAGTATAGCTATGCACATATGGTCACTTGACGTTTGACTTTGTAAGGTACGGTTGATCAATACATCATCTCTGGTGACACAATGACTGGCCGTCTGCAAGGAAAGATTGCAATCATCACTGGTGCTGCTGGTGGCATTGGACTCGAGACTGCGTAATTACCATCAACCCTTGTCACATCTTAGGCTCACGATACAGTATTCTCTTTGTTCAGAATGGCGCCAGAGTTCTCATCAGCGATATCAATCAAGCCACTCTAGACAGGGCTCTCGCTCGTGTGCAAGAGTTGAATCCTGCAGCCAGGGACAACATCTTCGCTCAGGTGTGCGATGTCAGTCAAGAGGCTCAAGTCGCGTCACTGGTGGATGCTGTCGACACCAAGTGGACAGAAGGAGTCGACATCGTGTTCAACAATGCTGGAATCATGCACGCCCAAGACGACAACGCCCTGACGACAGATGAGAAAGTCTGGGACTTGACCCACAATATTAGTAGGAGCACCACACGGCGAATCACGACGAGACACTGACTGAATAGATGTCAAGGGTGTATGGTTCGGCTGCAAGTATGCGATAAAATCAATGACTGCTCATGGGAAAACTCGAGCTTCAATCATCAACACAGCGTCAATGGTCGCCACTCTTGGTGCTGCTACACCACAACTGGCGTATACAGCCTCGAAGGGAGCCGTGCTCGCCATGACCCGAGAGCTAGCCATCACGCATGCGAAGGACGGGATCAGGATCAATGCCCTGTGTCCAGGTCCGCTCAACACCCCATTACTGCAGAGCTTCTTGGACACGAAGGAGAAGAGGGAACGACGTACTGTACACCTTCCGATGGGAAGATTTGGTGAGGCCATTGAGCAAGCATACGCGGCGGTCTACCTCGCCTCCGACGAGTCTAGCTACACTACGGGCTCAAACTTCTTGGTTGATGGTGGTATGACTGGAGCATACGTCACATCTGAGGGCGAGACCAGAGGTTACGTCCCGACAAACAATGCCTAGAATGTTGAGAGAAGGAGCGATATAGACTAATCAGAGCGAGCATTCCCATCGCGAAGGGACTTTGCCATTTGGCACGTAGACTAGTCGACTGCGGAAACGATGCAATAATAGAACTGCAGGTCTTCCATCAACAAGATGCCGTGAAGTACACTGTGAATAGATCACAAGAACTGAGGCCTCTGTGATGCCGTTGTCTATCGCTGACTCACTCCTGATAGATATGTGGGAGTGCTGCTGCATCCGCGACCAGGAGAATGCGCATCGACTGCAGCGATCTGAATTCGACTTTCAAGGTGATGATTAGTGCGAGTCCCACCATCCCACGCTTTTCTGATTGAGGCGTCCACCACTTTCGGCGTTGAACCACTTGTACACACGCGAACGCTAACGTTAACAGACGTTCATGATATTACCATGCATCCAACTTGTATTTGATCACGAGAACTTCTCTATCGTTTCTCAGTCAATATGTCTCTGAGAACATTGTCTCCGGTGGACCAATCTGTCGTTGTCGAAAGGCAAGAAACAACATCACAGGAGCTAGACGAAATCTTTGCCAAGTCGAAACAAGCATTCAAGAGCTATGCAGTCTCGACACCGCTTGCCGAGCGTATGGCGATCGCATCGAGATTCCTTGACCTTGTATCGGAGCAGAGCGATGTCTTGTCCAGAGAAATCACGTTGCAAATGGGTCGTCCACTGCGCTACACACCAATCGAAATTAGGACTGCAATCGCTCGAGGTCGTTTCATGATTGGAGCTGCCGAAGAAGCATTGAAGGATGAACCGGCAGATCAAAGCGACCCAAAGATCAAAAGATTCGTCAAAAAAGTCCCTCTTGGTCCCTGTTATATCATTGGAGCGTGAGGCTGGCGGCTTGAAAGTCACGTTCACGAATGCTCACGGTCATAGATGGAACTATCCTTGGCTAATCACAATCAACGCAGTATTGCCCGCATTGATAGCCGGCAACACTGTCGTGCTGAAGCATAGCCCTCAAACCCCTCTAGTTGCGGATCGCTTCGTCGAGCTTTACAAGAAAGCAGGATTACCTGAAAATGTGCTTCAAGCCATTCATGTCGGCTCGATCGAAGTCATGAAAGACATTTGTCAAAAGAAGGAGATTGCGCATATCTGCTTCACTGGCTCGGTCGTTGGTGGTCGGGCTGTTGAACGAGCATCAGCTTTGGCAGAGCGCGACTCTTTTGTTGGTGTCGGTCTCGAGCTCGGCGGGAAAGACCCAGCTTATGTGCGGGCTGACGCTGATCCAGTCTACTCAGCAATCGAACTTGTCGACGGTGCTACGTTTTCCTCAGGTCAAAGCTGTTGTGTGAGTACCTGTATAACAATCGTGGACCCAACCCTGACTTTTCCAGGCTGTTGAACGTATCTATGTACATGAAGCAAATTATGACAAATTTGTGGAGGCTTTCGTGGAAGAAGCAAAGAAGCATGTCTTGGGTGATCCGTTGGACCCAAAGACAACTCTTGGTCCTGTTGTCTCACTTCGTTCTGCAGCTGCCATCAGATCACAGATCCAAGATGCACTTTCGAAAGGTGCTAGGACGGCACTTCCTACAGATCCTAAAGATCACGAGGGTTCTGGTTATGTGACGCCACAAGTGTTGCTCGATGTGACACATGACATGACCTGTATGACGGAAGAGACATTTGGACCGACTGTGGGCATCATGAAAGTGTCTAGCGATGAAGAAGCAATCAAATTGATGAATGACTCCCAATTCGGACTCACAGCGTCGATCTGGAGTACGGATTCAGACGGCAAAGTCCTTGAATTGATGGATGAGGTCGAGGCTGGCACTGTCTTTGTCAACCGATCGGACTACCCCGACCCGTCCCTGGCATGGACCGGAGTCAAACTGAGTGGTCGAGGCGTCACGATGGGAAAACATGGCTACGATCAATTCTACAACATCAAATCATACCACATCAAGCAGATCTAGACGTATAATGATGACGATGAATGACTATGACATTACTCTATACCTCCTTCTTGTCCACCTTTTCCTTGACAAAGGCTGCAAATTCATCTTTATGTGCTTCTGACCATCGAGACAGAGCGGGTCTCTTTTCAATGATATCATTCACCTGCCAAGTCAGTCTACCATACCGCAAGGAGAATCATCGTCACTCATACGTTCCACAACATGCGTGCATTGTCGGTCGCCGTGTCGACACTATTATCTGGACAAATGATGTAAAACTCCTTCTTGTGGACAGGGACATCGATACGTTCGAGCAAGTAATCAACAACTTGCTCGGCCGTCCACGCACCATCTGGTTTCTTGCCGTCCTCCGTGGCAGTCAGACCGGTATACGTCCATCCAGGGACGAGCAGATGGGCCGTGACTTTCGACTTGAGTTCCCTCAATTCCCATGACAAGTGTTCAGTCATACTCTTGACGGCCGCCTTGGTGGCATTATACGCACCATTACCAGGTCTGCCGCGTTAGCGCGAGTCATATGCCATGGAGGACTGCCACGTACGGATTAGTGATGCCCTGTTTACTGCCTGTACAAATAATCACCGCCTCGGTGCCCTGCTTGTGCATCGGATCCACAAACGCATTCAGTCCATTCCGCTGACCCCAGAAATTGACATTGAACAACGTATGCCAGTTTTCCAAAAACTTGAACGTCGATCCCTGTCCCTGTCCTCGTTCTCCAGAAATGCCCGCATTGTTGAGAAAGACGTCGACGGAGGAGAACTCGGCGTACGCTAGTTCTTTAAGCAAAGTGACGTGACTCATCACCGAGACGTCGCACTTTAGCGTCACGATCCTGCCATCTGATTCCGGAAACGAGGCGGCGGATGACTTTAGCAGGGACTCGTTTGTGTCTGCCATGACTACGTTCATGCCCAAGCTCGCGAAACGTCTGGCGGCTGCATTACCGATGCCGCTTGCTGCACCTGTGATGACTGCAGTCTTGCCTTTTGAGAATACTGATGCCATAGCAATCGTTCTTCCACGGTGATTCCGAGATGCCACGAAGTAGGTCGTCTCTCGAGGAGGATCAAGATTTATTTCTTGCGAGATGGTCCTAGCTATAGGCGTGCAGATCCACGATAGAACCGATGAGATACGTGGCGTTTTCGTGGGGTACGCAAGCTATTCGGATGGAGAAGGCAAGTTTGTATTGTCAAATTAAGTATCTACCAATAATTCATATATATGTGTATGCTATTACATTTACAAGGATATTAGAGCCCTCTACCTTGGATATACGGTCTCTGAACACTGTTGTGCCGGGTACCTCTTCCGGTGAATTGTCTTTCTTTAGCGTTTCTTGGCGTAGACATGAAATTCTGCTGGTTGGCATTGTAAGGCAATTGGCCGAGGGGTGTGCGTTGCATCATATTGGCATTCCGTGATGTATCGAGTTTAATTCTCTGTCCACGAGGTGTTACGTCACCTACGGAGTCAATACTGCAGCCATTTTCAATACCCTGTTGCGTTGCGCACCTTGGTGCCAGCTAGTGTTTTGGACTTGTGAAGACTGTCCTCGATGCTGAGAAGGCGCGAGCCCACGCATGTTGCCGTGTGTAAGAGCTTCATCCAGGTTTTGAGTCGCACCGTTCTGTATTGGCGATATCAATGACTTCCGTTTGAGTTTATCATACAAACCCTATGAAGTCAATTGCGCTCCGGACTGGCTCAACAAGACATACTTGTAATTTCTGGAACTGTCGATTCTTGTCTTGCAAGCTGTCGTTTATCTCCAAATTTTTGCGTTTGGCTGCGGTTTGCTCATTCTGTAGCGCGATGATCTTCTCGCGAAGAGCGCCAATCTCTGTGTTCGCCTCGCGAATGATATTATCCACTTGACCGTTGACATCATTGTACTTCTCTTGCAAGATCTTAGACATGTACTCCTGGTAGACGCTGTATAAAAGTCAGTCTCCTTTCACAAGTTAAGCTTGGCAGATTAACATCTCTTGTGTAGATTGGTAAGTCCAGAACGACATTGCACGAGCAGCTATTTCCATGATTACCGAAGGTGCCAGGCCAGACAGGACACTCTAGCCAGTAAGGAGGACATGTGAACAGTCTTTGACTGACTTACTGTCTTGTAATCACTGCGTGCGTCAAGAGGCTGGTTCGAATACTAATCGATGCAGACACGTACTCAGTCGGATTCAGATTAGTCAAGACAACGTCATCGGGTTCCGGTAGATTTGTGCCGCATGCTGGGCATATCCTATCATTGTTGAAAAGAGTGCTGGCGCAATCAACGCAGTAAAGATGTGAGCACGTCGTCACAACTCCTTGGGCGCTTAGAGTCGCGCGGCACCGCAGAGAATTACATCGCAACACGAAGCCATCCATTGAGACGCAGACCTCTCGTTTTGCCTTGTTATAATTAAGATAGGTCGTGCTTTGATACGCAGTTGTCCTCAAAGTTGTACACTACCAGCAGCTGATGAAAGACCTCGGGATACATCAGAGGAGCGATGTGGTAGCAGGAAGGAGAAGTTGAGCAAATCTGTTGTCTGATCAGCTGCAAGCATCGAAGCAGTCTCAGACTCTTTGAATGTCTCCATTATCTGCCCTCGCACACTAGACCTACGCTATCGTTCATATTGAGTCATGTCAATTTGACAAGAGCAGAAAGCTATGCTCCTGACGCTAGGTCAATTCTATCGATATCGTTCTCAATTGACAGGCGACTCCTCAAATCAAGTCACAAAGCCAGACTCGAGGAAGACGCTGACCACAGACATCGATACAAGCCACCCTGCGATTGCCAATGTCCTTGCTGTGACTTTTCAGATTGTAGTATTTCGAAATCAAGTGTATCCACCAGCGAGAGTAAGAGCGAGCCTTGTCTGTTGGTGCATCCAAGGACACATGTATGGTACGTCGAGTGCTAACATATATATCATTACTGAATGATCCCTCGATCTCTTCCTTCTCAAGGTTGACAACATCATATTCTGGTTCTGCTGTGGCTGGATCTATGAGATCTCTCAATTCTTTCTCGATACCATGCACAAATGCTGGGGAGACATGTATCTTCTTGAGCTCTTGCCGTACAGCTCTCGGGAGCCTTGTACTATCTGAAGCTTCGGAACGTCGTATACGGTTCTCAGGCTGCACAATGCTTGGGTCCACGCCAACTACCCTGTCCCAGGGTATAGTGTGATGCACATTGACTGGTGCAATCACCCAATCCTGTGCGGTAGGCTCAACACGCTGCGCACAACCCAGAAGGTGTTGCATCTCATACCTTCGCCTCCGTCGACTGCCCTCGTGGCCAGGAGCTACGTTGTTTCCCTTTTGTGGCACTGGCTCGCGCTTGACCTTAAAGGGTCGTGCTACGGGCACCTCCGCATTGTCGTCGTCCAGGGGAATCTCCACTACGATAGGCGGTTGATGAGCAGGTGAGCGAATTGTAATTGATGTGATGGCCATGATGCAAGAGCTTTGTCGGAACGAGTGTGGACGAATTTCAGACACGCGAGCTGTATCGATTGTGTAAGCAAATGTCTATAGTCTGTCCACACTCCTTTGGCGCGATTATTGGTAAGTGGAAGAGTGTCTGTGACTAGTCAAGGTAGTATCTTCACTGTCGAAGTGAATGGTGTCTGGGAGAGGGGTGAGCTGGTTGCGTGAGGACTGGAGGGGTCTGGGAGGGAGAGTGAGGACTGAAGCTGAAGCTGAAGCTGCCGTGGAGAGCGGCGCTGACATGCGTGTGGGTCATCATGAAACTGATTGATTGATCAGATCTGGTTCCGATGCTGAGGACTTGGTGGAGTCCCGGGATCCGTGTCCTCTCTCCTTCCAAGTGCTTCGTATCCTCTGTCTCATGCTCCTTCGGTCTGCATAAGGTATGATGGACGCCCGTCTAGTCTGCGATCCACCCTGGCAGACGTCTAGCAGCAGAGATGAACAGAATATTTGGCACTCGGAATAAAGCTTCGACACCTTCTTTAGCAGACGCCATCACTGCCACAGATGCCAGAGCAGACGCGATCCAAGTCAAGATTCATAAACTGGACATTGAGCTGCAGACACATCAACAAAAGATTTCGAGGCTACGAGGAGCAGCACAAGAAGCTGCTAAGAAGCGTGCTATCGGTGTATTGCGACAAAAGAAATTATACGAGAGTCAATTGGACCAACTGAACCAGCAGAGCTTCAACATGGAACAAGCAAATCTGACGACTGAGAATATGCGCAATACCATGACGACAGTCACTGCGATGCAGGCTGCAAACAAGACACTGAAGAAAGAATATGGAAAGATCAACATTGACAAAATCGAGCGCTTGCAGGACGAGATGAGCGACTTGATAGAGTCTGCGAATGAGCTGTCGGAAGTGATGGGCAGGAATGTATATGACCTGGGCGACGGTATCGATGAGGAAGATCTTGAAGCCGAACTAGATGCTCTTGCCGAGGAAGGATTCGGACAGGCAGAAATGGACACGGGTGGCGGCTTGAGCTACCTGACCAGCAACGTTGATGCCGCGCCGCCTGAATTTATCGACGAGATGCCGGCAACAGAGGAAGCTCAAAAGACTGTTGCGACTTGATGTTCATGATCAGTGCATGAATATATTATGGTCACTGGGTACAATTGACTAATCCAGCGGCGCACCTATGCTGCACTTTCACCCACTTGTGCACAGCAATGACGGCGTTCTTCAGCGAATCCCAGACGACACCAACTATGCCAAGACGCGACTTGCGAAGCGGCTGTCCTGAGTACACTCTCACAAGTAGTCCAAGGCTCTAGCATCACCCAAGTTTCGCGGAGATGCTTCGTACATGTAGCAACCAATCATCATGCGCATCTACATTCTTAATTTAGCCAAAATTCATTTCAAATCTGCAATCTTTTTGGTGGCGCACATTTTCAAGTCCATCGCCGGTGCAAGCTCAAGTGACGAAAAACATTCGTAGCACAAGACAAGCTGCGATCCTCCATACAAGCCCATCTCGAGCAATGATGGCACTGTAGAAAGCATGAACATGATCCAAATCACAAACACGCTAAAGGGAAGCACGAAACCAATAGTAGCAATATCACCATGGAAACGACTGCTAGCGACATCGAGCGAAGACGGGTCACTAAAGATATGGAACACGGACACCTGGAGAGTGATTCACGGGTTCATGCCCACTTGCTTTGCGGGCACCGTAGTGACTAGCATCGTATGGCGCAGCGACAAGACCCTCTTGGTATCTGCCGACACGGTGCTCTACACCCTCTCACTTCCCACGGACGACGACGCGTTCCTGTCTCGCACGGCACAGTCGTCGGCATCAATCAGTACGGAGGAAATCAATGCCCTCTTGACACTCGACGGGAACCGCGTGGCTGCATCAGATGACGCCGGCACGATCAACATCTTCAACGTGGCCAAGTCTTGCGTGACGCGTACCCTGTATCACGGGGGCATGGTGACGTGTCTAGCGCTGCACGGGGAGTCTTTGGTTTCCGGTTCTCTGGACGCACATTTGAAAGTATGGCATCGTGCGTCGTTTACGCAAGACAGGGACATTGATGTCGCCGCGCACAGAGCCGCACGAGCCGGCGACAACGAGGGCATGGGCATGGGCATGGGCATGATTAATCCGGCGTACGTCCATGCCCTCACCACGGGTCCGCGAGGCATCGTCTGTGCCGGGTTGGGTGATGGCGGAGTATTCATCGCCCAAGACAGTCGTCAGGCCGGCCGCAAGAGACGTGTTTGGCGAGTCGGTAGTGTCACGGCACACGGCCTGCCCGTCAACGCACTCGCCGTGCTCGGTGATGCCAAGCAGTTTCTCATCACGGCATCGAGTGACAAGACGTGCAAGATGTGGCTCCTTGATTCCTTGTTTGACGACGACGACGACGACGACAATGACGGTGATAGTCGAGTGGAGGCATTGAGCACCGTGCAAGTACCTGCTAAAGTGAATGCCATGGCTGTCCTGTCAGACACGCAAGTCGTCGTTGGGGATGTGCTCGGAAATTTAATCATCCTCACCATTTCAAGCACAGCACGAGGACGGAAGTGATATGAGTGTAGAGGAATGAGAAAAGATTCTTGGTGCGCTATCATGTTTCTCCCGTACCCTATCTTGTCCATAAAATAATCACCAACCCTTGCAAAACATCAGGGAAGCGGACACCGACACACAAACGTTTCTTCATTATTCGCGAAATTGCTCCTTCATCACTGTTGTGGCAAACAGGCTTCTATACTTCTCCTTCGATGTCTATCAACGTCCATTCTTCGGTTTCTGTGCCTCGGGCCCAATCAAGACATGCTGGTGAGTGGCAGACTTGTGTACGACTCCCGTATTCTTGTCCTCGTAACACATGTCTATGCTCTGAATCCAGCTGTCAGCGACAATGTCATGCATGGTATACCGGTTCTCGGGAAGCAGCTCCAACATGCCCTTGATCACCGATCTACTTTCGCGTGGCAAGAGGCGGAGCAGACGCCAGGGACCACGAATCGAGACTTGCGGCTCACCTGCAGGTGGTTGTTGACCCTGTGTCGGGGTTGACTCGAGCGCTTGCTGATTGTTCAGTTCAGCGGAGTTATCTGGTGCCGCGAATTGCTTGAATGAGTTGTCACTCATGCGCGGCGACTTCCAAGGGAATCGCCTCAACCACATGCAGCAGTAGATGATGGCGCACGACCATATATCGGCGGGTGCCGGCGAGTACTTGGGGCTCGTGCACGTTTCTGGAGACAAGTAAGGATCCGAACCGACAATACCAGTTGCCTCGTGGATCTCCTCCTCGAATGGATACTTGAAGACAATTGCAGAGCCAAAGTCGATGATCTTGACAATGCCATTCTCGTCCACAACAAGATTGTCGAGTTTGAGATCACGATGAGCGAGGCCCATGCCGTGCAAGTACTCCACGCCTCTGAGTAACTGCTTAAAGGAACAAAACACTTCTTGCTTCTCCATCTTGCCAGTCATAACAATTGCAAAGAGGTCGTACGGAGCATAGGCCATGACTTGATACCACTTTGAATTCTCCTTCAGAACCTCCATGGTCTCAATGACATTCGAATGATGCATAGCACTAGCAACACAAAATTCAGCTGTGACCTTTTTGTTGTACTCCTTCTGTGACTCACTCGGTCCTCTTTCACGGAACTCCTTGACGGCAAACAAGTGATTGTCGGACAATCGCTTGACTATGCGCACGGAGCCACCAGCACCGCTTCCAAGGACTTTCCCAGCTTTGCCATATTTCTCGTGAAATCCCATGTGGTCGTCACCTTTGACCTTCTTTGGTACCTTCGAGTCAAATTCCGGCATGTAGACGGACGAAGCAGTTGAAAGAGGTGGTGACGCCGTGCTAGTGCTTCTCTTCGCAGTGCCGTGCCTAAAGAATCTGCCAAGGTCAAAGCCCGAATGTGACCTGTGCTCAATCTTTTCTCGGGTGGAGTTAGCCTCCTTGCTGTGATGCGAATGAAAGAAATCCTTCAAATGGATATGAGACGACTGATGGCTCGAGGTTGGCAGGTGTTTTTGAAAGATAAATTGTGGAGCAATGTCGGCCAAGGACGTTGATTGAGGAAGTCTTGCGCTACGGCGGTAGGGGTCATCTACGAGTGGTTTAGCAACGTCCCAAGATGAGACAGAAAAGGCTTGCTTACCTGGATCACCACGAGGGGTCGAGGGAGGACTGATGTCTGGTGTATGTATGCGCGAATGAGGATAACTGTGTACATCATTCTTAGAAGGTCGACGACTGACATTGAGGGAAGATGGCGTGATAGAGGAAGAGGTTCGAGAGATTGGTGCGGATGCTCTGCCATCAGTGTTTGCTCCCAAACTCGTCTCTGCTACTGATAGTTCTTTGAGTTTGCGCAACTCTGCGGGATCCTGTTGGTTGATGGAATCATTGTCGTCCTCATCCTGAAGGGTAAAGCGTACATTATTGTTTGGATTCGTGTTGAGCATCCTGCTGTTTCGTGCTCCCTGTTGTGCTTATTGGGACGAGGATTGACTGCTTTCCAGTGGTAGGAGACGAGGCACGATCCAAAGTGACCGCAAGGTCAGTCTGTGCAGGACCTGACGAGACAAAAGGCTGTCTGCTACTGATGAGAGGGAGGCAGAGCAGGAGGACGACGACAGGTGTTGTGGTACATGCAGCCTGTATGGTCTGGGAAGGTGGTACAAGAGGAGGAGGCAGGAGGGACGAGGTGAGTGAGTGAGTGAGTGAGAGAGTGAGGTTGACTGATTGAGTGAGGGATTGAGGGAGAGCAGCGGCTGAAGTCTGGAAATGGGGAATTGGCCGGTAAGAGGAAGGAAGACGATGATCTCCGGATCTCTTTTCTCTCTCAGTCTCAGTCTCTCAGTCTGTCTCTCTCTCCCTCTCTCTCTTTCTCTCTCTGTCTCTCTGTCCCTCTGTCCCTCTCTCAGTCTCTACTGCTCGGACGATGGTTACGGCATACATTTCCCGATTCGGCCACAGTGATCACCCTCCACGTCGGCTCTCACCGACCTGATCATGCATAGACAGAAAGTGACTACTTACGTGGAATTATACATGATAGCTACGGTAGTGAATCTCTCCACAAGAATCGGGTTTGCCACGGAGAGAGAGAGAGAGAGAGAGAGAGAGAGAGAGAGAGAGCTAGCTAAATGCATAACCTGATTGTGATTGACCGGAAAAGAGATGTTTTGTGTGTACTGAATCGACCTGCAGGGTCCTGACGTGGGATGTGGATCAGGGTAAGATAAAGACGAATCCCTGTTCAACAAGGATTGACTCGGACATCCCATGAGGTCAAGGATGAAATCTTGGGACAAAGAGTTCCGACTCGAGTTCACTCAATGAAAGCTACCATTGTCTGCAGTGCCATAGACTCTGACTTTCATGGTGAACCAAATTACTCGCATGTATGTGTCTGATTATCAGCAAATATCTCCTGATGTGATAGACCCTTTGAAAGAGGTGTTGCTGAAGTAATGGACACGGGTTGATCTATCTTCGATATTCTTGCGGTCCAGAGTCCATTATCCCTGAGCAATTTGGTTGACGCGATCGTGTGAGACTGCAACTTTCGAAGATAATCGCAGGAAAGCTTCATGCTGTGATTTCAAGGCCGCAATCAATGACTCCGAGTCTTGCGATTGCGAGTTTCCTCTTGCATTGATCACATGCCTTTCGATAGAGGATATGAGCTTGTCATATGACTTGATATCGCCCTCAATCGTGTTGCTCACATCGAAGAAGTACTTCAATATGAGATCTGAGGAACCTCGCAGATTCAATGTACCGCTTTTAATACCGTCCACAAATCGCGTGCTGATGCGAAGGTCCTCAGCGTCGCCATGAACTTGATCCCGAAGAGCCTCCAAATTGGTTTGGTCAACGCGCAGTGCTGACTGTGTCCGAGTCTCTCTTTTCTGAATTTCAGCTACATCGATAGTGACGGACTCCACAGTCTGTCCAAGAGATTCCTGATTCAAGGCAAACTGATCGGATATCGAGATTTGTTGTATGATGTGCTGATTCAATTGCTCAATAAGATTCTGGGCATCGTTCGGCAGGTCTGAGACCCTGGTCAAACGTTCTATTGGGACACTGCCATTGTTTTGGTTCTGATTAGTGCTTTGCTGCAATTGCTGCTGCTGCTGGGGTTGTTGTTGTTGTTGTTGCTGCTGCTGCTGTGGTTGAAGGGATGAGAAACCAGAAAAAGCCGTTTGCTGATTGTTATTTAAACTATTGTTATTATTGTTATTGTTGTTTGAAAAGCTGCTTCCAAAGTTGAACATAACCGCGATCTGCTCGGATCAGGGGCTATTGATAGACTCTAGGTATCGGCTTCAGCTCTGCTGTCTCATATGGTCGACATTTCCGAGATCGGACTAATATGTTGTTGGTACATGCATCTAGGCAGGTAGCATTGTGATCCAAATCAGGATAGTGCTCCCGATGCTACTCCACCAACCATAAATTCGTACCATTTCATCCACGGCAGTACGCATACAAGTACATCAGACTATTTCAGTCGATCCTGCTGCAGTGCGACATTAACACATCACTGATCTGAAGCAGTCCAATACAGCTCGCAGTAATTGGAGCACTTTTTTCTGACCCAGCCTTCTCTGCAAGGATTTTGGTCGTATGAACGATCTAGACGATTTGTATGGCGAGGAGCCCGAGACCACACAAGCCCCGGAGGACGTCAAGAATCCGAATGGCGATTCAAAAATGGAGGAAAGCGAGATAGTCAGTGACGGGGATGGTTCGGAAGAAGACAGTGATAGTGACGTTGAGTTTGTAATTACGACAAAAGCTGGACAGCGCGCCGAAGCACCAGCTACTAAAGCACAACCATATGCCGCGATCAAGATACAGAAACCAGGTACTACTACAAGCACGACTACTGCAGTCAAGAAAGAACCGATAGCTAAGCTGCCTGATGTTGATGTCGATGCTATCGCAGAAATGGATGGGAAATCAATACTGGAAATAGATCTCGAAACGTTAGAGAATAAGCCTTGGCGACAGCCTGGAGCAGATATCACAGAGTACTTCAATTATGGCTTCGATGAATTCACGTGGGCAGCGTACTGTCAGAAGCAGACATCACTGCGAGAAGACTATACGCCTAACAAAGTCATGCAAGGAATGATGGGTGCCATGGATCCGACCATGATGGGTCCCATGGGAGGTGCCATGATGATGCCACCAATGGATCCAAACATGATGCAGCAGATGTACGGTGCTATGCCAATGGATTTTATGCAAGGCCCTGGCGCGGGATTTCCAGCTCCTCCCATGCCCCAGCAGAATCACTATAACAGAAGACAAGACGGGAACAGTCCAATGCCAGATCAAAATCAAAGGGAGGACAGTGCTTCAAATATGGCAAACGTTCCTAGAGGACCTGCTCAATCGAGAGGGAATTACCGACCACGAGGTGGTGGCAATCGTTGGCAATAGCCTCTGCTTGAATTTTATCAACAGGCAGCCGGCGATGCTGCGGACTGGGAAAGTATCACGATCATGCTTGGGAATCCTGACTCGTCATTGTAAAGCATATCTCGCTTCGGAAGTTTGCCAGGCTCAAGAACACGAGCCAGCCGATCTCTTCTTGAATGGAACCAGGTTGGACACGAATGATTCGCAAATCGTCATTGCGAACAAGATTGATTGATTGATAGATAGTCCTTCGAGAAATAAAGCCTGAAGCACAAGGCTAATGGAGGGCTCTTGGCGGTCCTTCGTTCTCACACTTGTCCACTCTGTGGCGGGTCGAAACTGAGACCTAGAAGACATACCTTATCCTGTTAGCCGGATAAGTTGACTACTCTGTATGAATAAATTTCACACATTCGCAGCTGTGCTCCCAACTCAATTGACGATTTCTCAAAGTTCGAGGGCTGATTATGAGCGGCTCCACAAGGCTTGTCATCTTTGTGACACCTGGAATTCCAACAGTGGAAGCGTCCTGACTCACGAATCTTGCGCGCAACATCAATAATCTTCTACTTGGATGCCATATCGTCTCTGCGCTTGATAGGAACATCCCTTGAGGCAGAAAATAGACATGGTCAACCAAGAAATCACGAGGGTGGCGGCACTATACGTGTATCCAATAAAATCATGTCGCGGCATAAGTGTCCCTTCCGCAGAACTACTCAAGGAAGGCCTGGAATTCGATAGACGGTTCATGTTTATCGACACGGCCACGCGAAAGTTCCTCACCATCCGTCAGAATGCGAAAATGACACTCATCGTGCCGGCGCTGACTAGCGGCGACTCCCCGAACCTCGAAATATCCGTGAAAGGATCCGTGGGACCGCCCGTGTCGGTTCCTGCGCGACCTAGTGAAGAAGAACTACTCGAGACGACGTCGTTGCAGCAAGTAGAGATTTGGAGCACAAAGATAAATGGTCACGTTTACCCTCCCGAAACAAGTGCACCAATCTCTGAATTCCTCGGCCAACAGGTATCGCTCGTCTACCACCGTCCAGAGACTGATGTGAGATTACTGGCCGGCAATGGATCGCTGCGGATGTTGGGACGCTCAGGGAGTGTTGGGTACGCTGATGTGTTGCCGGTGCAGCTGGCGTCTCTTGCCTCGTTATATGAATTAAACACCAGATTACTCGCTCGTGGCGCAGAGACGATCACGGTGGAACGATTCAGGCCAAACATTGTCGTTGAGGGCATTGCGGCGTGGGACGAAGATACCTGGTCAGTCGTGTCGCTTATTGAGGGATCAGAGGGCAAGATTGTGATTGATTGTGTTTGTCACTGCGCTCGATGTCAAGTCCCCAACGTCGGGCCTGACAACGGTATCAAAGACAAGCACGAGCCATGGGACACGCTAGTCAGGTAGGACTACTCATTCTATCCGACCGCATGACAGAGGACTGATTGTTGCAGTTATAGGAGAATAGATTCCGGCATCAAGTACAAGCCATGTTTCGGCATGTTGGGCGTGCCTCGTGGTTACGAAGAATCAGGCGGTTCACAAAACACCTCGGTCGGTCGAGTCAATGTGGGAGATGTTTTACGGGTCGAGGAAAGGACGAATGAACACGTCTACTACAATGGGTTCTAGCATGTGCGTCGCTGACACTGTACATTATGCAAGGTGGTCCGAAAAGAATACTCTAATCTAAATTCTCCACCAGATTTTGTATCGTACTCGACGAATCTGTGCTCGAGGACATGACGCCAGCGTCAAAATCACTGTTTCGCAGCGGACGGATCTGATCAGTGCCTTGAGCCTTTAATTTCTCGATGTCTAATTCGCCGTTTGTGGAGCCAGTCACGACGCCGTGTTGTCTGATGAATTCTCGAACAGGCTTCATGGCTGCACTTCTGCAAAGCTCTTGTATCGCTGATCCAGACATGCCGGCCGTCCGACGAGCCAAATCCGGTATCGAAAAGGCGTCGTCCTGTTTCGAGCCTTTCAGTATGAGATTCAAGATCTTTTGTCGTTGTTGCACGTTCGGAAGCTGTATATTGAATCTTTTCGGCATTCGTCTCAAAATTGCACTGTCTATATCATTAGGTCGATTCGTAGCCCCGAGGACAACTATCTTGGTGTCAGATTCTGTCGCAAGACCGTCCCATAAACTCATGAATTCTGCTTTGATCATAGCCATTGCCTCGTGATCATTCTTTTCCCGCTCCCTGAGAAAGGCATCAATTTCGTCGATAAAGATGATGCTTGGCTGCAACTTTCGAGCTAGTGAAAAGAGTGCATTGACGAGCTTATTCGATTCTCCAAACCACTTGTCGGTCAAGGTGGAAATATGCATGTTGATGAATGTTGCGCCTGATGACGATGCCAAGGCTTTTGCTAGCATGGTCTTTCCACATCCAGGAGGGCCATACAGAAGGACACCTTTCGGCGCACCAAGCAATCCAGTAGCAGAGGCAAACAATTCCGGATACGTCAGAGGCAGGATGATGCTCTCCTTCAAGTCGTTGATGATGTCGTCTAGTCCACCGATGCTTTCGAAAGTGACTTTGATGTCGGACGCAAAGACTACTTCACTGGCAATGCTCTGCTCATACTCATTCAAGTCCTGCAGTTTGTGTCCGTCCGTTGTAGCTTGTAGCCTTTTGACTGCTTCTCGCCGCTTTGCGCTGTCGCCCTTCCGTTTCGCAGAGTTTGGGTCAAGGGACGAGAGTAGATAGAAGATGGCGGCATATGTGGTCGACGCGGCGAGTATGATCCTGAGAATGTCGCTCCTGCTTATTTCTGCGTCTGCAAAGAACTTTGACACGCGGCTCAATATACCGCTCATCAATGAGAATTTGCAAGGCGCAACTGCCGATGATGCTGCTCAGGATCAAGGATTATTGTATCTGTCAACACTCACGATACATTTGCAATTGTCCTGATCTTACTATAGCTATGCAGTGCACGGTAATGTTGAATGAGTCCCTCGGCCTGTTCTCAGCCACGGCTCCTCCAGAAACTGAAGCGGCCTCTCCGTTACAAAAATCCATGGCCAAATGCTCTGGTCTCTACTGCTGATGCACGATGTCGACGACGACCTCTACAACGTCAATGCTGTAAAGTTCTAGGGTTCGCAACAATCTCAGTGACTACACAGATATGATCTCATTGTAAAACTTGCCGCTGGTATCGATTCAAATCCGATCTAGCTTGTCAATCTCTTCTTGCTGTGGCTCTGATTCGTTGTGAAGCCCTCGATTGATCTGTGGTCGCCGCTGATGCTCCTTTCCTTGTCGTCATCGAGGTCAAGTCTTGTGCACTTTTCTACAATAGTCATGGGCCCTGCATCGATTCGTGCTTTTCGCGAGTCCTTCGTCGGTGCAGCCTCCGTCCTGTTGAGCCATGCCCTCAGACTTCCCTCCACATTTGACTCATCCAGCAACTCTACGTGCTCGACAGTCCCGCTGCCAGAGGCCACATCTCGATACCATAGAGGAGTATCTATCAATTGCATCTCGAAGAACTTTGAGGCCTTGCCTGTAGTTGTTCAGAATGAAGTTCAATTTGGTTGAGGAATTACGTACGATGACTCAGAGAACAGAATCGTTGGTCATTTGACGTGTCTCTCATCACCAACCGCTTGTGATCGAATTGTTTCGCAGCTCCAACGTCTGGGATTGTCTCGGCACAGATTGGATAGCCACATAAGTGAACACAATTTCGTTCGAGGACTGCTTCAGAATAGTCGGAGGGTCTAAGGATGTGTGCACTCTCGAGAAGCACTCTTTCATTGATCGTAGGCTCTACAAGTCGCTCAATCACCTCTAATATTACTTTCTCAGCCTTGTGTCTGCGCAGGATCAGGTCCTTGGCAGCTTGAGGGTTGGTTTCGAAAGGACTCTCACCATCCTTGGCACGCCTCATGAATGATTTCAATGCATGCTAATGGTTCCTATCAGAGTATCGAGCAAAGATAACCTCAGGGCAGGGTTGAAAGTGTGGTTGAGGTGTACTTTATAATCACTTTGCAATTGTGATGGATGAGACGGAGTGTGGAGAAGCGGGAGTGGGATGGATGGATGGACGATCACAAGTCAGGAATGGATCAAGACGCTGACACACGTTGACCTGCATTCCGAATCGACTGACGCCCCCCGGATCTTATGCTCTATGTGTATTAAATATTCTCTCTGATCTCTAGCCGGGCAGCTTAAGCAAGTACGGACTTGTTTAGCCAATAATCATAGGGTCTTTCGGTGTATGTGAACCCGTATATCTTCTCCAGAAATGCACCCACTGTTGACGTCAGCACGGGAAGAACACAGACACATGGATACTAACCTCCTCCCTCGCCACTGCTCAGGGTGGAATGAGTAGCATTATCTCTTGCAATGGCCATCGCATTAGCCATGGCGACTGAGTAACCGGCAACCCTGAACATGGACACATCATTCTCGCCATCTCCAAAAGCCATCACTCTTCTGGGATCCAAGCTCGTTCCAATAATCTTGGCCAGCGCAATACCCTTGGAGCCCGTTGTGGGGATCAATTCGAGACAGAAGGGCACTGCCTGAGTCAACGTGAAGGCTGTTGCTGGGTATTTTGCTTTCAACGAAGCACGGAAAGATTCCATACGCGGCCCAGCATCATGGCAGACAGCAGCCTTGATTATCGTGACAGAACCGTCCTTGATTTTGTTGATGAATGACGCATCTACTGTCTGTACATGTTCTCCGAAACCTCTCATCTTTTCACCCCAGATGAGCCCATCAGAGCCGGGAACTTCGTAAACCCGATCCCTGTCATAATAAAGCATGGTGACTTGAGCCGCATAATACTCGTTGTAGAGTTGTATCAGTATTTCGAGGTCGAGTCCAACCTCGACCTGAACTTGGCCATGTGGTTGGTATACAACACATCCATTGAGATGCGAAGCAGGAAAGACATCCAGGTTGAGGGGTGTTCTGATCTCCCCGACAGCAGACCTCTGCTTGCCTGTAGCGATGACAATGGGCAGTTGAGGTCTATTCCGCCTGAGCCAGTCAAGAGCATGATATGTACGTGGGTGGAGCCTGTGATGCGAATCTAAAAGTGTGCCATCAACGTCGGAGATGATGAGATCGATGTCGTCTGGCTTGGGAACATTTTCTGATATCGACATGTTAGACTCTGTCGAGAACCAGGCTCTGCACAGACCTGTCCAGCACAGGCCCGAGGACGAAGAGTACAAGGACTGTAGCCAATGTCTTAAGCTTGCAATTGTTTGTTTGCAACAGAAACTTTGACTCGTGAAGTGAGGATTGGCTGAAATTGTGGCTGACTCACTTCCGCCACTTCCTGCGAACTGCGTCTGAGTCACAAGTCAATTGCAACTGCAACTGCGCACAGGGACATTCATATTCTCGGGATGTCCTCAATGTCCAACTAGCGTTTCATAAGCTCACAGAGCCAATCAGGAGATCTCACAGCACAGTAGCTGTATCACTCCCGAGGAGCGATATGCTAGCAGCGCTGCCACCACCAAAGGATCTCGGTTCTCCGATACCTGCCAACGTCAAGCATGCTATCTCGGTGACTCTACCGACGTGGGAAGCCAATGTTGGTTACGAAGAAGGTGCAGATTGGGTGGTCAGTAAGATGCAATGTGGTTATCCCCGGTTCTTCATTGGCAAGAACATACAGGAGCTCGCTGCTCGTTGTGAGGTACGATTCGGCATGCCTGGAGAGGCAGCTATGCTTTTCCCAAGCATCAAATGTGCTCAGAGGTGCCGAGAATTTTTGCTTGCCAAGACTGAGCCTTCGAAGCGCGTCAGAGTTGTAGAGGTCCACGACATTTCGGCACCAAGTGCATTGAACGTCGGCGGTTTCTTGTGTGTCGTTCTCTTTGATTCATCCTTGAGCTCGATCGCAAAGCAATACTGGCAACATACTGGTGAGGGTATCTCGTCAAGACTGGCAGATTATTTCTTGCATCAGTCTGATCTAGCTGCACAGATCTCAAAGGACGATATCGATATTGGAGACACACATGCCTCATTCACGAAAAGAAACCAGAATCACAACAAAAACAGACATTATTCACGTAAACCAAGCATGGAAAAGGCGATAGACAGGCATAACTCTTCAGCAAGTGCTGGTGATGCTGAGACCCTGAACAGAGATCAGTTGGTGTATTTAGAGGAGAGATATGGTCGCAATCTCAATTTGCAATCTGTCAACCAAGCCAAACTGGCTTTGAGACAGCGTATCGCCGGTAATTTGACTCTCGATAGCACTGGTATCGACATTGGCGGACAAGAATCTTCTCAAAATGGCTTCGATACCAATACAATAAGTACTGGACATGATCGAGTCAACGTTAAAGATGTATACCTCTACCCGACCGGCATGACTGCAATTTTCCATGCGCACCAGCTCGCAATGAAAGTTCTCGAGAACGGTAGTGAAAGAAAGGCTGCGTGCTTTGGCTTCCCATATACAGATACTCTGAAAATTCTGCAAAAATGGGGCGCTGGTGCCATTTTCTTCGGACGTGGTGATGAGAAAGACTTGGCAGATCTTGAACACAAATTGTCGACAGGGGATCGGATCCTTGCTCTGTTTTGTGAATGTCCTTCAAATCCACTTCTCCGCACACCGCCACTGAAGAAGCTTAGAGAGCTAGCAGACCAGTATGGCTTTCTCATTGTGGTCGACGAGACTATCGGCAATTTCATCAATGTCAACATCTTCCAGTATGCAGACATTGTGGTTTCGTCTTTGACAAAGATCTTCAGCGGAGACACTAATGTCATGGGAGGCTCGTTCATCTTGAACTCGAAAGCACAATATTATCCGGAGCTCAAGGCTGTGATGGACATTGACTACGAAGATAATTTTTGGACTGAAGACGCCATCACACTGGAACGCAATTCCCGGGACTTTGTAGTACGAATCGACAGAATCAACAAGAATGCTGAAACACTGTGTGATCTCATCCTGCAACAAAAGCATGTTGCTGAGCTCTTTTATCCCAAATTTGGTTCAACGAAAGCCAATTATGAGGCTGTCAAGACGAAAAATGGTGGTTATGGTGGTCTACTCTCAGTGGTGTTCCATACTGTAGAGGAGGCAGAAGTGTTCTATGATGCACTCAAGACCGCCAAAGGACCGTCTCTTGGTACGAACTTCACCCTGAGTTCCCCATATACACTACTTGCACACTTTACCGAGCTGGATTGGGCCAGTGAATTTGGTGTCTCGACCGCCTTGGTACGAATCAGTGTTGGGCTGGAAACTCCTCTAGTTCTTAATCAGGTATTCGAACAAGCTTTCGAAGCATTGAACGAGTACCACAAAACAAAGAGTGCCAGCCCAACCTCTTACTTACAATAGCATGAGTGAGTAATCATGATATCCCTTGCCTGCTGAGCGAGACGTTCAATTCGTCTATTCTATCAAACTTACTGATGGACTGTTGTGCTGTGCTGTGCTATGCCATGCTCGATGCTGTTGTCGTTATTAAGGTCCTGGACCGTCATTCAGTGTGATGCCTCCGCATGCTCCTTCCACCACGCCTCTCTGGCTGTCAATACCTCATCACACCAGCTTTTTACGAGTGGATGGACAATTTGCTCACTAGAGCTCGCGAAATCATCCAACCTCTTCTTCACCTTTCCGGCCTTTTCGTACTCGAACGTCTGAACGACTAATTCATACTTGTCGACGTCCTTGACGAATCGTGCCTCGCGACTGGCTTTATGCTCATACTCGAGAAAGAGAGCCATAATTTCATCCGCCGTCTGTTTCTGGGACTCTGGCAAGAGTTCATTACAAATCTTGACCATGGCATCCAATTCCAGCCTTTGCTTTTCCTCCTTCGTGGTCTTGCTTAGTGGGGTAATGTCACCCACGATAGCTTCAGCCATGTCGTGGACCACGGCAATCTTCATCATGCGAGACTTGTCGAGTGTCGTGTCGGTACATAACATGGTGATGATGGCCATGCGGTACATGTGATCCGCGATAGACTCTGGATTCTCAATGTGTTCGTTGATCCAGCCCGTTCGAGGTGTTGTTTTGAGGTTCTCGATGAGGTTGAGGAAGGGAAGGACACTCGTCTCCATCCCGGTAGATGGTTGAGTCAGTCGTCTATACAAGGGACTGCAGACTGAGAAAGTGACGCTTACGACTTTATAAGAATCTCTCGTCTGTGCGTGATTTAGACGGCATTGTCATAGATCTGTGTCCCTTGAAACCGGCGCGCTATGATTGATGGGTTCGAGCGCGAATCGTGTCAAAGCTCCACAAATGCAGCAACAAGAGCACGGGTTGCCTTGCCGAGTCGGGAATAACATTGAACCAACATCACACTCATGACCAAAGTTCAATGGTTTGAGAAATACCTTGTAATGGCTATGAGAGAAGGCTCAGGAGTTTGCAATTGTAGTTGCAGAATAGATTTAGCTCGAGCTAGCCTTCGAGTTCTGCACTCACTATACTCAACGTCAGTCATTCGTAAGGTTTTTGACACTGGCAGGCAAAAAAATGAATTGTGCTTAACAAGTTTGCGGCACTGTATTGTTTTTTGTTCAAACACCTTTTTTACATATGTACAGCATTTCTACAACTTGTATGGCAACCTGATTTTGCACGCGCCTTGCGTGCTTTGCCGGTCGTCATTGTCACCTGAGACTGAAACTGGGAAATGTCCTTCGACTGGTGGTCTTGACGTCAAATTCTGTAATGCCCTGCTCACTCCCAACATATACATGACTTCCATTGCGACTCCAACACGCTCCACTGATTTCTCGATCCCTGCCTCCAATTCCAAAGTGGGTTCCATCCCCATCAGGTATCCTGACTCGCTGCTGTCGTCCAAAATCCCTACAGTCAAGGATCGTGGCATACGAGGTAGACTCGGTATATAGTAGCATGTCCAACGGGCAAGGGCTCCATGCCAGCGTTCGAATCGAACCATTCGGAAATGGCCGTGACGATACCGCACGATGCAATAGTGCACCACTTCTTTGTGCTGAGCTGGGGACACCGGAAGTAACGTTAGGGCTCAAGGGCAATTTTCTGACATCAAAGATTACGCAAGTGCCCTATGCTATCAGTCTTGTTCATGCACACCATCCCAGCACTTACATCTTGTGATCCAACTGCCAAATGCTGTTGAGAGGGCGAGAAGACCGAGGAGAAGCATGGATCATCTGCTACGGTGATCTCTGCATGCTTTCTCCACCGGCCACCATTGTTGACAAAGATGTAAACTTCTGTGCTATCGCCCACAGCAGCCAGCATTTGACCATTGTCGGTGGTGCTAGCGGAGTTCATTGCTGCGGGAAGGCTTATAGGCGTTCTAGTTTGGTCAGCTTGGCTTGTACATCTCTCGAATCCAAAGTGTAGAAACCTACTCGCAGCGTAATGAGGTCAAATTGAAGAATTTGAGGCTATAATCATTGTTGCTCACGAGTACACGATCATGTCCGTCGTTTCCCTGGAATACGTGCAGGCCGTTGACCAAGCTCCCGCCTACATCGTACTCACTCTTGAGTCCTTCCGTAGATACTACGGCGATTGTTCCGTTCTCCGCGCCTGCTACAGTGTAGCCTCGATTCGAGGTGATACTTCTTGGTTCGAAGGACAACTTCGGAGACAAGAAGCCAATCTGACTTGAAGATGGATTGAACGTACGGATACTGTTCCGACAGCAATACAGTAATCGATTTTCAGTGTTTCCGGATTCATCGCGGCACAACAGATTCTTCAATTGCCAATGCTTGATTGTGATATGTGCTGGCAGGGTTCGACCTCGGTCCTCGACAAGGATTGGTTCTGAACTATAGCGCATCAGCGATGACCCTGTAGACTCTAAGCGCGAACTTACAAGTCTTCGACGATCGTCATTTCATATCAGGAAAGCTTTCGTGTGACTAGACGATCGAGACTATAACGTGCGCCTTGCTTGAGCGCTGTTGAGATCAGCGCGGAAGTTGAAAGCATGAAGGTCATACATTCAAATTGCATTGCTTTGATTATCAGTCATGAGACCTTTCCTCCTTCTGCAGGATAAACGCTGAAATTGTCTCTGAGCTAAAGCGTTCGCCTGTGCACTAGCTAATAGTGACAGGATTCGGTAGGATCAAGATTGATGAGGACATCGAAAGACGGTGGGTTTGCGCCACACGAGATCTTAACGGCTCCACGATCCTTGAGTGGACCCCGGACGACCTCCCGAGGTTGAACTGCAGCAACCTTGTAACAGGTCATAACTCATGTGCATGTGTCGAGACCACCGTACAAGTGTCCAGCATCAGCCAGGAGTCTTGGTCTGACCTGATCTGACCCTTTGTTGTCACTGTGTACAAGAATCCATTCTGTCTTTCGACTGGCTGCCGATCAGCTTCCGGATCTGCACAGCTATACGAGTAGACTGATCGAATAGATGGCAATCACGAACACAATACAGATGCAAATAATGCGATATATGGATACACTAACGCAAATCATGTGCTATCCTCATGTAGCGAATCGAATCGAGAAGTCTACTGTCCGAACGACTTCGACTGCTCTGCCAAAGATCCTTCGGTCTTGCCGGTGCCTTCTTTCTTAACCGGTGCATCCTCTCCAGCCGATACCTTTTGGCCTGTCTGGGAAGAGGTTTCTCCAGACGACGCTGGTGTCCCAGTATATTCGATGCCTGCACCTGTATAAGGTCAATGTATGTTCATTATGGCTCGTCAGGTAACCAACCTGCTTCCTTTTTGTAGTTTATGCCATGCTCGCTATTTCCAAATTCATTCGTGAACTAAATGATGTCAGTTCAGTACGAACTCACACATGGTCTTGAACTCGCGTTCTTCTGTGCGACTGGGACTTGTTCGGACGACATGTTAGTGTTTTTTGTGATCACTTGTGCAAGGGAGATTTCTTTTTGACCTCTGCTAGCCTGCCGGGGGGTCCACATATATCATTCTAAGTGCCCACGAATGCCACTAGAGTGTGTACTAGAGTACGTCATGTTGGAATTCGATCTACAGGACGAGAACTCAAAACGAGGAACCCGAGCTTGGACAAGTTTACAAGAGGAGCTCTTTGAACGAATGCCACAGGTCAACCAAGGTCAGCAGTAACTACCTTTAGCTAGTCAAGTTGTAGACGATGTATAGACTACAAGTTAGCAGAAGTTTGTGCGATAATTGCCATATCAAGTCTTGAAGTATGAGTGCTGTAAGGATTGGGAGTGTCGATAGGGATCTGTCACTGATGCAGCAGCGAAATTTGCAGAAGTTCACGAAACAGACCCATGCCATGGGATACACCCCAGAAAAGATCTTTCGCGCCAGCTCATCTCTGATATTATGGGGAGGCGCGGCAGCAGCTGGAGTTCTGTAAGTCTTATGCTGTATACCAGCTCGTTTTGCTGATGCTAGCAAAGCTTGTATGCTCAAGGAGTGCGAAAAGTCAGAACGGACGTTCTAGAATCAATTCCCTTCATCAAAGACTACTTCAAGTCAACGCACGAGGTCCCAGCATCTGTAAGGACAATTTGCGACAAATGACGAAAAGTTATGCTGATCACCTTAGGATAACCCATTCTAGTCTACCAAGAATCTTGTAGACCTCCCTTGCATGTAGAAAGAATCAAAGTAAACAATCCTCGCTAGCAGCATCTTCTGGATTTGTGAACACCTGTCCGCCGCAGTGCTCGACGCGGCTCAGCATACCTTCAAGCTATTCGAAAGAGCAAGAACCTTTGACACTCTCCACCAAGGCAGTACTCAAGTGATTCAATTACAACTCGACCACTAGTTTACCAAGAGAAATGGAATGCAAAGCGCACACACGACAAAAAGTTGATGCTGCTTTTAGGTGAACTAACACCACCGTAGATTACGTGCTAACATAAAGTGCAACCATAAAACAGCATCATGTTCTCGTCATTGCCAAAGAGAGCTACCATGGTGGACGTGTCTCGGGTTCACATAACAAGCAAACCTGCGAGACTGCTGGGACCTGGGTCCTGCAAACTCGGTGCATATCATTGAGCATTATTCCCTTGCTTCTATACCAACTTGTTCGATGCAACTGAATGCTTATAAGTATGGCCAGCTCAGGTGAGCTCGAACACGAATCTGATCACAGGCTGCGAGGAACTTACCAAAACAGGAAATTGTGCCGCTCCCAAAATGGTTGCTGTGGCTTCGCACAGATGGTGGAGTCACGCACAAAAGACAACAATCATTGAATCATGTTACACAACTTTATTTGACGACAAGCTTCCAAGGTAGCAGATAGTGATACACATGTGACGGACCTGACAAGATACTGGACTCGATTCGACTTGTCACTTGACATGACACACGCGGCTGAAGCTCGACCTTCGTCTATGGCTGGTCTACCACGACCTCCGTCATACGTTTCTCAGCAAGAGGATCTCCCCACGAGTCCAAGCAAGACCTACAATGGAGGGATGTCCAGTAACAAAGCGAGATTCAATCGCGAAGACGTCACAGTCTCGCTAGACGCTCGCACCGGAAGACCTTTGTCACGTCGACTTTCGGATTTTGCAGTCCCGCAACTGCAACCCTTACATGCTACGAGGCCCACATCAGCTAGCCCCGCTCGTCCTCACGGTGCTAGGAACGAATCTCCCCGCGCTTTCAACAGGTCTGATTCGCCAGATACCTCGATTCGTATGCCTCTCATGAGCGAAAAGAGCGACTGGGTAGATGAGAGTCCGTATGAGATGCCACAAAAAGGCTTTGGTGTCAAGGCATATTCTGTTCTGTCGGCCGACGACGAGTCAGATATACAGTCCTTAGCACCAACAACCAGATCAAATGACGAAGACGACCTCAGAGAAGGATACGGTGCTGCACCAGCTGAGCCACAGCCAAGGCGGAGACACAAGAGTAAAACCACAGAAGTTGTCAACTTGACAGAGGGCAATTTGATCATAGAGCGCGAGATCCCCGAAAAGTTAAAGGGCTTACTGGTCAGACATGACTTGGAAGAGTTTCAGCACGTTCGCTATTCAGCCATCACTTGTGATCCAGACGACTTTGTGCACGAGGGATTCAATTTGCGGCAGCATACTCATGGTCGCGACACGGAGATAATGGTTGTGATGACTATGTATAACGAGGACGAGAAACTCTTTACCCGCACACTACATGGTGTCATAAAGAACATAGCTCTGCTGACAAGCCGCACTCGTTCTAGAACATGGGGTGCAGAATCATGGCAAAAAATAGTAGTCTTGATCGTTGCCGATGGCCGGAAAAATATAAATCCAAGAGTTTGTGTATTGCCACATGCTTTAGTCGGGGATGCTGATTTGGTAGGTTCTAGATGTCTTGACTGCGCTCGGGGTCTATCAAGACGGGTTAGCTCAAAGTAGAGGTCAGTGAGCTTGTATGGTGCTGTACACAAACTAAAATAGCAGTCAACGGCCGCCAGGTCACCGCTCACCTCTATGAGTATACGACACAATATAGCATGACACCCGATCTACAATTTCGAGGTGCAGACAAGAACATTCCGCCTGTGCAAATAGCTTTCCTGCTCAAAGAACAAAATCAAAAGAAACTCAACTCTCATCGATGGGCTTTGAATGGGCTCGCTCCATTACTAGAACCAAACATATGTGTGTTACTCGACGTCGGCACACGACCTGGGCCAGATAGTATCTATAAGCTTTGGAAAGCCTTCGACATGGATTCTCGTGTAGCTGGAGCCGCGGGAGAGATTAGAATCTTGGCGGGTACTGGGACACCATTCAAAATGTTTGAATCTTGCTAATCGTCGCAGGCCGGGCGTGGTCTGCATTGCTCAACCCGTTGGTCGCGTCACAAAACTTTGAATACAAAATGTCTAATCTCCTCGACAAACCGTGTGAGTCTGTCTTTGGCTATATAGGCGTGCTACCAGGTAAATTCTGGGTCTACGATGTCGAACTTAAGCTTAATTGTGTAGGAGCATTCTCTGCTTATCGGTACAGGGCTCTGGCAGGAGATGCTTTGGGACTTGGTCCTTTGGAGAGCTATTTCAGAGGCGAAAAAATTGATCTGGAAGCTGATGGTACAATGCATTTGTGGATCACTATTGCTATACTGACAACTATAAGTCTTTCAACAAAACATGTACTTAGCGGAAGATCGAATCCTATCTTTCGAGCTTATCGCCAAGCGTGATTGTAATTGGCTGTTGAAATGTAAGCATTCCTTCTATGTCACAACAGACACGTTAATGTGACAGATGTTGGAGACGCATATGGCGAGACTGACTGTCCGAATACAGTTGCAGAGATCATCGGACAAAGGCGTCGATGGCTAAATGGAGCTTTGTTTGCATCAACTTATGCTCTTTGGAATTTCAGACGTATCTGGAGTACAAGTCACACCACTCGCAGAAAGCTCGCTCTGCATATAGAGTTCCTCTACCAAGCCATCCAACTCCTGTTCACGTTTTTCGGTCTGGCCAACTTTTACCTGACCTTCTTTTTCATAGCACAATCATTCGGACAGAGGTTCCACTGGGCAAGCTACACCTTTGTGTTCTTGCGTTATCTATGCATCATGGTCACAGCAGCACAATTCATCCTAGCGGTACGCCTCAGCTCTGGATCGCCAAAGTCTACGCTAATGCGCATAGCTTGGAAACCGCCCACGTGGTGCGAAATCACTGTTTCTGTTGTGCTTGATACTGTATTCAGTCATCATGGTATATACTCTAGTGTGTGCCTCGTACTTGGGAGTTACTAGCATCCTGGAAGGCCTTCAAGAGGGTGGCAGCATCCTCGGGGATAAGCAATTCGCTAACATCGTTCTCTCAATCGTAATGGACAGCACATTATACTTGCATTCAGACTAAATGGCGTAGATTGCAACTACAGGGGTGTACTTTGTCGCCAGTCTGATGTACCTCGATATCTGGCATATGTTCACTTCTTTCGTCCCCTACATGCTACTCATGCCCTTTTACATATGCACTCTGACGATCTTTGCATTTTGCAATATTCACGATCTAAGTTGGGGCACCAAAGAGGAAGATGTGGCAGAGTTGGATGTCGTGGAAGCCAAAGTCCTCAAGCATGACAGTACTAAAGTCAAAGTTGAGCTGTACCAAGGTGTTGATGCCGAGGGATCTTACGAGGATGCCTTGGCCAATCTACGTCTCCGTAAGCCTGTTGCAGACCGTGAGCAAGATGTTTCACGAAAGCAGGAGGACTACTTCAAGGAAGTCAGGACTGTTGTGGTGTTGTGCTGGTTAATCAGCAACCTTGCGTATGTGCTCGTCAACATTTCATGCTCTACAACTAATCTCGCAGTTTAATGATGGGTGTTTCTGAGTATTACAGTGGTAGTACTGGGAGTAACATCTACTTGTCAGTCATACTGTACTCCGTAGTGCTGATGACCGCATTTCGTTTTGCTGGTAGTTTGATATACCGTGTCCTCACAACAATCCAGAAAGTCGTTGGTCGGAGATCGTCTCAAGTTAAAACATCTGCTCTGACAATGAAATCCGAGACGAAACGACTTTTCAATTGGAAGAAGAGATCGAGATTTACCAACATATGATAGGCCTCGCTTGTACTATTCAAATTCATTCGCGGTCAGGTACAACCATAGCTACATGTACAGTAGATACCTAAATGCATTCGAATCAACGCTGCATTCATGGCCACGCATAAGCATGAGCTCGAGCTGGGATGATCAACCATGAGGTTTTGTGGCAGAAGTTCACTGCCGCATGCTAATTAGCTGTGGCTGAATGAACCTTCACTGAGCCGTGGCAATTGCTAGAGCACCTCGAGGCGTGAAGTACTGGCGACTGATCATGATCATGAAGATGCATGCATATGAACACTGGGCATGACTACCTCAAATACAGATCATTACTGTTGAAACTTCATCCGAAACTTGGGTCTGCATATACAAGTCATCGAAAGATGGCTATGAGCGACATCCCATAGCTTATCTGATCACAGCAACTTGTTTAGGATTGAGGACTGCAGGGATGGAGCGGCATAACGGCATTAATTTTTTTACATATCTTCCACTTGAGCTGTCACTTCGCGTTTGTTGTTATCTTGATCCGAGATCTCTCGATTCGGTATCGAGTGTGTGCAGAGCTGCTAGAAGACTGCTCCAGGATGAGGTGGCATGGAAAAATGCCTTTCTTGAAGCTTTCGGGACAGTATCCGATTTTTCCGGCTTAGAGCCCACATGGCGAAGAGAATACAGTCATCGAAGTTCCTTACTGCGGAAGTTTGCTCGTGGCCGTGGCCGTAATATTGTATTCGATGGCAAAATTGGCAATATCAGCCTGGTCTACCTCGACTCGTTCAATTCCAAGTTGACGATAGCCAATCAAGGTAATGGCTTGGCTTCTGTTGCTGATACCTTCACTGGTAAGGTTGGCAAAGATCTTCTCTTCCCTGCATCCGTCAGGCTCACCTCGGGAGATGTGACGGCACTCAATATCACGAGGAGCCATATAGTGTATGGATTCACGAATGGCATGATTGCTATGAATACCCTCAATCGCCACGGACAGCGGACAGAGTTCAAGACTTACCACAGCTGGCATGCTGGTCCGGTGACCGCCATATGCTCCATTGCATCCTCCTCCGGGCATGATGTTGGGCCCAATTGCATGACTGCAGGTGCCGATGGCACGATCAAGGCATGGGATACATACCGTGGCAGGGAGTGTCTCGCTTCTGTTGACATTTCTGAGAATGGAATATGTGAGATGTCCTGGGACGCTCCTAAAAGCCGCTTGTTTGCCTTGACGCGCAATGCTCAGGTTATTTTAATCGACCACAGTGATTTGCAGGACATACAAGTCAGATCACTTAGTCGTTCGTATGGGGACAGTCCCAGTGCATGGACAAGTCTCGTTTGTGATCATAGTTCTGGGGCCATCATTGTTGCAACAGAGTCAGGGATCAAGGGTTATCTGTTCAGATCTGAGGACGATAGTGTATACGACATCCAGCACAAGATCTCAGGAAAGATCGTGCTCTTGTCAATTGACCAAAATGATTCAGGACAAGATCGGGATTTGCCAGGTACGGCTGGGAGACTCGTGGCATTTGCCAATGAGCATGGAGATATTGGAATTATCAATATCAGGAACATGGGACTTCTGCCTCGATACCTACGTGGCGACGGTTGTCGTCCAACCGCTTTGAGCCTCAATGCTACTGTGCTTGCGGTTGGGTATGGAGATGGAGCGGTCTCGCTCTATGACGTCCTGAGTCTGCAGGCACTTCGGCCCCTGGCAAGTAGGATTCCCAAATTCGAAAGGATCGCTGACGAGGATCCCGCTCGGACTAGAGTCTATTGCATCGAGTTGCACTCGAAGCACCCATCTGGTATCATCGCCACTGGCGGTCAAGTGCGATCATTTGATTTCGACCCCCGAAGTGATTTACCCAACGGCAAGAGGAAAGGATTATCACGAAAGAAACACACCGGCTCAGCATCCTTTGCCATTGGGAAGTTAGCCATGCAGGGTGAAATACGTGATGACATGCGGGATCTTGCCAACAGACAGCGAATCTTTGACAAAGAACAGGAACGTGTCAAGAAATTGGCAGGCGGTCTGGCACATGAAATGAGCGAGGCCGAGTTGGTCTCTTATGGAGAGCTCTTATCGCTTGAGTCTATGGAGCATGATGTGCAGGATCGGCATCCGTCAGAAGTAAGAGACGAACTAGCAGAGGCAATCTATCGTTCTCTGCAAGACGACAGGGGTTTGGAGCACCCTGCAAACACTTCTTCTGACCCGTACCATGGATCGAGCGTGCGGACAGACCCTGCAGATTGTGATGAGGACTACGCCTTAGCCTTGGCTCTTTCCGCATCACTGACTTGAGCAAGCGCATTTAATGTACCGTGCTGACACGAGACAAAACGTCATATAGTGGTTGACGTGTAGATCTCTGATCCTTCTGGAAGTCCGGTCTCAGTTTTATCTGGACAGGCGCATTCACGACGTCCACCTTTCGAGGTTTTAAATACGCAAACCACTATTATCAGTGCTCACCCTCGTCTTATCTGGAATGATGGCACCTTCTGAATGCGCGGCCCTCGCCTCCTCAAAAGCAGCAGTTGGACTAAATGAACATACATCGTGTCAAGGCACACGTCAATTGACGCTCTGCGACACTTGTGCTTGCAATTGGGGCCAATAAAAAATAGGTCCGATTGTCTACTGGTGGCTGATACTCCGCTTTCTAGATCAGAGCAATTAGACTCAAATTCGGCGCCGAACTTTATCCAAGGTTAGGCACGAGCTGTGGCGCGAGAGCCTCATCATCGGCATTCGGCCGTGGAGTTCCTGCACGCCCCCGACTTCCGACTTCCAAGGTTTTCCATCCATCGGAGCCTGCGACTGGGGATCTTGCGCGCGCCCGATCGTTCCCCGCCCACGCCCAAGCAACTTTTTCCCCCAAGCCCTGCCCACCTGGAGGTTACGAGCCACCACACAAGCCGCATTCATGGCTCTTCAGCCCAGTCCAACGGTCATTGTAAACACGTACTCGAGTGTCTGCATAACACATTCTTGTACGCATAGCTAGACCGCATACTCGCACTCATTCCGGATGTTTTCCGATTCGGTGGGAAATTGTCATCATCCTTGGGCTTTGTCGTTCGGAGAAGTGTTGCAAAGACTTCTGCCACCTGTTCTTTCGATAGGATAAATACATTGGTTGATGACTGCGATTGTGTGATTAACGACATAGGCCTGCAATCAAAATTGTTCGCCATTTGGTCCCTTATTAGTACTGCGATTAAAGAATGCTAATACCAATGCCTGCTGGCAGTTGTCGTTGAATGCACGATAGCGAAAAGACATTGTCTACCCAACCTGAGCTTGGCCGCTTGGGCCAGACAGAACCTGGAGCTGTCGAAGTGGGCCGCAGCTCTCCCGCAGCCTGCTTGCCGCCACTGCCCGCGTCTCTTGTTCTCCACCTCCAAACAGGACTCCTTCCCCCCAACAAACACGCAGGCAGGCATTGCAAGGACTAACTGAGCAAGGACGCATCCTTCGACTCCAATCCTCCTGCACGTCAGACCGTGCCACTAGAGCCTCTAAATTACTCGTACGGCTCAAGACTCTTATAACGACCTCTAGCGCTTCGTTTCCAAAGATAATTGACAATTGTCTACAGTTCCCCATTTCGGTGTGACCCTACTTGATCTTTGCAACTCTTCTCAGATCTGACCAGACCTTGATCGACCATTAAGGACTATGGCTAATTACGGCAATTCTCATCACTATCAGGTCAATGATGTCTTGAGGCAGGAGTATACGCATACAGAGTTCAAGTCGGAACCTTTCGAGCTCGAGCATCCGCCGAGGACGGCATATACATATTCGACACAGCACCCCTATTCGGAAGAGGAACTAGTCGAATCCCTTGGTTGGATCGACTACACACAGGCACCGCACGCAAATGCGCAACACCATACAATGCAGTTAACCCCGGAAATGACGATGCAGCAACACACAATCCACCACCGAGCGCCCTCACTACAACAATCCACCAGTATAGCTTCAAATGGAACATTTGGGAGTACCTCTATGGCCCAAACAGGCCACAGTCCGAATGGTTGGCACTCTTCCATCGAGTCGCCCAGCTTCGCAGCTGAGCATCTGAACCATACGGTCGGTAACAACGTCACAGCTAATCCACTCACATCCGGTGAATCGGCTCGCAAGGAGGGAAACATCTCAGCAGACAGGAGGGCCATGCGCAGATATTCACACAACGCAGGTGAGTGGATTCACGGCTCGACCATAGATGGCTTACGACTTTAGTGGAACGCCGTAGGCGTGATAACATAAATGAACAGATACAGGAACTATCGATACTGGTCTCGGACATGAGTGCCTCGATGTCTATCAAGACAGAAACCATCAGCACTGGACCACCCAATAACACGAAACCAAATAAGGGTCTGGTGCTGCAGCGTTCCGTAGAATACATCCGGTCGCTGAAGAGCATTGTAGAAGAGAAGCACAAGCGAGAGCGGCAACTCGGTAAAAATTCCATCCGTTGTGTGGACGTGCAGGTACTGACACACATCTAGAACAAGAAATCGTCCGGTTGGGAGGGAATGTTCCTCCTCTTGCAACGAAAGATCCCGCAGTCAGTATGTGGATTGACGAGTCTGCGATCGCAGAAGATGATGATTGATGGCATGAGCATGTCAATCAGGATTGAGTCCGTATGTGTTGCGCCTAAAGTCCATCGAGAACTTTCTCGCCTGAATAATGAAAAGCTCCTGTAATGATCATGGGCGAACTGCGAAGCTTTCACGGCGTTTTGCTGCCACTGTATATAGCCAATGTATAAGCATTCAATCTGCGTATAAGGACTCGTTTGTCATCAAAAGTCGCGGCGACGTCGTGGTCAGAAGCTAAATTTGCGATTGATGAAATATGAGCTGCTTGCGCACATCCAGTGACTGTCAAGAGAAGTTAGTACATCTGCGTACCAATTTTTATCAAGCTTTACGCACCAGCAATGGCCAAGTTCTCGTCATCAAACACCAGGAACCCCTCCACGTTTGCCTGTTGGCTGATTTGAGCGATGCTCTCCTGCCAATTCATTGTTCCCTCACTATAGGACTCGTCTGGTACTTTGTCGATCGCAGACAATCCAGGAGCAGCTTGACAAGGAGGGCTCTAGCAAACTCAAATGATCATGAAGCGCTTGCAGAGTCAGTGTTGTTGTCGTGGCCACGGGAGCACCGATGTCTGTCTGTCTGAACGTAGTAGCGTGATATCGTACAAGAGCCGATCAGTGGATCTCTGAATCCTCTTTTGGTGGAGGTGTGTTGTGCCCAAATTGTATGCAACCGCAGCATCTCTTGCTCAAGTTCGAGACTCTGTAAGGACACCCAATCACACCTCAACTTGTCCATCGGTCAACAAGTTGTGCCCTTGACTCGACCGTCGAGAGACCCAAGCTACTTGTTCGAGCGTCTACATCGCGACACTCAGCTCAATGGCAGATTCTTACAGCGTGCCCTTGGTAAACAAGCCGATTCTAGCACATTCGTATGATAGCTGACCACTCAGCGCAAATTCAAGCTCGTCTTCCTTGGCGAGCAGAGTGTCGGTAAAACATCCCTCATCACCCGATTCATGTATGACTCTTTCGACAATACGTAAGTCAAATGGCAAGGACAAAGTTCACAACGGGACTCAATTATCCATTAGATACCAGGCCACTATAGGCATAGATTTTCTTTCAAAGACAATGTACTTGGAGGATCGTACGGTGAGATTACAACTATGGGACACTGCGGGTCAAGAAAGATTTCGGTCGCTAATCCCGAGCTACATTCGTGACTCTTCAGTGGCCGTGGTAGTCTATGATGTGACAAATCGTCAGTCGTTCAGCAATACGCAAAAGTGGATCGATGATGTACGTGCTGAGCGTGGAGAGGATGTCATAATAGTGCTGGTAGGCAACAAGACGGACTTGAATGAGAAGCGACAGGTATCTGTGGAAGAGGGCGAGAAGAAGTCAAAAGAGCACAAAACGATCTTTGTGGAGACAAGTGCCAAGGCTGGGCAGAATGTAAAGTCTTTGTTTCGCAAGATTGCACTGGCGCTGCCGGGTATGGAGAATGTAGGCGAAGCTCAACAAGCGCCTTTGACGGAAGTCAAGATTAATCCCAGTGCACCCACGCAAGATGGAGGCTGCGCTTGTTGAGGGTTAGACTGAGGGATCATGATTTTGTCCTGCAGCAAGATGGACATCATCACGCGTGATTCTGAAGCAGCAATTGTCAACATCGTGTTGGTGATAGCACCCCAAGGGGCCTTATCGGCGGGCCTGCTCAAGATGATTCCAAGCCTGCTCATGTCGATGTGAGGATCTCGAAATGAAATACTGTCCCGGAGACCAGGTTGACACAGCGAGCACAGATTGTAGGAACAGCTACACATGAACCATGCCGCTTCTGCGACTACAGTCGGCAACATCTCGATTACGTCGCACAATAAAGGAGATACAGCCATGAGAATGAGTGTGTGCGCAGAGTGTGGCGATATTCAAACATTTTTACTGCATGAGCTAGCTGAGACTACACTTTCATAACGACGCTTATATCAATTATACGCAATGCTTGTTGTACCATATGAGAGAGAGACTGCGCCACTGCGAACGATTGGAAAGGATTGTAATTAGCTTGGGAAATCTCGAATCCGTGGACTGTCTGTACCCCAATATTAGGAAAGGGGAAGGATAAAAACTGCGATAAGATCGTTAGCTCGAATGATAGGTGAACATATCCTCGGCATAGCAGGATGTCCATGAGTACGAATCCTGGATAATGTATTACGAAAGGACTTGAAGACTGCGGAGTTCATTTGCTTGAGTTGTACATATGGTATTGCGGTCAAGGTCAACTCAGAAGAGGTACGTGGGCTAATCCTTGATGATGACCTGACCTTCTTCAGATGACAGAGTTCCGTGGCAAAAACTGACGAATCCGTTCTCATTGAATTGTAGGTGATTCAAAATTGGTCCATTTCCCATAAGCTTGACCTTGCCACCGATCCGCGTGGTTTGTGCTGGACTAAGTAGGTTTCCCGAGGCATCACACATCAAGACGCCTTCAGAGAATACGCCCCGGGAGTGTCGCAGGGATAAATTGTTGGCTATAGCGACAACGACCTTTTTACCACGTAGCTCCGTCGGGGACAATTTCGTATGCCCGCTGAGTACCGTCCTCGGCGAACAGACATTGGACAGCCGGATATTGTTGATTTGCAGATCGTTGTTGACTGGATCTTGCGCGGCGTGAATGATTTCGCCGACGAGAAGGGACATATTCGGCGTCGTATCGTTGACAGCCAAGGAGTCATTCGTGATATTTGCATGTTCATCGTCCAGCATGGCAGCAATGTTTTTGCTCAATTCTTCTATTCCTGTCAGTCTGGACATGGCTTATCGGAGATGCATGCGCATACCTTTACTTGGTCTATTATTGCTCATTTGTCCACGAAACCACATCTGCTGGACACAAGATGCCTTGCCGAATCCAGAATCGAGGCATTGACGAGACACATGGCTTGCAGGTGCATGGTTCACCGAGCTTGTAGAAGTTGTAGCACTTTGAAGATGCGTAGAGTAGAGTCGGAGTTGAGGCGGAGAAGTGAGACTTCTTGACCTCGCATGACTGACAACCTTCACGCCCCCGGGACGTCGAGGAGATGACATAGGTTCTTATGGGATGACAAAGGCGCGGTAGGCTCAATGCCGGTATTGAACGATGCACAGCACCTGCAAGGAAGTCTTTCTTTCGTGAAATGTCGTGTGGTAGTTATAAAAGATGACGGCAGGACGACGAAAAGCCACACCCCGCCCTGCAGGTACGCAAGCGGCCTGCGAGCTTTCATGCTAGATCAGCTGTACCTAGCGCTATACAATTGTACATCCCTCAAGCAAAACGGCTTCGAGCACTAAAAACACGGCTTCGGCTTGGTACTACTCTATCCTCTGGTTCTACCGATGAGATTTTCAAGTGGATTTGTCTCTGGATGTGAATCAATCTGGTGAATCAGGAATTTACCTTTCGCACGCGTTCTTGAGCTTATGAGTTTCCCCCAATGGACCATCGATCTGGCTTATGAAGCAGCTTTGACATCCTTAGCATCGACCTGAACTCGCTTGTTCGAGTCTTGACCATTACTGTAGTCCTGCATGATACTAGAGATATTAGTATGCCGTGTCAGAACAGTGTGGATCTCTTACTAAGAAATGTCATCCCATGGGTGACGATACAATGGTGTTCGTAGACGTTTCTGGTCAAAGTGGTGACCCATGAGACCAATCGAACGTCCAAGAATAAAGAGACCATTCAATGCACCCATCTTGAGGTAGTCTTCGGCCTCCTCGGTACTAAATGCACCGCAATTTCTCAGGAGATCCACGAAGCAAACCGCTACTGCACCATCAACGTTGAGGATTAAGTTATCCTTCTTCGAGGTCGTGACGGTCTCGACTGCCAATGCGTAATCTAGTAAGGAAGTATTAGGGAAGTTCTTGTGTGCGTAGTCCTTCACAAGTTCTACACGAAGATCTGGGTTTTGTCTCGATTTGACCTTGTGCCCAATACCTGGAATAAGCTTGTTCTGCTTTCTCATGGTATCAACGAACGTTCGAGCACTCCAACCCTTATCGTAAGCTTTCGTGAACTCTTCTGCTGCGCCATCAAGGGCACCGCCAAACCTAGTTCCAATCGTTAACAGTCCAGACACCAAGGAAGAGATCAGATCCTTTCCTGCTCTTGTAGTAATAATGCAATTCATGGCACCAGATACTGCAGGTCCATGGTCAGCGGTAAGCATGAGAACCAATTCAAGAAATTTTGCAGCATATGGTGGCAGACGGCGTTTGAACCACAAGAGGGACATGACACCTCCCACCCCAATATCTTCCTTGAATACGTCCGAGACGTTCATTCCCGCGTACACAAGCTCCTGTCCACGATCGTCCGATATCGTAGAAATGAAAGAAGCGGGCTTTCGAATAAGACCCAACTCCTGTGCCCAAGCATAGTCCATAGGGATTTTGGGTGCGGGTATTTCTGGCTTTGGTTGAATTTTGCCGGCCTTCACCATGTCATCATAGACGCTCTTCAACGTTTCCGGTAAGTCTTCAAAGGTATCCGGCACATGTATCCCAGCTATCTTCATCGCTGCGTTCTTCGCGGTGGCTGTCTCGAGCTGTGAATTTGCGAAAGATCCTGCATGGCCAAATTGCACATCAGTTTTGAACATAGAGGCACAAGTTCCGATAGCCCAAGCCACGATTGGTTTGGAGATTTGACCTGATTTGACGGCTTCAATGACTTTGTATTCTTCGTTTCCTCCGACCTCACCTAAAAGAACCAAGATTTTACAGGATGGCTCGGCTTCATACCGAAGTAAGTGGTCGATGAATGTCGTGGACGGGTAACGGTCACCGCCGATAGCAACACCTTCGTAGACACCATCAGTGGTTTGACTGATGATGTTGTTGAGCTCATTGGACATTCCTCCTGATTTGGAGACGTAGCCGACAGAGCCAGCTCTATAAAGTTTGGATGCGACGATGTTGTCCATCATGCCTCCAGTGTTGCCAATCTTGAAACAGCCGGGTTTAATGCCACCCACGGTCGCAGGTCCAATGATCGTTACTTTCTTTTGCTGAGCTTTATACAAGATTTCTCTGGCTCTTCGCTCGGGCACACCCTCAGCAATGATTCCAATAGCTGTAATTTGCGGGAATTCAAGCAATTCCATGGTTGAAGAATAAGCAGATCTGGATGATGCAAAATTTACGACAACGTAAGTGTCTGGATGTTTCTCACACGCTAGTGAGACAGACTGGTATACGGGCAACAATGTTTCTTTCGTCCCCCAGTACATCTTAGACACGAATTGACCACCAAATGGGTAGATGATCGCGCTGACTGATGGCTCTTTCCTGCCCGCAACGAAGTCGAAGTCAAGCATACCCTGTACAGCTTTCTGTGGCAGTCAGAACATCTAGGCATTGAATGACGATACCAGATAAAGCTTACAGGTTGAAGACCATAGACAAAAGATTTGGTCTGGTCTGTGAATAACTCGGAAAGTCCATGAGTGGACGTTGCACTTGCGGAAACCATGGCAAATACAGGTAAATCTCTCTGTGATGTCGATTGATCCGTCACTGCTATGAATGAAGAAGCTTTGAGAGGAAGTTGATATTTCGATCTTGCCGTGCAATTGATTGACAACCTGGAGATTCAAAGAAAGATCCAGACACATGTACACCCCACGCGTTGAGTAGCACTCGGGGGTGGGCCCTTGCTATTTCTTGCTTCATTGGTGCATTTCAAGTAAGCCACCCGAGACTCCTGCCGTCCGACGTTTGTGGTCCAATTGCAAGGTTGGTGTGGTCAACTCCAACCTTATCTACCAAGAAGCTGCAGTCAAATAGGCACAGCAAGACCCTGCTATATGCTCTCCTCTCGTTCTGATCTACCAAGGATATTGAGATATCAGAAATGGCACTCTGACAGAAAAGGCCATGGGATTTTTTTGTCCGTAAGACGCGCACGGGTACATCAGCCATCTTCTGCGCCTCGTTCCCAACTGGAACCAATCTGACGCCAATTCCCTGATTGGGGAGAACTAACCTAGAAATCTGTGTGTTGGAAAGCGAATGAACATGGGCGTCTTGCACCGCGACGTTTACAAAGACTTCTGAATTATCAATCAAGTCTTTTTAGTTTCCCCAAAGCTCGATATCTACACCTTCAGACGCTAATCGATCATGTCTGCTGTACGTCTAAATCCGGTAAAAAGACTTTCTTCTGACTCATACAGAAAGCTATTCGCGAATATGATGGGAAAGCAATCTTGGCCTACTGGTTGGACCGAGCTGCCCCTGTCTCCAAAACACCATACAAGACAAAATCTGATGTAGGGCCAACGCGACTGGCTCATGTCGAGTTTGATCTACCAGAGCGTCATGAGAACTATCCGGCTCATGTCAAGTCTGTTCTTGATGAGGTCGAAAGGACGAATCCGTGGCTACAAAACACGAAACTTGTTGCCAAGCCCGATCAACTCATCAAGCGACGTGGTAAGGCTGGCCTGTTGAAGCTCAATGCGAGCTGGGAAGATGCTCGGGAATGGATTCAGCAAAAGGCTGGTCACAAACAGCAGGTTGAGCATGTCTCTGGATATCTCCGAACTTTCTTGGTGGAGCCATTCGTTCCACATCCTGCAGATACTGAATACTATATCAATATCATGTCCGTACGTGAAGGGGATTGGATTCTTTTCACTCACGAGGGCGGTGTCGATGTCGGTGACGTTGATGAGAAAGCCGAGAAACTGCTCATTCCTGTCGATCTTGAGCAGTACCCAGCACGAGACGATATTGCTGCTGCATTGCTGAAGAAAGTTCCCGAAAAGGTACATGATGTTCTTATTGACTTCATCTCCCGACTCTATGCTGTATATGTAGAATGTCAATTCACATACCTCGAAATCAACCCTTTGGTTGTGATACCCAACGACACAGGCGCTACTGTACATTATCTAGATTTGGCTGCTAAACTAGACCAGACAGCTGAATTCGAGGCTGGCACAAAATGGGCTGTGGCACGTTCTCCGCAGAGCCTAGGTGTTCAAATAGCGACTTCGACGAAATTAGGAGTGGACAACGGCCCTCCGATGGAATTTCCAGCACCATTTGGTCGAGAGCTGAGTAAAGAGGAACAATACATTGCTGATTTGGATGCAAAAACTGGAGCAAGTCTCAAATTGACTATCTTAAATGCAGAGGGACGTATATGGACACTGGTAGCTGGAGGTGGAGCTTCTGTCGTTTATGCCGATGCAATTGCTGCAAATGGATTCTCAGACGACCTTGCCAATTATGGTGAATACTCAGGAGCTCCATCAGAAACTCAAACATATGAATATGCCAAGACCGTTTTCGACTTGATGACGAGAGGCGAACCACACCCTGATGGCAAAATCTTATTTATCGGTGGTGGCATTGCAAACTTTACTAACGTTGCTTCCACGTTCAAGGGAATCATCCGTGCTTTGAAAGAATTTGCAAGCGCATTCCACACGCACAACATACATATCTGGGTCCGACGTGCAGGACCTAACTTTCCTGAGGGATTGAAGGCTATCAAGGCCGCCGGTCAAGCTCTTGAGTTACCTATGAAGGTGTACGGGCCAGAGATGCACGTCAGTGGTATTGTGCCAATGGCTTTGGGCAGGAAAGAAGTCGTGCCAGAATGGTCAGGCCACTAAAATTCCAACACTCAACTGAGTTGCGTGACCAACCGTCTAAACAATGTACGAAATTCTGCTTTATCATCAAAGCCGATCGCTAGCATGTCTCCTTCCCCTTCGTTGATACCGATGTTTTGAAGTAAGACTTGACGCCCAAAACACACTGGGGGAAACCTCCTATAGAACTTCAAATATATGACTTTTCCAACACACGTACAATGAGGGGTCTCCGATCAGAATCTATTGTTATAGATAGACTTTTAATGACGATGTGGACTTCTACCTGTCATTCATGCTTGCGAGTCACGAAACGCTTGTTGCAGCTGCCGCACGCGTAGGAAATTATCGAGCACACTCACGAGGTATCTCGAACCACGGTGCCACAAATTAAATTTGGCTCAAGCAAGAATCGACTCCACGCCGGGCTGGCTTCCAATTTCGAGCTGCATTTTGCAGTGTCGACCTAAAACTGTACCTCTTGCTGGCTATTAATCAGCTGAAAAGAACCTGGCTAGCTGTTGTCAGAGCGCTCAATTACATTCGAATGGGGAAGCGAGTGCTTTGAGGCTATTTACCGTCGTGTAGCGTCTTTACGTGGACAGTTAGGGATACATTCGTCGCTGCAAATCTATCTACAATCGAGCTCTACTGCTGGCTCGAATTTGGTGAGCCATTGAAAACGTAGCACAGTTGGACCCTTGCCAAAAATCCGATACAGATGTCTCAAAGTTCGAGCAGAAAGTCGAGCGCGCGCAAGTCAGACGCTGTTGGCGGCCGTGCTTCCACGACCGCTATTTCCGTCAACCCAAACGGGAATGCACCAATAACCGAATTATCTTTGGCTGCTTCCTATCGACGACCCTCATTCATTGCTTCGAGCTATGGTAGACCCGCCTTGCTGCCGGCGTCCCCTGCAGGGCCACGATCGTATCTTGCCCCAGCAGAGATAGATGAACTCGAAAATGAGGAGAGGAATCTCATCAGAGAAGCCAGGCAGCAAACAGGCCCCGATATCGATAGGCAATATAAGCCCGGCGATCGACATGTCACACGCGCTGAAAATGGTGAACAAGAGTCACTTTTGCCGTCGTCTCGGTCACTGGATGCTCAATGGGAGGACGCAGTCAAAGACCACTCGATACACTCGAGCTATCAACATGAATTGAAGATTCTGTCCTCTTATTCTGCCCCTCTCGTGATTACCTTTCTACTGCAATCCAGCGAACAATTCAGCTCAGTTTTTAGTCTTGGCCATCTCGGTAGTCTTGAATTGGGTGCTGCCAGCCTGTCGACTGCACTTGCTGCCATCACGTGGTTTTCCGTCGCTTCTGGTGTCATAACTTCTTTGGACACTTTATGTGCGCAAGCTTATGGCAGTGGGAGAAAAGATTTGGTTGGTGTCCATGTACAAAGATGTCTCCTGCTTCTAGCGATAATGTTTGTGCCTATCATTGTTATTTGGATGAATACCGAGACTCTGCTGTTGACCTTGGGGCAGAAACCTGAATTAGCAAGACTATCTGGTCAGTACATGAAAGTCTTCCTGCTTGGGGCACCTGGCTTCGCGATCTTCGAAACACTTAAAAGGTTTTTGCAAGCACAGGGACTTATGACGGCCTCAACTTATGTGCTCGTAATATCGGCACCAATCAACATTTTACTGAATTACGTTCTTGTCTGGGACGAAAGACTCGGCTTTGGTTTCCTCGGAGCGTAAGCACGATCAAATTGAGAAGGATTGGAAGCTGATTCGTCTAGTCCAACAGCTGTAGTCATCACGTATTGGCTGCAAACAGGACTTCTGATTTCCTATATCATCTTTGTAGATGGTAGAGAAGCTTGGTCCGGATTTTCGTATGCAGCTTTCAAACATTGGGGACCGATGCTTCATTTGGCAGTACCAGGAGTGATCATGGTTGCTTCAGAGTGGTAATTATCTTAGAAAGAAGTCTGAGTATGCAAGTCTAAATTGTTCAGGGGAGCGTTCGAGATCACCTCTTTAGCGGCATCTTACTTAGGCACTAATGAGCTCGCGGCGCAATCGGTACTGAATACAACGGCTTCCATACTGTTTCAGGTTCCGTTCGGTGTCTCTGTCGCTGTCAGCACTCGAGTGGGAAACTTGATCGGTAGTCAACTGGGCATTGCAGCTAAGATTTCCTGTCACGTTGCTTTACTATTGGCTGGCGTTATCGCTATCCTGACGGCTATAGGGCTCTTCCTGTTTCGTACTCGCTGGGGCTATCTTTTTTCAAGTGATGAGGATGTTGTCAAGCTCGTCTCGCAAGTCATTCCCCTGCTATCTTTTTTCGAGATATTTGATTGTCTTGGAGCTATCGTCTCGGGCATTCTGAGAGGCCAGGGCAGACAAGCCGTTGGTGCTATTGTGAACATTCCTTCATACTATGTTGTCGGAATACCAGTGGGTTTAACGCTCACTTTCCAAGCTGGATATGGCCTCTTTGGAATCTGGCTAGGAATGCTGCTGGCACTGTTCCTGGTCGCAGCCATTGAGACAATCTTGGTCCTCCGAACTAATTGGCCGGAAATGATAGCTGATACCTCCACTAGACTAGCTCGGGACAACGCATGAAAGGGTATACCTGCCTTTTCATCGTCTCGGTATTGGTTTGGTCAAAGACTCTTGTTCTTTGTAGTCTACGAATGAAACAAGATTGTTGTATGCTTCGTCGGCTTGCTCCCTCAATTCACGAAATTTGCGTTTGTCTATCGATTTTCTCATGAGATTGACCTTCGGAAGGCTCTTGACTAAGTGCGCGAGGAAGTTGCCCTTTATAAAGACTTGTACATCGTAATCGTAATCTCGATCAGCATAAATGTCGAAGAGTGCGTTCAGAGCCTCGATGACGACTTCAGGGTCAGTCCGTGGCAAAGCAGAAAGGACAGTTATCAGGAACGTTCCCACCGAGCGATTGTTCTCGATATAGCGAGTCTGTACTGCTAGACAGCCAAGGAGCCCTACAATCTTCGTCTGTAGATCTGCATTCAGCGAGGAGTGGTACAATTTGATAAAGGAATTGATCTCCGATGTGATTATCTTCAGTGATGCACCAGAAATTTTCGCTATTGCATACATCAAAGACAACGATGAGTCCGCCACTTCCTCGCTTAGTATTAGGAAAGTGGACAGATTGCACATAGCCCATGCCCACACAACCGCTGCATGATGTGTCCATAAATGACGAAGATCTGTTGAGTCTCCAATGGCAATTGTCCAAGCCAAATTATGTAAATAGTCCAAAGCCATCAAATGCATCATGCTCAATTCCTGAAAATCGCCCACCTCAGACTCGGGGGATATTTTTGGTAGAGCCAGCGGCAAGACAGGAATGACGAGCTTCGTGACCAAGTCCTGTAGCATAGCAGCCATAACTCGCGTCACGCCTAGCATGTCAGTCGAGGCACACTGACCTGCAACTGGCAGAGCTAGACGTGCCAAAGTGTCAAGTACTACTGTGGTCGTTATCTCGAACAGGTCCTTATCCTGTGGCTTGATTTCGGACCAGTTCCCAGCATAGATATTGTTCAGCTCATTAATAGTGGTACAGATTGTGTCCAAAACCAATTTCATCATAAGTTCGAATTGCTCAGAAGTAATCATAAGTTGCTTGCAGGCCAAGAAGCACACACGTTGTAGAACACAGACAGCGAGAGCGGTAGTTGAGTTGTCGTGGTCTTGCGCGACTTTGTATAGTTGTTCCAACAAACAACTTGTAGTTTCCGTAGCCACAGCACCAGTAGTGTGCTCCAAATAAGAGTCTAGGCACTGGCAAACAAGGATGACGCTCGACACTGAGTGGCCATGCCGTAAGGACAATAAGCTGATGCAGACATCAATGAAATTCTTGCTCGTGCTTGGATATTCTTGCGGGTGGAGGATTTCTGACACTCGTGTCGTGATGTAGATCAAATTGCTCGCAATTTTCGTCACCGTTGATGATTCGATTTCTGTCTTCGAAGCTTCTTGCACCATGTTACCAAGTTGTCCTTGAATTATTCTTAAGGTCTCCTCGAGAATCGGTGCAATATTCAGCTTTTGCAGAGTGTAACAAGAATCATCACCACTACTTTCATCCATGACTAACTCTCGCAGTGCTGTGGAGATATTTAGTAGGACAACTTCATTCGAATCTGTCAGGCCAAGGACAAGCTGAGCATAGATGTTCTGACGCAACAGAAGAGCACGCCCTTCTGAAACATTGGCAGTTGCGACTATCGCTGCTGACACTTCTTCTCGACGCTCGACTGGCAATGCGAAAAAGTCCTTCAGCGCATTCTGCACCTGTCTAAGCTGTATAGCTTGTTTGGCTCGAGCACTTTCTGTAGAGTTGTACTGATCTGTCCGTGGCACCATGATCTTGTTTCTCCTCGATCGTGCCATTAGTTTGACGGTTCGCCTCGCTCACTTACTACGGATTTTTGTCTCTCTACCTTGGTATCGAATCTGATCTTTCCCCTTCCGTGATTGTTAAGAGATGATCTATAGCGAGTCTTGACCTCGATCGCGTTGTACTGCAGTAAAGCCAATTACTAGTGTAAGACTTCTCGCAGAAAGAATAGTTTATATAGCCCGTCTTGCTCTTCTGATTCTGCACAGAAGGAACAAGGTTAAAGGAACGCTGCCTCGTCCAGGTCCACAGAACAGCGTAACACACGAACAACTGTGGGAGACTTGACAGCTGGTACAGCTAGCTAACTGACAGACGAGTCTCCAGATAATAGCGGAACACCAAGTAAAGACTATATGCTTGAGTTTCGTTCGCAGCTGCAGCTTATGGGCTGGTGGACGCTTTCATTTAATTTGATACAACACCCCAGATGTAGAATCTATATCAAATGCACCTGTTTCTGAGCCTCTTGGTGCCTCTACCAACGTGGTTGCATATCGTTAAAGTAGTCATATGCATCTCTCTATAGACTAGCTACTTACACCGTAGGTTACAATTGATGGTATCAGGTAGTGCCAAGTCTGTAATCCCGAAGTCGAGCCGCACGATTGCGGCAGAGACGACCTTGGAATTTACGCGCGTTACAGACCTAGGGGTGCAAGCGTGGCACCGAATACCTTATCTGAATTTGTATATGTGCTATATGTGTAGGTATATATTGTAGGTATCTACGGCATATATATTGACCTATCTACCTATTCGCATCTGTACTTATATACACAGATATAAGCTTAGGTAGGCTTAAGCGGAGTGCAGCTATAGCTAGATCCCAAAAGCTGCAGATGTCTTGTGGCTGACATGTCATCCTCGATCGTGATGCGTTCTGGAATCTGCTGGGCAGGGTCCATCGTCATCCGCTTGACAATTTCCTGCCAGATCATGAAGGAAAGTTTTCGTCGCACGTATTGTGATTGATCACTACTCTGCTCTGAGGTTTGTATAGCGACTGGAGACTGGCGCAAGCTTGAATATAAAGCATAGTCACAAGTGTGGTTCTTCAATGAGCACGGCATAGAGATTGCTACAGGACCTGTGCTGCACAAAGTTGAGGCACGAGGGCCAGGACTTATATCAGACTGCGGTTCTGCGCAAGATCATTATCGCTTGCAATTGTTTTATGCAGCACTGCTCTGTCACCGACTACAGTGCAGCGTTCTGCAAGGTTATTCCACTTGCTTGAACCGAGCTGAGCCAATTTACCTTTTGCACATCTTCCAAGGTCGCCACATCCATAGATCTCGCAACAGACCTTGAAATTCGAAACAAAGAGCAGCCTTGGATCATTAATTTTGCAACCGGAACTCAGAGAGATCTCGAGCTTTATTGGGAGGCGACTGATCAAACTCTCTTCAAGTGTTTCCCAGACTGATTGGCAGCATTGTAACGTGCTACCAGGCAGCTTACACTCAATTTCAATATACATAGTGCTCATGCTTGTGCAAGGAATACAAGTCAAGTTGTCTTCGTGATCTAGGTGCAAAAGCCTCGAAGCAATCGCTGGAAATCTCATGGCTTCGCTCGTGCCTTCTGTGTCTCGTATTGTAAAGCTTGACGAGTCGGTCGTCAATCGCATCGCTGCTGGAGAGATCATACAAAGACCAGCAAATGCACTAAAGGTATGAGCTTGTATTGCTACCTGAATCTCGACCTGAATCGTTCTAGGAATTGCTCGAGAATGCTATCGATGCTGGAGCATCAGCGATTGACATAGTCGTTGATGGTGGTGGTCTCAAGTCGCTGCAAATATCTGACAATGGCTCGGGTATTCTGGTGTGTACAAGCGCAAAAACCGTTTCACTGCTGATTATTCACAGCTCGAAGACCTTCCGATTTTGTGCGAGCGCTTCACGACTTCCAAATTGTGTACCTTCAAGGACTTGGAATCAATAAGGACCTACGGTTTTCGTGGAGAAGCCTTAGCGTCCATCACCTACGTATCTCGACTCACCTTGACCACCAAAACTGTTGACCAAGTATGTGCTTACAGGTCTGTAAGCTCCAATGTTAGTGAGACGCAAGACTGAAATCCCAGGGCGCATTATCGTGATGGTGTGCTAGTAGCAGATTCAAAGGATGGCAAGTCTGATCCAAAACCTGTGGCTGGTAACCAAGGAACAATAATCAATGTGCGTCTCAAGCACCTGAACTACACCATCATGACTGACGTACAAAGATTGAGGATATGTTTTACAATATACAGTCACGCAAACGTGCACTCAGCAAGCCCGGAGAAGAATACGCACGAATTGTCGACGTGGTCAACAAATATGCCATACACTGCCAAGGTATCTCATTTTCATGCAAGAAGTCTGGTGATAGCCTCTCAAGCCTCTCAACAAATGCCAAAAACACCACAACCGACAACGTCAGGCTAGTTTATGGCAGCACGGTAGCTAACGAGCTGTTGTCGTTTGAACATCGACACGATAGTGCTAAATTTGAGTTTTTTGGGCTCGTTACTGGTGCGAACTATCGTGCGAAGAAATTCACCTGTCTTCTTTTTATCAATGGTAGGAGCATGGTGGCAGTGCAAGCATGAACTGACAATTTTGCAGGTCGATTGGTGGAGTCAACTGCAATCAAGAAACACTTAGAAGCTACACATTCTAATATCCTCCCGAAAGGGGATCATCCTTTCATATATCTATCAATAGAGGTTGAACCATCAAGAGTTGATGTCAATGTTCACCCAACTAAGCATGAAGTACAACTGTTGGATGAAGAGCTTATAATCACGACTCTAGCATCTGTACTTGTTGAAAGACTGGCTGCAGTCGATACTTCAAGAACATTTCTCGCGCAAACAATTCTTCCTGGCCCAGCACTTGATGGCAGCCTTGCTTCTGAAAAGAGTAGAAGAGGGTTCGAATCGAAGACTGTGCACAGTCCTGCAACTTTTGTTCGCACAGACTCGAAGCAAACGAAACTTGTAAGTATGCTAGATCCATCCTTCAAAGGTTCCAAAAGTACTTCTCTGGAAGCATGCGAAGACGAGACTCTGAGTGGCAAAGACCGAATATACATAAAACTTGCAAGTGTCAAGGAGCTGCGAGCCGAGGTCCGGAAATCCATACATGAGGACTTGACAGCAATATTCACCGAGCACGTCTTTGTTGGCGTTGTTGATCTAAAGAGTCGTCTCTGTGTTGTACAGCATTTGACCAAGTTGTACTTGGTGGATTATGGGGCTGTCAGTGCAGAATTGTTCTATCAAATCGGTCTATCAGAATTTGGGAATTTTGGGACGATTATCCTGAAGCCTGCGTTGGACATAAAATCACTCCTAAAAATTGCATGGCTAGAACAACAGAAACATTTGCCGATCAATACCCACGCAGAATCACAATCACCAACAAAGCTTCAGGAGCTTAACGATATTGTCGATCGTCTTCTGACTCGACGCGAGATGCTTGAAGAATATTTTTCGATGAGAATCAGTGCTGAGGGTAAATTACAGTGTTTACCACTGCTACTCAAACAGTACAATCCTTCTATTTCAAAATTACCAGCCTTCCTGTTACGTTTAGGCCAGAACGTGCAATGGGGTACAGAAAAGAAATGCTTTGATTCTTTCCTTCATGAATTAGCTTTATACTATGTGCCGGAGGTGTACGAGCAGCACTCAATGGCGCCTGGAAAGAACATAGCTCAGGAGGATGCGGTGACTGCAGAGGGTGAGCATGGAAATTTGTACTCGGAAAAGGAGGCCGCCTTACGAACATCCATTGAAGATGTCTTGTTCCCTGCGTACAAACGGCGGCTCATTGCCACAAAGAGACTAGCGGAAGAAAAGCGAGTCATGCAGATCGGCGAGCTTAATCAATTATACAAGACATTTGAGCGTTGCTGAATGCGGATATGACGTTCCGTCATGGCACGATAGCAACTGCCGTCTCTGTTTATCAAAGAAGCTAATTTACAATAGTACTTTTAGAGTCTACTCTACATACTTATGTATCCTAAACCTCGACAAAGATACAATACCGAGCTGTCTTGTAATGGCATTAATGACAAGGAGCTTTATAGCTATGATGAAAGCAATGTGTTTTGTTCGTATGTCGGTGTCAGCGGCCGCGGTAGTTAGTGACATTTTGGACAGTTGATCGTGTTGAAACGAGGGTCTCTACTTGCTGAGAGGTCGAATCTTTGTACACGTGCGCGTCGCGTCGTGCAGTGGCTTTTGGAAGTTTGGGTAGTGTAGTACCGACTGCAAATCTCTCCTACGGATGAAAGCAAAGCTATTAATAGCTTTGATAGTTGTTATAAAGATTAAAGGATCTATCTTCGTCTACTCTACTGCGTTAAATAGGAGGATTCTGGACCATGTCGTTGTCGATTAGCCGGAGATGTCTCAGATACACATTCATGTGCTCGGCCCGAGATTAAGATAAGATTAACGAAGATTGCCTTATATGAAGGGTGGCTTCTCCACAACAGATCGGACATGGACGCACATATGCGATATCGATCCACATATTTAGCAGCCGACCTTCCGGGCAATCAGCCAGATACGTCTGGCAAGTAATGTGTTTGCCAACCTACCTTTTATTTCTGCACTCAACTAGTAGTTGGATTTCGGTTCTCCAGCCGAATACGTGCGTCTGTTGTATGGAAAGAGACGCTGTTAGAAGGACTTTTGCAGGCTGAGCACCGAAGACTATTGATTATTTCGAAGTGACCTACATCAACTATTTCATCGCGATTAAACAATTATGGTGAATCTGAACACTGCATCCATGAGGTACCTGTCACCAGACGATTTTCGGGTCTTAACAGCTGTTGAGATGGGTTCGAAGAATCACGAGGTTGTGCCTACAACTCTCATATCCTCGATAGCAGGACTACGCGGGGGTTCCGGTGGGCCCGTGAACAGATGCATCTCGACGTTGGCTAAGAACAAGCTGATAGCGAAGATGAAAAACATGACTTACGATGGATATCGACTGACCGGACAGGGAGCGGATTTTTTAGCTCTCAAGGCTTTTTCAAATCGCTCCTCCATACACGCTGTTGGAAACCAGATTGGCGTTGGCAAGGAATCTGATGTGTATGTCGTCGCTGACGAGGAGGGCAAGCAAAGTGTATTGAAGCTACACAGGCTCGGCCGAACGTCGTTCAAAACGGTGAAGAACAATCGGGACTATCTCAAGAAAAGAAAGTCAGCCTCTTGGCTGTATATGTCACGTCTTTCTGCAATGCGTGAATATGCTTTCATGAAGGTTCTTCACGCGCATGACTTCCCGGTACCGCGACCTGTGGATCAAGCGCGCCATTGTGTAGTCATGGAATTTGTTGATGCCTATCCACTAAGGATGATTGAGAATGTCTTGGACCCGGAGAAATTGTACCATGATCTGATGGATTTGATTGTTCGTCTTGCAGAGTCCGGGTTGATTCATGGAGATTTCAATGAGTTCAACATTCTGGTTCACGAGTCGGGCGATCCAGTCCTGATAGACTTTCCGCAAATGGTCTCTATCGACCACGAGGACGCCTGTCGATACTTCGACCGAGATGTGGAGTGTATTGTCACCTACTTCAATCGGAAGCTCAATTATCACAATGAGCGGAAACCGAAGTTCTGTGATATTGTGCGCAAAGAAGAGCTTGATAAAGAAGTACAAGCTAGCGGTTTCACGAAAAAGCAACTAAGCGACCTGCAAAGGGCTTTGGCTATAAGTCGAGCTGAGCGGGAAGAAGTTGGCAGTGCTGACTGTTCTGATGAGGATGAAAAAAATCTTGTAGGACCCACATCGTCGAGCTCCGATTCGGACGAACAGCGTGGATAAGTGGCTTTGTCATTTCACAAGGACAATCAAATACTCAAAGTGATGGGTCGTCGGCGATCCCAAGCACATTGGGCTAATCATTGTCCTATGTGCTGCTCAAATCCACCGTGCTAATATTTCGCGAAGAAGAGGAAAAGTGCAAACACTCTTGCACTTGTGCAGCCCACAATACCGTACCATAAATCTCTGCATGGACGCCTCAGAAACGACAATATCGTGGGAAGGAATTTCCCAGTAATGACCTCAGCACGTCTCGTTCAATGAAGCCAAGGCTGGAACTTTTGTGTCTTTGTCTCAATGCGTCACTTCTCATGTGATTGTGCCATGGCGAGTATGTGTGAGCTCCATGTAACTGGTTGCAGAAGACGGTTGTGTGCAATAGGGGAGGTGCTGCCGATGACTGCTCCAGAGCTCACAAGATTTCGTTCCGAGTCTCCGATATGGCATAATTGTGTCAGCAGTCGTGACTGGATGTAAGATGGCCTTGCATACATAAGATGAACAACCATGGCCAGGATACTGCAGCTGACTGCTCTTACTTGCAGATATAGTGGCTTAATCAAATTATATTGGTTTCTAGATACAACAACATCAACACCAAGTCCTTCTAATTGGCACGAGCTTGGTATACAATGTTCGCCTCTAAATTCCTATGACTTTGGTTGTTCTTCGGTTCCCCTCTCGATAGTAAATTGTGTTCAAGAAATTGACAGTCGTTTACAACCACGTACCAACCTGTTGTATCGAAGTGGCACTTCTGACTTCTGCAATTCTGCTTCAACATCTGTTCCTCAAGAAGAAAGGTAAGCAACAGGGTAGAAAGGCTCTGTACTGCTGCAATTCTTTTTTGCTCCGATGCACACCGTAAGTCGAAACGGAAGCCAATCAGTATAATCTGACATCGCCGTAGGAGATCTTAAGGATTCAGGATACAGGTACGGCCACAGGCAGAGTTCGCTATGGATCGATCAGAGATCTCGCCTCCAGATTGCGCAACGAAATGCAAAACCCAGGTTACAACACAACTGATATGGTTCGGCAAAAGCTCAAGCCCCAAAGGGTGTCTCTCGATGCACGAGCCTTCCAATTAGAGCTTTTCACTGTGTGCTATCGAATCTTATGTTAGACGAGAATACTTATACGGGCCTAGAGAGCAAAGAAGGAAAACACGATAGCGGTTCTTGAGTAAAGCACTTGAAGATTTGTGTGATCGTACTGACGAATCAGTACTGGTGCTGGGAAAACCTTCATTGCTGCACTGCTGATTCAATATGAAATATCTCAATTAGAGCTTGCAAGCCTGGAAGGTGCAGCTGTCTCAGCTAATGGCGAGATCGGCAACGAACTTAGAAGTCCAGAGCCCAAACGTCTGATTTTCTTCATCGTTGACAAGGTGGCACTTGCAATACAGCAAGCCGAGTTCCTGCAAAGGACTTGCCCTGGTCGAATTGGATTGTTGTTTGGTGCACTGGGAGTGGACAATTACAGTACCGAGCAATGGAAAGACGTCTACACACAACATGATGTTGTAGTCCTAACAGCCGATATCATGAAGGATTGCCTAGCTCGCCAGATTTTACATATGTCATCGATCAGTTTGTTGATTTATGACGAATGTCATCACGCTCGAAAGGCTCATCCCTATGCCCTCATACAAGAATTTTATCACGCGGCATTACCGAGACAGCGGCCAAAGATATTCGGTATGACAGCTTCACCTATTGGTTCTCGAGGCTCTCCAAGTGTACAAGCTTCTGGCTTAGAGCAGATCTTAGACGCTAAGATTTGTACACCGGATCCTAGATCCATAGCTGATGAGTTTGACATACATCCAAAGGAATATTTCTGCGTGTACGAAACCTATGCTGTCCAATACGAGTCATCTGTCTTCATGGACCATGATCTCAAAACTTCACTGGCATGCATCAGTTCGTTGGCCCGGCGCCTGAAAATCGCAACTGATGCAGGTAATTATCAATATTGCTGAAATATGGAATCGCCACTGATATGATCAAGGTAGTGCATTAGGGTTGTGGGCTTTCGATCAAATGCTTAAGCTATTCCTAGAAGACGTTCGTTGGAGACACGAAGCCAAATTGAAGCTGAGGGGTCCTACCGAATTTACTGCTCAACAACGAAGTGTTCGTCACGTGGAACATGTCGAACAGAAACTGCATGTAATGTTATGTAGTCCGTCCAGGAGTGCTCAGAACACAATGACAGCCAAGGTCAGAAAACTTCTTTCGATAATCAAGAGGATTTACAAGGACGCGAAAAGCAAGACACCTCCAGTAATTCTGGTTTTCTGTGAGAAGCGAGCTACAGGTACAATCTGAGAGCAAACAATGCCTTCAGTTTGCAATGCTAAGTCGTCAAGCATATCTGCTATTGCTATTGTGCGACACCAGTTGCAAGAATAAGCTGCCAGCGGGATTGCGACCATCCATCTTCATTGGTCATGGCAGTTCGGAAGAGGGCGACATACGTTTGTCCGCTCAAAGGCAAGCACTCGTGGTTGATCAATTCAAAAAAGGAGTAATCAAGTAAGTTACATACGAGCATTGCACTTCTGTTCTCATCCTTTAGCTGTTTATTCGCAACCTCAGTTGCAGAAGAGGGCATCGGTATATCGTGGACGAGCTATCTTCATAAAGCTAAGAGAGCCAGATATTCCAGCTTGTCAATATGTCGTTAGATTTGATGTTTTGACGAGTTTGACTCAGTATATACAGAGCCGTGGCCGAGGTCAGACTGTGTCCGTGCTCTTCTAGCGCTGTCGTCTAACTTTGCCAGCTCGTAAAGTCAACTCTCTACATCACGCTGATGGCCGCTGGGGACACCAAGCTATTCGCGGAGCACAGACACATCAAGGAACGCGAAGTCATTGCTCGTACCTTCTGTCGGTCGCTCCCCGAAGATAGAGTGATAAAGCCACGCGAACAAGAGCTTCTATCTGCTCACGACTCCGAAGGTGACCTTCAGAACGGAACAAATATACCATCTTTTTCTGCCATTAACGTGGTAGCAGTATTCTGTCATACCCTTCCAGTTGATGAATTCATCTCGGTGAAGCCAAGATTCATGATCGATCCATTTGAGGCTCGCGGCTATAGGGCTACATGTGTCCTCCCTCCTGCCACCGGAATGTTGCCCATATCTGGTCGAATTTCTAGAAGTGAGATTCACTATGAGTGAATACAAAGGCTCATGGCGTAGGTAAGAGGGGCGCGAAAATGGACGCTGCACAGCGAGTTGTCACGGAACTGCTCAAGCGTAAATTGCTTGACGATCACTACAATCCAATATCACACAGAACAGGTATCGAACTGGCCGACGGACGACGGGACAAGGAATTGAGGCCTCATAACACGAAAAATCAATGGACTTCTCGGAATCCATATTTCTGGACTGCAGAGCACGTCGATCGCTTTTACCTGACCCGATTAAGCACGGACAATAACCAGTTGTCAAACGGCCACATTGCGTCTACCCTACTGCTAGTCACAAAAAGACCCCTACCTCGGATACCCGATTCGCCCTTTTGGCACAAAGGTGTGGCCTTCCGGATGACATGTCGGACTCTCGAGGACGGTGTGCACTTTGAGTCTGATCGACTAGAAATTCTGAAAAATTTCACATTGCGATTATTCAGATTCATGGTACACAAGTCGTTCTATGGTGCTTTGAGTGATCACGTATGAATCCCTTGGTTGCATTGTGTTAGACTCACTCATCAGGCATATTTTCTTGCTATTGATACGGGTGCTGACACGGCGCGAAGAGCAATAGATTGGGTACAAATGAGTCACTGTCAAACTGACACTTACGACGTTTTAGCTTCGACAACGACGCCTGATCACTTGCAGAATTGTCTTATCAAGCACAAAGCTCACGACTTGTACTTCGTAGTAACTGGAGTGGTACAAACTCAACGAGACCCATCAAGCTATCCTAAATTAAATCATACGAAGCAGTCCGCACACGCATCTGACGATCAGGATTCACGAGAAAATGTCTCAAATTACATGGTACAAGCTAGACCACTCAAAAGAGTCTTGAATCACCTTTCAGCTCTAAAGCAAGACCTTCCAGAGAAGGATGGTTCTGCAGAGTGCAACTCGTGTTCACTAGACCCGGACAACTATTTGAAGGTGAACATGAAGCCTTCAATTTTGTCTGCAGCATTTTTGTTTCCGTCCTTCTTCATTCGTCTGGACTCGTTCCTGCATGCTATCGAGCTCAATAGTTCTTTAGCCGCTCGGATTGACCTTCACGCTTTGGTCGAGGCTACCACAACCCGTCAGGCTCAACACGGGTGCGATTATGAGCGATACGAATTCCTTGGAGATGCCTATCTCAAATTCATAACTACTGTCGCGGTTTACATCAAACATCCGGTCTACCATGAAGGCCTTTTGACCATGCATAGGACCTCAATCATTGAAAACAGGAACCTTAGCCGTTTAGCAATCACGAACAAATTGTAATCGATCGTCGTAGAATGTATAAAAAATTTGACCGAAGTGTAGGGTAAGTGCTCGGTCTCTATTTCAATTTCGTGCTGAGTGGATAGTACGAATTTGTTCGATCTCAGGCATTTAGTAAACGTTCTTGGCGACCGCCGTTTCTACGAATTTCTGGAGAGAAGGATGTGCCAACCAAGCTACATATCTTAAGTAACAAACAATTGGCAGACGTTGTGGAAGCCATCCTCGGCGCAGCATTAGATACTCGCGGCTTCGATCATGCTTTGCATGTCGCTGTGGGCCTGGGAATTGAAACCTACGGGATAACTTCTTGGGATGCCGCTCGCTCCCTCTATGCACAAGGACTTCCCTCACATCTCTCTCGCCTGAGGGGAGTTCCTGGTCTACACGATATAGAAACCGTATTTGAGTACAAATTTGCAGCACCTGGGTACGCCGAGCAGGCACTGAGGCATGGAAGTTGCCCTATCGATCCGGATGATGTCGTCCCGAGCTATCAAAGACTAGGTCCGTCATATATCAATCATCCTGAAGGCACATAAACTGACGAATAGAATTCATGGGTGATGCTGTTCTAGAAATCGAGGTCGCGAAGTACCTCTTTCGAACATTTCCAGAATACAATCCTGATCATTTGGTAAGTTATGGTCATTGATGCGGTGTAGGACTCCTTGAGCTGACCTCGAGATTAGACCACCATGAAATGTACTTCGTGATCTGCTCCAGAGATGTCAAGGCTAATTTGAAAGCGCACCTCGTTCGAAACAAAAATCTAGGATCATTGCTAGAATCTTTCGGCATCCATCGACACTTGAGACATTTTCATGGGGGTATCCCGACCGCCATGTCAGAGTACAGCAAGCAATTAGCATACCTCAGACAGCTTGGCACAAAGTTAGACTACTACTCCGACTGCGACCGTAAGCTGCTACTTTGTGCTTTCTATGTACTGATACACGACCTAGCTCCTAAATTTATGTCGGATATTTTCGAAGCTTTGCTTGGAGCAATTTTTCTTGATAATAAGATGGACACTTCTCCAATAAGAAAGATGTTGCTCAAGCATGTGATACCACGACTGGACCCCAATATAGACTATGCAAAAAAGAGGCCCGTTATGGAGAAGGTCATCTATGAAGTCCAAATTTCGGGATGCAAGAAGACGTATTTACGCAGATTTGACCATCCGCAGCAGTCGATCCTCGATCACCGTATAGTGCACAAACACCTAGCCATGGCACGGTGCATCTCTTTGGTCCTTTGCATACATAATACTGATTTCTGTACAGTCCAGGCCTCTTCACAAAATCTAGCTAAGCTACAACTCGCAGAAAGAGTCGTGGAACAGCTTGCAGCATTCAAGGTTAATTTGAAAAGGTTGTGCACATGCGTCGCAAAGTAGCTTGGGTTGATCTTCGAGTCAGTAAAGATTTTGTGCACTAGATCAGATCTCGCAAACGCGATACATCATGTTCATGTGAGATTGAATTGGCGGCTCGAATGTCGACTTCATTATTACCGTGTAACAGTGATATACTGAGCACACTCGAGCCAGATACTTTCTAGTGCAAATTTTCTAACAATTGTGAGATTGGAGACGAATAACACTGCAGCCTTCCACTAGAGTCTGATGGATTATCTGCATGACAAAGAGTTTAAGTAAGTGGACCAATTTTTACTCCATGATTGTATGCATTATCTAAGTTTAATTAATTGCAATGATTCACCTTAATTCATGCATAACCTAATCTACACTATGTATTAGCGTGTCATTAAATTACACTTGTAGCCTGCTGTGATATCAAGTGCAGTAGATGTACAGTATGTACTAGTGCTTAGAAGTACAGAACTTTACGAGCTACATTAGTATATAATGCTGGTAGTAACAGCATCTGCAGATTCTTGTTAAACTTGTTTAGAAGAATGGCTACATTTATAGTAAGTGATGACATTTAAAACTATAGCAATAAGTAATTAAGATATAATGTTACTCATATAGTAGAGAATCAGTAAAGTGCAACAGAGGCTAACTTCTGCCAATTTAAGAATGTCAGATTTTCTCTTTAGAGCATTATAGAAGATTCTACAAATATTCTTAAGATAAAACAACTTGATAGCAAAAATTGGATAACCTATAGCTGCTAGTACATAAAATCTTAGAAGAACTGCTCCTATGTAGCTTGTACTACAGTAGGAGTCCACTGAAGTGCAATATTCTGAGCCATTTTCAACAAATTTGTTTTGTGTTTTTGACTTTGAATATTTGTGGCACAATACAGACTACCTGTAACGTATCAGAACTCTGTTTGTGCATGAGAAAAGTAGTTTTCTGTTGCTTTGTAAACTTTAGAATATGTCAGTGCTCAACTGTTTATGTTATAGCTTCTACAAAAACAAAGGTCAAAATAGTGCTTTCAATGTTTTCAGCTTTGTGAGGCTCTACGGTACTGCATGCTATAATTTTCTTCAAGAAATCTGACTCTGACAGTATTCTTTAGCCAATTGCGCATCTGACTACAGTAGTGGATCAGCAAAGTGCAACAGAGGCTAAATTTGGCCAATTTTAAAACGTTCAATTTTCTCTTTAGAGCATTACAGAAGATGCTACAGACAATCTAAGATCTTCAAATTTGATGTTAAGAACTAATAGATATTCTGCTACCAGAGCTTCAAATCTTAGTATGATTGCTCAGATGTGGCTTGTGCTGACCATGCGTTTGTGCAAGTCACTTGTGGCACATTTGAACACTACTTTAGAGTCATGTTGTAGAATGAATATTGGATAGAAAAAGACGCGGTGTAGCATGAGCAACGTATACTAATACTGTATTATAACAATAGACTCTTGGCAAGAAAGAAGCAACATAGCTTGTGCCAGAGCATGTTTTACAATAATAGCTCAAATTGGCCTGGTAAGATTGGGGTTCAGGACTTGACCTATATTTCTATAAACTTGTGTATAGACAGATGATCTATGCTAATCTCTAGTAACTCAATTTCATGTAGATTAGACCATAGCTACAAATATAGTAGCACAACTAGATTTTAAGCCTTCCTTACAATAGCATGAACTTTGAGCCACAATATCAATACATTGTTCACAAGCTAGGACTCCAAAAATGCATAGTCAGATGCGCAATTAGTCTAAGAATACTGTCATAAAGTTTTAATATCTTCAAGAAAATTATAGCATGCACTAGAGCCACACAAAGCTAAAAACATTGAAAGCACTATTTTGACCTTTGTTTTTGTAGAAGCTATAATATAAACAGTTGAGCACTAACATACAGTGGGGGATCAGCAAAGTGCAAAAGAGGCTGAAATTTCAATATTTTGTATGACCACCTCCAACACTAATGACAGCCTGTAGCCTTCTAGGCATGCTCTTCAACAAGGATTTTCAGTATGCCGGTTCTATAGCGTTCCAGCTATCTTGTAGCAAAGTTTTGAGGTCATCTGAATTTATTTGAGCCTGAAAATTGCGTCTGTTTGTGTACCACTTCCTCCAAACTGACCTCTTCAAATGATGCCAGAGATTTTCTATAGGATTGAGATCTGGTGAATTAGCAGGCCATGATAGTGTTTGTAGACCATTTTGCTCCAGAAATTGCGCTGTCTTGTTACTTGTATGTATTGGTGCATTGTCCTGTTAAAAGATCAAAGTTCTGTTGCCAAGTAGGTTTTCAATCAGTCTATCTTCCTCATCAATTAGAGGCAAAAGCAAATTTTCCAGGAGCTTTGTGTATGTTTAAGAGTTGATAGAGCCATCAGGAAAGTAGTGCAGTGTTCCTAAAGTCTCTCCATAGAAGCAGCCCCATACCATCACGCTTTTTTTATGGTTTTTGAAGGCTAGAAGTAGATTTATTAAATCATACCTTGAACCAGGACTTCTAAGCACAAATCTTTGTCCCTTGATTTTTCCTAGACTGATAGAAGACTCCTCTGACCATATAATACGTTTTCAGTCTTCTACAGACCAGTGCTGATGCAGTAGAGCCCAACTGAGTCAATTTTCTATGTGTTAGTGGCTGAGATAAGGTTTGACAGGCGCCACATATTCTTTCCAGTTCTCTTGCAAGAAGAATTTTTCTAATTTGCGTCTAGAAATTTGCAGAGTAGTAGCAATAGTTTTGTTTGACATCCACCGCAAATTTGAGAGAGAACTGACCAGATTTGAGTATATTATCACGCTTTGAAATTGCTCTGAGAGAGTTGAGGATAGAGTATGTTTGAGACCATGCTGTGCTTGCTTCTTAAGGTATCTAGAAATGGTAGAGCAATTCTTTGATAGCTGAGAAGCAATATAAGTCTGTGAAAAGCCTGATTTGTTGAGTAAATTAATGCAGCCCTTCTGGGCAGGACTTAAGTGAGAATATTAAGAAGGCATGAATATTGTAGTGTAGATAGATTGGACTGGGACAGACTCAAAAGAAGGCTAATGAACTCAAATATCCATGTACAGATAGCTGAAAAACATCACTATACTCACAACAAATTACAACGTAATCTTATCTATTTTGATGACTGTATAGCACGTCAAAGTTTGTGATGACAACTACATGTAATCAGAGTATTGCACTTTACTGACCCCCTACTGTATACCCACAGTAGTAGTTTGCTCAAGTACAACAGAGATTTAGATTTTGCTAGTGTAAAAAAACAAGCTTTCCTATTTAGAGCACTACAAAAGTTATAAGAGATATTCTAGACTGATAAAACTTGTTGACATAATCCAAAATTTATTCTACTACTAGCACATAAAATTTTAAGATAATAGCTTTGATGTGGCTTGTATTATTCATGTGTCTCTACAAGATGTAAAAGCCTGTTGTAGAACGAATATTGAAGATAAATAGCAGAACAGAACAGACCCTGCTTTCACTCAGCAATACATTGACCTGTGCTCTCAAAACACACGACTAGACTATGTAGGTGATGGATGCTCTGTTCTCTATATCACTATCTTCATGTAACTTCATAGTGTCCAATACTAGCGTTTGGACAATTATTGACACTAGTACTCTTCCTAGCTTGTAGAAATACATTCGATAGTGCACATCGCACATTGCAAGCCTAGCTAATTGGGACTGAGACCTATTTAAAAAGTCACCATCGGGGTCTGATCGTATTCGACACATGGTGGTTCGTATGCTAGCTTGTCCAAAAAGTCAATAAAGTACGATCAGACAATTTCCATGTATCTTTTGATCTCGTACTCTGTGACTTGCGTTTCCCATAGCTTGATCTCGTGCAAACGTGTCATGCCGAAGTGGTCAACAAATGTGTCCCCAAGCACCTTACGAGCCATGGACTTGGAATGCATAAACAAAGATGTGGCTTCTTTCAGATCTTTAGCTAAACGACACTTTGGTTGTGAAGAGGTCGCAACGTCAGAGCTCGAGACATCTCCCAAAGGTGCCATAGGAAAGTCTGATTGATTCTCGATTCCATGCATGCCGAGTCCAATCAAGGCGGCCAAAGCATAGTGGGGCACAATGTCAGCCCCAGGCACCCTTACCTCGATCTTGGCTGTCAGAATTTGTACAAGAAATCGACGATAGACTTACCCGTGTGCTTTTTGCAGGGCAAGATGGAGGAGTAATCAATCGTACAGACGCTAGTCGGTGTTCTAAACCCCAAGACACCTAAATGATTAGAACAACACTGAGTCTGTTGAGCCCATATTACATCAACAGGGGCCCAGTAGTTTTCTACAAGACGCTTGTAGGAATTGATTGTGGGTGCCAATCTGCTTGCAGTTAGAGTAATCTCCTAGCCAGCCCTCTTGACACTTACAAAGGCATAATATCTGGCAACCCTTGCAGAATGCCGGCAGTAAAGTGCTGTCCAAGCTTGGAAAAATGTTTGACATCCGCATATGCCGGGCTTTGATCCGCAGTCTCTTGTGCGAAAAGATTCACACCACTGATTTTATCCACTAAACTGATGTGGATGTGCCCGGAATTGCCTGACAAGCCTGCGGCAGGCTTGGCCATAAAGCATGGAGTGATGCTGTGGCTCAATCCCAATGACTTGCACAAGAATTTGAAGAGTGTACCACGGTCAGCGATTGTTTGAGCATCTGAAAATTCCAACGCAGCTTCGTATACACCCCTGAGATAGCGGTCAGTCCAAATTACGTGCGTAAGCCTTGACGTTACGGGCCAGTCTCTGTATGCCAACCTTCAATTGGACAGCCAAATTGCAGTGCAGTGTCGAAAATTGAGGTGAAGTATTCCTTCGAATGAGCAGCAAGTGGTCGTAACAAGGAGTAACCAAAATTGCCCCTAAAAGATCAGCTTATACCAGGAGTTCCAAGGGCACTGTACGGGGTGAGGGGAGTAAGGTCACGACCAGCTTTGGCTGTCAATGTCGCAGGTGTTTCGAGAAAATTGAAGAATTCGAGCTCAAGTCCTGCCATAGCTATGAATCCATTCTGGGCTGCCTTTGCTGTTTGTAATGCCAGCAAAGATCGTGGATCGGGCTCTAAAGCTCGTCCATCAGCATGATGGAACGTCAACAAGAAGAAGGCTTGGTTGCTTTCCCATGGTATTCTTCTGAAAGAAGTCCAGTCTATTTTGGCTGTGATGTCTTGAAACCCGTTCGAGGTATTCGAGATCAGAGATTCATATTCGTACTGCTTATCGTGACAATCCCATCCCATGATTACACTACACTAGTGTTCTCAGCGGCGATTTGCACATTCTTGCAAAAGTGAACATACCATACCAAAGCCATCGTTCCTCAACGCTGAGAAGAACTTGCTATTGGACATGATCTTACCACGAAGTATTCCATCAACGTCCAGTCCAGCAACTTTTATTCGAGTGTCTTCCTTGAGTTCTTCTTCAAGTCTTGACAAGGATGCTTCATCAATGCGGGGCATGATAAACAGTTCTTACTAAGGCGATACGAAGTGGCAATGACGAGTCTCTCAGCTCTTTATTTGCAGGGGATATATAATACCGCGGCCTCACAAGATCATGTGCTTCAGCTAGAGTGCTTGGGAACCTGGCGTATCGGACACTCTTCCATTTGATCGTGCGTTGTTCAACAAAGTGTTACCGAAGCCATGCCCAGGTGGGTTCTCCATAATCTCTTATCAAGAGCGCCACTCCAGCTCGGAAAACCTCCCGCCCAGTCCCGGACCCAACCACCAGAACATGAATAGCATTACAAAGTTACCATATCAGACACGTACGGTACTGGTTTGAAAATACAGTAAATAAGTCCGACACCATTCAATGCCTCTAGATATACTTGTGTACCACGTTGAACATAAAACCCTCCCAATTTGCTCCGAGGAATTTAGTATGTACCAGGGGTTAACTGGAGCACATCGTGACAGTCCCTGCCAAAAACGTCCACGACAGGTAACATGCATGGCTTCAGTCGAAATGTACTAGTACATGACAGCCTCATAGTGCTGTGCCTAAATTCATCTTTCCGAGAGCTAGATCTAGTGAATGACCATAAAATTGTTTGGGCAGTATTGGAAAGCAAGGTGCGTCTCTTGCTCGAAGCAGTAGCAATTTCGGACAATCGATCATGACCAGTAAAAAGTCAATCTAGTATGCATATAGATCAAGCACTAATCAAGCTCTTGTTATTATCGGCGATTTTTAAGTTGACCTAAAGGCAAGCGCTCGATCACACGACCTTTCCCAAGGGCTTATGATGGACGATCAATGCTCGACCCTGGGTCTATTCGATGATTCATGTCTGACATGTGATGTATGGTAAAGGACGAGCTTCTTTTGCGATCTGATTCGAGAGCAAGATAGTTTATGTATACCTGCACACCGAATCCCATTTAATAGCTTGCAGATCCTAAAATCGAGTGTCTGCATAGCGGTTGCTAGCTAGGATATAACGGAAAAGAACTTCGTTTGCCAAATCGAAGTGAAGATAGGGCCTACCTGATAGTCGGTAGTGACATGTACATTTACACAACGGAATTGCTTGCATATTACCTTTACAAATGAGCTATTGTGCATTCATATATATATATATTTATCCAGTTCGGTCGTCAGCCACCAAAAGTGGCTGCGGGCCATGTGCGCTCTAGGTAAGGTAGAGAAAGAAATGACTGCAGCGTATGTAGACAGCTTCCACGGCACCACATGCCCATGGTTTGCAGTTGCACGATTATCGATCATGCATACCTATGATGCATCTAGACGGAACTTTAATAGAAGTATCCGCAGATCTGACACCGAATAGATGTTTTTTGTCTTGGCCTAGGGAACACAGGCATTGGTGAAGGAACGTATCTGTGTCTTGTCCAAAGCATTCGCACTTCAAACCGAAGCAGTTTACTACAATTCATCTTCGAGCTCGACGATTGTTGCGGTCGGTGTCAAAAGACCCGTGTCCGTCCTGTTTAAACAGCTTCAGTTTGTGATCACCAGGAATGCAAGCAGATGCTGGCTCCGGCGCGGCGAGGTATGATCGACTAAGCAAGGTTCTGGCAGCACTCTTGAGTCCATGGGTTCTTCTTGTCGTATCTGCCTTCTTCCTTGGAACGATTTATGTATTCTATTATCGGCCACGACTGTTTTACTCCTATAGTGCTTTTCCACCCGGGAAAAACATATATCTGACGTTACCATTCTGGCGTAGGAGAAATTTTGTACGAAACCCTGTACAATTCTTCAAGGATGCCCAACTCTCTTCAACACGACGGGCGATCTTCTGGACAGATGCAATACGAGTGCCAGGGGCCAAGACGATTTCTATCATATGTGACGCGAAAATGGCTTCGCAATTTCTGGAAATTGATGATCAAGACACCCTGAGCTGGGATGCCCCATTGCGCACAGCATGGAATGAAATGTTCGACAGCACATCATTTTTTGGCAGGAAGCGACACTATTACAACGCAGGCCGGTATTTGCTAATTAACGGTTTTTCGGAAGAACTTACCAAGAAGAACTCTCTATATGCTCATATCGCACAGAACGTTGCTCATAAGTGCACTGCAGCTCATGATCAAGACTTGTTTGGACTGGTCGATCAAATCGCGGCGCAATCGCTGCTGTCGATTATTCTTGGGGACCAGGAGAACGTCAGAGACCTTGTGGACGTTTTCAACCAATTGTCAGCATACATCATAGCCTCTCCTTCGGTGTCACAAAGAGCGATTAAGCAGACTGCTGCGTCTTTACGAAGTGCTCTTCTGCGTATCCTCCAGGATAGATTGAATGACATCGAGCAAGCGATCGGCCACAAGGACTATCTCCAGTTCTTAATCCACAACAAACACATTTTTAACGAGGATGTGAGTGGTCCCGGGCGTCCAAGGGCTGCAGGGTCCAATTCAGATATCAATGACGCAGTGTCCGAATTCGGACACGATTTATGCATGAATATCACAGATCACTTGCTCGTTACACTGTTGCAGACGCGATTGCTTGTTGCAAGTTGTGCAACCTGGAAAGTCATTTCACATTCCAATCGAGATGGAGAGGCTGATCCAGCTCCCCTGCTATTGATACGTGAAACTCGTGAAGAAACACTCTTTGGCTCCAAAATCGTCCCGAAGAACTGCTTGGTTGCCATCGCCCCCGCAGTGCAAACAGCTTACCGGCCCAGGTCATCAAGGTCAAGACTCAATGCCTTCAGTGATCATCGCCAACTGAGCACAAGTGACCTCGATGATATTTCCACGACGTGCAGCACAGCTGATTCTCCACGATCGGGACATCTGAATTCAATTGCCCGCAAATTCGGCTCAGTGGAAGGGAAATCTTCACTGCTTTCTAGCACTCGTTATTCGTCAACAGTTTCGATGACGAATCTATTCGAGGACACCAAAGTGCAGCTTACTCAATCCGATAGAACATGGAGCCGTCGCTACCCTCAAAACAACCTTATTCAGCTTTTGGTCGAGCTCACAGTGCAAACCACGCTAAGTAGATTTACTGTCCGCCCAGATGCAATCGTAAGCCAACGATACGGGTCTGCACGAGCTCTATGGCTGCCGTTCCCTACGAACTCTATTCTTTTAGATCATGTCACAAACGACACTTTGCATAACAAGAGTCCCCAAGCTTTTGTTTCCACAATGTAATTTGGAGCCTAATCTTGCATTAGGCTAGACAGCGATCTCAACGGCACGTCCTTGGTAGCATCTGCACATGGCGTGCTTCTCGTTGTACCTACCTGGAGTTACAGGAAGTGACGCTTCATGGTTTGTCTCATCTATGCGACGGCCTAAACAATGAAAGATTTTCGGCAGAATATCTGGATGCATATGTATACAGTTACGTGAATCTATTTACTACTTAAGTTGTGCCTGGATTCGCAACAACTGATCAACGTACCTACGTCTTACGATGTCAACAACTTGAACTGCGTCAAATATTCGTAGATCTTGACTGTCTTGTTGGGGTCCACTTTCAGAAGCCCTCGACAATTTTTCTTACTTAGTGCCCCGCCCGTCCTAATGAGTTCTCTGATAAGAGCCTCCTTAATGGACAAGTAAGCCTTAGGCAACATCTTCAAATTAGAGCAGAGCGACTGCTCCTCACGTGACAACAATTGTACATCAGTGCTCTGAGACAGGGTCGGATTGCCAGGCTTCTTTTGTTCTATTGGTTTGGCATACCTAGCACCCAGATTCGAGTTATTCGTACTGGAGGATCGCATCAGAAGCCGATGTTGCTTGTCCTTCTCATATCGGGGACCTTGTTCCAATGTTGTTAGTCCCATGCGTCGCCATTCTTGTAGTTCCGCTACTCTCTTGCGAAGATTAGATTCCCTTAGAAGACCTTCAGAGAACAGTTCGAAGTCGTGCGCATTCAAAAGTCTTGCAAAAGGACGAATTCTCAGCAAGAGGTCCCGTTCTTCTTTACTGCGTTTCTTGTCAATGGCTTGATTGTGCTTGAAGTTTAATGCGCCGTGCTCGAACATGACCCGCTTGCGATCTGCCCTGCGCGTTAGTCTGCTGTTATATATATCGAGAATAGTAAGCTTGAATTGTACTTCATCATTCGCATTTTCTGCAAGATCTTGGTCAAATTCGAGATCCTTGACACTCATCTCGGCCTCATTCTCATACTCGTGCTCAAACTCCAGACGACCTGGCATATAGCCTTGAACTTCGTGACAAGACGGAGTACTGGTTATTGGCTTCGATTTGCTAGGAGGAGGCAGTTTTTGTAGCGCGGCTCGGTCTGCTATCCTCCTACGCTTGCGAGTCTGAAATATCTCCGGCTCGTAAGATATTCTGGCATCAATATCTGGAAGAGGGTACTTTGGGCTTCGAAGATACGTGGTCGTGTAATGCGCGTCACACTCTTCTTTCGTCCTTCGATTACCCACAAATTCCGCAACATCAGTCCAATTTCCGAGACCGAATTTTTCACTACCCTGTAGCAGAGATAGTTCCTCGTCACCACTCCAATCTGGGGCGAAGAGAGGCCGCTCGACTGGCGCGATTATTCTATATGCATGCCACGGTTTATGCTGAGTGCCCGATCTCGTCGCACCTTTGGAGAAACATTCTACACATAGGTCCCAGTCGTCTTGACAAGCGTCATCAGCACAATGAAACCGCACGGTCTTACTATTAAGTTGTACATTGCATACGTCACAATCACACTCCTCGTACTGCGCCATTAGTGTACTGTCCCTGACACGTGAGGAAGATACACACGACAGCAGACATGTAAATAGTCCCCGATGAATCTGCCAATACAGTCCTGATCAGGCGTTCCGAGACGTTCTCTTTTGATAAAATCACCTGATAGCCGGTGCATATTGATTAGAATCGTCGCAGATTTAGTGCGACATAACTGCAGCACGATGGCCCCACGACTCAATGTTCTCTGGTACCGGAGAGTCCGCTTCCCTCACGGTCGGCTGGAAATGAACTTCTGACCAATCAAAAGACGCTTGTTGTTGGCTTACGTCTGTGTTCGACTGCATATGCAGACACTCATTGCAGCGATAGATGAGCTAAAGCTACAGAGATAAAGCATAATCTAGCTTGAGGTGTGTGGTCCTGAGCCTTCTCGACATCAGCACCATCGTATCATCGACAGCTCATAATGTTTACCCTGTTGCGTCGCAATGTCGTCTCTTCCTCGCTGGCTAGCATGCCCAACAGGATGTTCTCAGCGTCTGTTGCCGTCAGATCAGATGCCATCTTTGTCCACCGCAATTCGCCCGACAACAATCCTTCGAACAAATTTGAATTTTCCAAGGAGAATCACACACGAGCAGAGCAAATCATGTCTCGGTACCCACCGGAGTGGAAGAAAGCAGCAATCTTACCACTCCTCGACCTCGGACAACGACAGCTCGGATGGACTTCTATCTCAGTCATGAATGAAGTCGCTAGATTAGTCAACGTGCCTCCGATGCGCGTCTACGAATGTGCTACTTTCTATACTATGTTCAATCGAGAGCCCGTGGGTAAGTACTTTCTTCAATTGTGCACTACGACTCCGTGCCAATTGTGCGGGGCGGACAAAATTCTGGATACGCTTAAGGAGACCTTGGGTGTAAGTCCAGGACATACGACTGAAGACGGTCTCTTCACGTTGGTGGAGGTTGAGTGTGCTGGGTCGTGCGTGAATGCACCGACGTTGGCAGTCAACGACGACTATTACGAAGATCTAACGCCATCTACAACCGTCACTTTAATCGAGGCTTTGAGACGAGGCGAGCGTCCCCAGCCAGGTCCAGTCAGTGGCAGAAAAAGTTGCGAACCTCTCAATGGAGGCCTCACCTCATTGACCTCTGAACCCTGGAAGGCAGGCGATTTCGTCCGAGCGGATCTCTAGTCACGGATCTCCCATCATTCTACGACTGGTTCTCAGCTTGTTCCATTGTCATTCTTATAGTGGATAGAACTTGCGGCTAAGCGAATCTATCTTCTTAACAAATATTGAATATTCTACAGAGAAGCGAGCTCCGAGCACCTTGCTGAACTCATTGTGCATTGCCATGCAATCCTAGGAAAGAATACCATTCCGCTACGTTTAGTGATTCCGGCGGTGGTGCAGCTCGACTACCGTCCTGAGAACCCTCGCTCTCTGGATAGTGCATGACATCTGGAGGTAACTCAAAATCGAGGCCTTCAGCATTGTAGGAGGTGGGATCCATGTAGTCGCCGAAGCCAACACTATTGATCCAATTGTTACTGCTCGGACTTTGTAATTGTTTGGCCTCTTGTACAGGAGGACCCATGTTTCCGTGAGGGGAAGCGTTGGATGGAGGATAACTCGAATCTTGTGCTTTAATGTGCTCTTGACCAGGATTCTGAAGTTGACTTAGTGCGTCTTGTGGAAACAAGAAATTAGGTTGATATGACCCCCAAAACGTGTGAGGAATGCTCTGTTGTGTTGAAAAGTAAAATTCTGGAGGCGTTCGAGCACCAGTAGCATTGCCCGGTCTATTGACCGGCGACCCAGAGTTCGCAGAGCCGGTCCCTGTCCAGCCACCAAGCACAGCGTCTTGTTTGACCTTCTGCGCATTCGTCGTTGTGTTTTCCGGGGATCTTTGTTCATACCTTGTGTTGGTGCTAAGACGTCGCGACTCGTGCATCGAATCCATGGCACGGCGCTTGCGATTCTCCTGAGCGCATGCTGCTGGAGTTGCCATTCCTTGAATCGTCGACTTCGTCAGACGATCTTGTAGAGTCTTTGACTCAGAGATTGCCTCAAACAGTGTCACGATGCTCGTCGCCACAAGCCATACCTTCGACAGCTCCGCTAAACTCTTCTGGCAAAACGCAAGTTTTTTATGAGCTGCTTCGACAACACCGGGATTCGGGGATCTCACTTCGAAAGAATGGAAGATCATTGCAGAGAAGATAGCATATGTACTGAAGGAAGGTAAAATCTCCAGATTGTTGTAGTGCACGACGTCTTCCAATATCCTTGTAATCATATTGGCAGCAGTGAAAGCAATATTGCGTGAGGGATAAGCGTGAGGTCCGGAATCCGGTCGGACGGAAAACTTCAGATGCGGCCGATGTAGCAAGCAAAGAACAGTATAATATGTCATGTGTAAGAAGGCCGCCCAGAAGTTTTGGACCTTGGCACTCTTAGTGCAATGATACTGCATCTCGGGAGGCAGACTCATAAGCCAATTTGCTAATGCCATATCGGAGTGCGTGAGATCCAGAGTCTGGTGCTGTTGAGCTTTTCGCGACGCAGCTGAATATTGACGAGAAAGAACAACACCCATGATTTCGGTTAACTTCACACTTTGAATGAAGTACAAAACATGGTTTCTGTTTGGAGGATATTGTAGCGTGCCATTTGTAGGATTGTCCTCCTCGACAAAGTCTTCTTCAGTGAGCATCTCCATATCGGAGTCCTCCACGTTGATGCACATGGGGCGCCCCAAAGCTACAGCAACTCGACGACTAGAACTTGTCAGAAGGCACTTTGAGTTGTCAGCAGCAGAAACTCACTCTTGTGCAAAACAGGTCCACCAAACTCTTTTCCACGTACGTTTCTGGATGATGGACATCTTGGATTTCGACACGGAGCGGTGCATGCCTATGCCTTGAGCAACTCTAATTGCAGTGCCTATCCAGTACCAGACGTTACGCGTGACATCTTCGGGTCCTTCCCACCACCAGCTTAGGAGAAGCAGCGATTGGATGATCACTACCTTATCATCTTCGTAATCGGCGTCGTAGAGTGCTTTGGCACGTTTCCAGAAAGTCATGCTTGCATTGTTCGTAGAGCCCGTTTCCCTGTCTACCAAAGCTGGATTTTTGCTCACACGACTGGCCGCCAGAAATATGACCTGTAACAGTAGCAACGGCGGCGGATCGTTAACATCGTTGTACTGTTTCATGAATTGTGTTCGGTTTATCACGGGAATCTGTGGGGCAATTTTGGTAAAGTACGTTTCAATCAGATCGTCACAAACATCCCGTGGAGGCAATAAGAAGGCGCCTCTATTCTTGAGAGCCTCTACTTCGTCTGCGTCCAGGACACTGACCTTCATTGTGGTGGACTCTCGGAAGACGTCGGGAATAGGATAATGAAATATCTCCTTGTCGGCATTATCAGCCGCATGTCTTCGCACAATGAAGGATAAGTTCGAGGATTCCCCCAAATAAGCGACACGACCATTATCTGGGATTGGGGTCTGTGTCAAGTTCTTATCGATGAAATCGACATATATCTTGGATTTGTCTGGCTTCTCGATCGGGGGATCTTGAGTCGCATTAGATTGTGTCTGGCCAGTTTGTTTGAGGATGATGGGCGACTTTCCAGCTTCCTGGGCGATGGACCCATTAGTGTGTTCATGTTCGAGAGTGCTTCCTTCACCAGGAGATTGAGATTCATCCTTGTTGTCTCCACCTCTAAGTCTTTAAACGCCTGTTGCACCACAAAACAAATACATGACTTACTCTGTGCCATTCTCGTCGCTCTTTGTCTTTTTTCGTCGACCAGCAGCTGGTATTTCACATTCGAACCCGAAAGCTTGGCAATTGGTGCATGGCACTCCCAGTGTTGAGGCGTCGCAGCGAACCTTTCTTGAGTGACAAATCTGACTTGTCAACGATCTGGAGGAAAGGTCCGTGATTAGTCCTTACCTCACAAGCTCTTGAGGCCCGCTGTATGCGCCTGGCAGGCCCAGGAGCAGTGGACATGAGCTAGATGAGCACGTCCTTGCTATACAATTCAATTGTCCTTTGAAGTGAGCTATTATGCCTTGTGTTTGATGAAACCCTCATCTAATTCTGGGGATGAATGGGGCAGGGTCTAGACAGAGCAACAGGGACAGCACCTATCGGTAAGCTCAGGTCTCGGAGGCGCCGGGGTCAAGTCGGGTGTTTGTACCAATTGCAGAACGACAATAGCACGGCAGAGAACGGCTCCATCAAGTGACAGATCGCGACCCCGCTCACGCATCTCAAAGTTTTCACTACTAAGTATGTGGTACAGTCAAGTGCTCAGAGTCTCATGGTGAAACGGTAAGAGAAGCTCGAGCAATCGTCCAGCTCGTCGCTCATCATCTCTTCAGTAATTCTTGATCTCAACTTGCGCGCACTCTGGTTGTCCATCCAAATCAGCTGTGCCGTCGAATGGTGGCTGCGCATTTGAGTTTGATCAGAAACGATATCTACACGAATTGCGAGTGAGTTGAAGGAGGCGAGTGCTATGACATGTGGGAGATTAGAGTACAGGCTTTTTGAAGAAGTACAGGCTGCGGCATTTGAGAACAACTATGTAAAATAATCAAAGATGATTCTATGCGGATTTGCCATTGCAGTGAGCACCAGACCTGTCACGAAGATCGTAAAGCCAGTGCCTAATTCTAGTGACTAATTTGACAGGATCATCTTGACGAAGTCTATATATATCAGAGGGAGCGGATGCCTTATTGCCCTGAACATACCATTGTAATTCACGTTGCCATCTTTGCAGTCTACTCCCTTGAGTAGTTCGTCAACATCCTCTGTGCTCATCCTCTCTCCGAGGCTTGTCAGAACTTTATTTGTCAGTTTTACAAAGCAGACGAGTACGAGACACAAACCATAACGCAGTTCGCCGACCCCAATGTAGCCTGTGTTGTCTTTGTCAAAAATTTGAAATCCTCTAACCAGATCCTCTGGATCGCCTGGAGATCTGAAGCCATCAGGACGCTTGACGACTCGCACGAAAGTGTCGAAATCCACATCCTGAGGCAAAGTTCTTTCGATCTCACCAACTTCGGCTTGTGTGGGGTTCTGTCCAATCGACCTCAAGAGATCCCCGATGGTGTCCTTGGTCACCTGTCCATTGCCTCTCTGGACCACTTAGGTGAAGTTGATACGTATACACAAGTGGTTACCTTGTCGAACAAAGAGAACGCCTCTTTCCAACTACATAGTTCATCAGTGCTCAATACCGCCTAGCACGAAGGCTACCTACGATGCAACGTCGGCGCTAGACATATTCCAGTATCAGAATCGCGTGATGCCTCTACAGGAGAAATCGGAAGCGTGAAAATTCCGACCGATTCAGCGTCGCCTTGTTTCCTTTGGCAAGTTCGTGGTCTAAAAGACGCGATTTGCCTCTGTGGTGCTCCATATCATGACCAACTTTTTGTTGGTCGCGCATGAGAGCACAACTTCCAAGGTTCCAAGGTTGGGTCACGGGCGGGAAGCGCTGCTGGAAAGGGCCTAAGCTTAAAACTCGGGAATCTCGAATTGTGGTGAAGGTCCACGGGTTCCAAGGTTGTGGGACATCCATGGCAAGCGTATTTGGGTGTGCACCCATGGCCAGCCCCCACATACCTATGCATCTTAAGCTTCTTACCTGCAAACACTATAGGGCTAGGTAGAAAGGACAGTCAAGTGATACAAGTCCATAGTTTCTTTCATTCTTGCTAGACGGAATTCTTGATATAGTCGAGACGCTTTCGAGAGCGGACAAGGGGCTCACACTTCATTATCTTCATGGCCGAACGCATCACGGCTGCACAATTGAAGTCGTGGGTATCGAGCTCACCTGATACTCTGGCCATCATTGACGTCAGAGATGCGGACTTTTATGGAGGGCAAATTGTGGGTGCTCAAAACGTCCCGTCCCATCAATTCCAGAATCGACTTCCAGAGGTAGTTGAGCAAACGAAAGAGAAAGAACGAGTGGTCTTTCACTGCTCCTTGTCGTAAGAATGCACTACCTCTACAAAGAACGTTCCACTGATGTGAAAGTCAGCAAAGAGGTCCACAAGCGAGCATATTATATGCGGCTGCAATCAAGAACGTTGTCAGTAAACAAGGCCACAGACCCGAAGTCTACATCCTTGATGAAGGTGTGATTAGGTGCATTGACGAATCAGACTATATTTCTCACGACTCCAGGCTTTGTAGGTTGGCAAAAACTGTATGCTCATGATCAAAATTTGACGGCAAATTACGATGCAGAGCATTGGAAGTATGGATTTTCTGGATGAGCAAAGTAAGTGACGCACGACATGCAAACGGTTCAACAAATGCAACACCAAGACTTTGCGATGCCTACCTGTTTCGCTACATGCACGCTAATCATTAAAAAATGCCATCAAACGCCTTCGAGTGCGCGCTTCCTCGGCCGATGTTTCATTCCATCAAGGATCCAGGCATCATAGAGCTACTCATATTTCCAGTGTTAGGATTATATGACCAATTCTGAAACTTCTGTTGCACGGTTTCGGACAAGTGCGAATTTTCCACAACTGAATCCATTGGCACCTCGCTCGTGAATTCCGAGTCAAAGTTGCTTGTGTCGATGGCAGATTCGACACTTGGCTTGAACGGCGGCTGGATCTTCTTTGTCATCAATTTCTTCCAGTCAATATCCTTGAAGAAAGCATGTGCCTTGATCTCAGCCGGGCCTGAGGAACCCATGCGCTTGCTCGAGTCTCGAGTTAGCAGAGAAGTGAGCAGATGACGAGCGTCCTTGTCCACATCGTCGGGGAATCTCAACGGATCTTCTAGAATTTTTCGGTACATTTCCTGTACGTTCTCATCATAGAATGGAGGAAGTCCAGTGAGCATCTCATATAAGAGCACACCTAACGTCCACCAATCAACCGCCTTTGTGTAACCTTGTCCCAGTAAAAGCTCTGGCGCCAAGTATTCTGGTGTACCGCAAAATGTGTTAGTCTTATCCTTTTCAGCCATATTCAATTTGCACAACCCAAAGTCACACAATGATATGTGACCAGTGTAGTCCAAGAGAATGTTTTCGGGTTTCAGATCTCTGTAGATAACGTTGAACCCATGTAGGCATTCCAGAGCACACAACAGTTCGGCAGTATAGAATTTGGACCGCCAAATTGAGAACTTTCCTTCTCGCTGAAGGTGATGAAAGAGTTCTCCACCATTAACGAATGCAAGCACCAAGTAAAGTTTTTCTGAAGACTGGAAACTAAACTTCAGCGGCACGATGAAGGGGTTATTGATTTGTGCCAAGACTGTTCTCTCTGCTAAGGTGTGATTCACCTCACTTCTCGAGACAATGTGCAGTTTTCGAATTGTTTTGAGTGCATAAATACGACTGGTATCCTTCTTCCTGACCTGCATGACTTTGCCGAAGGATCCCTTGCCGACCACTTTCAAGAGATCGAAGGCATCTATGCTGAGATTGCCTTGCGGTTTAGCCTGGTACTGTATTGCTACATTTATCTGTCCCGAACCACCAGAGAGAGAATGCCAACTGGTCTCTTCCTTGCCATCTTGGAAGGTTGGCACAATTTTACAACCCCCTAGAAAGACATCATTTCCCGTCTGATCGCGGTGTGGAGAAGGAGTTTGCCTCAAGTATAGACCAAAGGACAACTGACTGTATCGAGATATATCACTAGATAGTCAATTCCGTGTTCACCAAACGTGGTGTACTTTTGGCTCACAAAGTGGTCTTGTATTCCCAGCGAGGGCATTCTAGCGTAGACCCTTGGGCTATAGCATCAATCAGGACTTCATTCTTGTCGCACTCGACTAATAGATATGGCAGCCACCATGCGTTACTGCGACTACTCCGAGTACTGTCAATTCGAGCATGACGATTTATCGCGGGCACAGTTGGAGCACTACAACCAGGGGGTATGCTCAACCCTTTTGCTTGTGATATGGTTACTGCCAACAGACCAGGCTTGAGTGTAGACGATGCGATGGTAGTCGAGGCCGATAATCCTGCGATGTTTGTTCCAGCTGTGTTATTGTGATTGCTATTCTTCGAAGTGTCCTTGTCGAGATTGGTATTCTTGAGCTTTTTGGTAAGACCTATAAATATCAACAGAGGTATTCACGCAATCTCAAGATCACGAACTGTTCCAGCTCATCGTTGTGCGTTTCTTCGACGCGACAACAGCTAGACCTCCAGGAATTCAGGAGTTCGTCTCTTTCGCGAAAGAATTGAGGACGACTTAGAGACGATCTTGATGCGTGCAATGGTAAGGCTGTGGGTAAGACTCCGCAAGTGCGAGCACAAATGTGAAGATCTACAAGGTGCTTTGTAGACTGGCTGTTTCAAGGTTGTATGTAGCCCTCAACTCACTCGTTGTGGTTGTTTGTGTTCCACGCAAGGAGTGTGTTTGAGCCATCGAATCTGGCACAGAAGCCATTGGCCTAGTGGCTTGTACCCGCTCCCGACGCACTCTCGAACCTGGAATTTCTCTCTACCGGCAGCCTCATGAAGCTGCAGGACTCCTGGACAAACACCTGGCCATGGACCCTATGCTTATAGTAGACGGCGAGCTTGCATGTGCTCGTGGCAGTTCCTAAGATCTCAATTGCTTCTACAGGCATGGCCGGCGCGAGAGCATATGCATGCTATGGAGCATCATAATTTCGACTCTTGATCTGTGCCCAGCGAATTGGAACAGCTGCAAGGCTTGATCGTTATATACACCTACTGTAAGTCGTAGTCAACCTTCTTCCATTAGGCTCTTTCGGGAAGTTGTGTTCACAGCAGGTGGGCATTCAGCTTTTCTCGGAAAGGATCACCATAGACCACTGATATCAGCAAGACATAGGGACGATCCGCATTGTAAGCCAAAGATCTGCAGGCAACAGTGATATTGGGAGTTTGATCATAACGGTAGAAAGACTCCGTCGAATAGCTAGATTCTCGTGCAGGATCGGATAATTTCTGCCCTCATAGAGTATCAAAAGCTTATACAGTGCCCACGCAGAGGATAGGCAATTGAATATGCCTGATATACGAGTTGGCGGGAGACTAGGAGCTGATTACTCCAGCTTACATGCTGACGAGGCGCACCAAAAGACAACTGACCGTCAAGATGGCACTGGGATCGATTTGTCTTCACCCGTCATCTATTTTGGCACGTCAAGAGAAGTTGCTCCACGTCAATCCAACAAGGAGCAACACTTCGTGCGAGCCTCGGACGATAAGTCACTCGCAGCTTTGAGTCCAATGACAAAAGAAGCCAAGTTGTTGACACTTTATATTGCTGGTATTCCCTCATACCTTGACGACGCTAGTCTTGAAAAGTTGTTCAAGGTTTGTCCACTGTGTGACCGATGTTCACTTCTAATGATCATAGGCTGTCGCAAAACTGCAGTCTTGGAAGCAGGTCTTTAGTGGGACGGGCGTAGCTATGCCGTATGGTTTCGCGACGTACGAAGAACCTGACAGTCTGGCTCGAGCTTGTGCTATTCTTTCGAGCCTAAGGCTGCCAGTGACTCGTGGAAGCGAGGACTTTACTAAACTCACGGTAAGTCGCATACTAGCAACAGTGTGAAAGAAGTTGCTGATCTTTCAGATCAGTCAAGACCCGGTTAGCAAGCTCTACATGGAAGATTATCAAGCACTGAAGAAAAGTGCGACAACGGTAAGCATCAAACGTCGTGCTGTGCAGCAGGCTAATGGCTAACGTTTAGGATACCAAAGACCGCAATATGTTGTTGTCAGCTACAGGACAGGCTGAAAAGCTGATCAAGGACTTTAACAATATGAAATTCAACACTGTGCCAGACCGCCAAGAATCAAAACTGGTGAAAATACATAAGGACTCCGAAGAACCCAACGTGACAAATTCCGTGACAATCATGCTTTCAATCGAAGACGAGCTTGGTGATATCCCAGAAGAACAACGCGCCAGCATCGCTACTGAGATCAGTTCTTTTCGAGAACGCTCCGCTCGGAGAGACCAGGAAAGAGCACGTCAGATCGCCGAGGTAGAATTGCGACGCTTGGAATATGAGCGTGCGAACAGGAGCGATACAGCAAAGAAAATACCGGCACAAGAGCAATGCGATGCGATCACTTTGATTCGTCGCCAAGAAGCGACGAGTGAAAGGACTACCACTGAAAGAATGTCCGAGCAGGAGATTGCAGCTCGCAGACGACGCAGTGCTGAAGCTGAAGCGAATTTGCTGTACATCAAAGAAGAGAATGCTTGGCTAGCCCGTGAGGCTCCTCGAATAGCGTCCTTAAAGCACGAGGTATCAAGAATGGAGGACGCCAACATTCATTATAGGGTGGAGAAATCATACTTACTCGAGAAGTTTGAGAAATTTGACGATGACAAGGCTGCTTACCAGTCTTCTGAGGAGTTCTACAAGGATCGAGTAGCGTGGTCTCGGGCTCGTGCAGTAATAAGAAAAAAGGAAATGGAGCAGGACACACACGAGGCTCTTCTAAACGGTCAAATGTCCGAGTTTCATTCTACCCTGAAAAACTCGATCAATGCTCCGATAGTAGCAGTCGAAGCTCCGGCTCCAGTACGTCTGGCTCTGGCTAGAGCGCCCGAAGACATTCGCCGAAAGCCGACAACTACAAAAGAAGTTATGCTGGAAGACGATGATCAGCAGATTGAAAAGAGGGTTCTTGTGCCATTACAATTCGACGAAATACGTCCTACAACCGAGGTTTCAGAAAGGTCGTCTTCAACTTCGAGTCCGAGACTCACTGCTGTTGCGAATTCCGTTCCCTTCTCAAAGACCGAACTCTGGAAGCAGCCTGTCAAATGGCACCTTCTGGATGCACAAATTCTTGAAAAACTACGCAGCTTTGTTAGTAAGAAAATCGTTGACGTGCTAGGCCTTGAAGAAGACGATTTGATCTCAGCCATTATGTCCATTATTCATGCTCGTAAGAGTGGGCAGGATATTGAGCAAGAATTAGAGGCTGCAATAGGTGATTCAGCGGAATCCGAGGTTACAGCAATCAAGATTTGGCGTTTCCTTATTCTATCACTGGAAATGAAAGAGCAGTAGACAAGAGACACTGTCCTTACATACTAAAGCCTTCCAGTGTTGCACTACGTGCACACTGATAGAGCAGATGCCCTTATTGGTGGAAGAGATTTGAAATTGTCTGATGAGGGGTCGTCGCCTGGTGAAGTGAGCAGTTCATCGGTCCAAATTCTCGTCATGTTCGCAACAGTCTCAAAGAGCGCCGATATTGTAAGCTTGCACAAGTGCGACACTAACACTGTGGTTGTGCGAGTGTGCCGCGCTGCCCATACACAATGGAATGATTTCTAAGAAGCTATGGGCTTGAGAACCTCGATACCAATCCGAGCAAGCTAAGTTGGCTAGTAGCTCTGCGAGCATCAGGCAGTCTATTACCGCCGGCCCAACTTATCTCCGTAGAGAATAATCTGGGCGTCACTCGAAGCGACTTTTGGGATGTGTTAAGATTGCCCAGTGGTCAGGTGGCATACGAATTTAGGGTGCCTCGGATTTCAAGGTTCGCATGGCAGCCACTACGGTAGTACTCGAGCTCGTGCCTAATTATTGCTTTTTCCGCCCCCCCGCTGTAGGTAGCCACGAAACATTTCCAATGTTATCAAGCACTAAGATGTACACAATCGGCTTCTGCATAATTCTTTCAACTGTTGAAAGCCATTCCTTGTGAGCGCGCGAGACGCCCTTCAGGATAGATTGTCGCTGCTATTCATTGTTCTGTACTCGTACATCGACACCAGTACTGCGCATTTCTTTGGACGCGAACACACAAGAGCGCTTGTCGCAATTAGTCGCGCTTCATGCTGCCCAAATTACGGAAATCTTTGCAGAAGAACGAAAAACGTGTCAGTCCTCCCTCGCTACTTCAGAAAGATCCATATGCAATCGAAGCACCCAAGGCTGTCATACGAGCACTATATGACTATGTCAAAAGCTCACCACAAGAACTGAGTTTCAGCAAAGGCGATTTCTTTCATGTAGTCGGTGATGAGAGGAATTCAGAATGGTAATATGCCGCTGGAGCGCGTCTTGAGTGATTGACTGAATGACTGGTATAGGTATGATGTTTGCAATCCTGCAACTGGTGCGCAAGGTCTAGTGCCAGTGCAATATTTCCAGGTCCTTGGTCGCAACTCCAGGGAACCAGTCCATGGTCGCGCAAGTGCTTCGGCAAGTGCGACTGAGACTATCTCAACAGCTCAATCGCGGACAACAACAAACGCACAACCGACCAAAAGTTCACCCCTATATGGCATAGTACAGTATGACTTTCAAGCTGAAAGACCAGATGAGCTGGACGCAAAGGCTGGGGAGGCTATAATCATCATTGCACAATCGAATCACGAGTGGTTCGTCGCGAAACCGATTGGTCGATTAGGTGGACCTGGTTTGATACCGGTATCTTTCATCGAAATTCGAGACATGTCTACTGGGCAACCCATAAGTAATCTGGAAGAGCTTGCTGCCAAAGCTGCTGTTCCGAAGGTCGAAGAATGGAAAAAGGCTGCTGCTGAGTATAAGAATAGTAGTATAACGCTGGGAAAATTTGATTTTGATACTAACGAACCGCCTTGTGCAACAGATCAGCAAACGACGGATATACGTTCTTCCTCATATAGCATGGCCTCTGCCCACGAAAACAACCTCACAAGTCAACTGTGGGTTACAAAGGCATCTGTCGATCAATTTCTTCTCATTGGCCCCCGTTATTGGTTCCTAGTGCGAGTCGAAATGAATGATGGCAGACACAGAAATTTATGCCGTTACTACGAGGACTTCTACGACTTTCAGATTGCTCTTCTGGAGGAGTTTCCGGTGGAAGCAGGTCGTACAGGACAGTCACGCATCCTGCCCTTCATGCCTGGGCCGCTTGCTTACGTCGATGATGCCATCACTGCTCAAAGACGGGCAGATTTGAGCGTCTACGTGGATGAGTTGTGCCATCTTCCTAATCACATAGTGCGCAGCGACCTGGTACAAGCTTTGTTTGCCGCGAGAGAAGGGGATGTCGAATCAAGTCACCCGACTAGCATGATGCCTCAGCCTATACTCAGAAACGCAGACCGTACCAGAAATTCGAATTTACTTAATGAGCAGTCCCTGCAAGCAACAGGGGAATCAAGGTCCAATTCTGCTCAGAAAAATCCCCAAGGTCACCGACAATCCACAACCAGTCAGCGTAGGGGCGATCAAACAGCCAACAACCACAGCAGTGCTAACGTGGCACAAGCGTTCATTAAAATCAAGGTATTCTATGAGGATGATTTGATCGCTATTCGTGTTGCGCACGACATCAGATTCGAGGAGCTTTGTGAAAAGTTACGGGATCGATTGGACGGACCTTGGAAGACTATTTCTACGAGAGAAGAAGGAGCTAATTCATACCGTCAAATCGGGGACGATGCATCGTTCCAGAACCTCCTGGAGCGGATGGACAAGGTTGTGCTCTATATACAATGAAAACTAATTTCCTGCCAATTAATTCTAACATTACTACACTAGCGATACGGCCCTATGTAAGGTTATAGTTTCTTGCATGCGAGTTCAGACGCGTAATCTTTCCTTCACATTCTCACCGCCGCCCTCATGCAAAATAATTGCCCAACTGCTCGTTGCCACTGAAGAAATTTTATGGATAAGGTGTCACCGATTTGTGTTTCCTCCAAAATTCTCACGAGGTTGTCGTTGGGCGCGTGCCAAAGCAAGCATCCTTGAGAAGCTTTGTCAGGCCCTCACGCTCGAGCGGCCTAGGATTCGGGTACTGCTGGCTGAGCGCAATCTCAACAGCCTTTTCAATGTCGCCCTCCTTGAATCCGAGTTCCTGTAGGGAGCAAGGCACTCCATTGGCCTTTACGAGATCAAAAAGTGTGGTTGCAACTGAGTTCTTGTCACAATCGAGTGCTCGGCCAATGCTTTCCATGGCGAAGGGCGCCGCTGCTGCATTATATGCCACTGCATGGGGCAGTATGACTGTATGTGTCTCTGCATGCGGCAAGTTGAAGGAACCACCCAGGACGTGACAGATTTTGTGATGGAGACCCATGCCTACGGAGCCCAACGTCGTCCCGCATGCCCATGCACCATATAAGGCGTCGCTCCTGGCTTCTTTGTCCTGAGAGTCCTTCTGGATTTTTGGTAGTGCTCGAGCAATGGCTGAGATTCCTTGTTCCGCCATTGCATTGATGATTGGATTGGCTTCTGGACTGTACAAGGCTTCCACGGCATGTGCAATCGCATTCACGCCGGACGTGATGGTCATTTGTGGAGGCAACGTCATGGTCAGGTCAATGTCATAGATGATGACTTCCGGAAGGACCTTTAGCGTCTTCTGGGTTGTCTTTTTACCGTCCTCTGTTTGTCCACTAGGAGTCGTGTCAGCAAGAACACCACAGATGATTTGTGTCGGAGCGAGCTTACATGATCGGGGTCGCTTCCGAGCCAGCATAAGTCGTTGGCACGACAATTTGTGGCAGATCAGTGTTCAAGGCAATAGCTTTTCCGAGTCCAATAGTAGATCCACCACCGATCGAGACTACGCAGTCCGCTTTAGTGCTTGACACTACCTGCAGGGCTTCCTTTGTAATGTCGCTTGGTGTGTGCATTGTCGCTCGACCAAAGATGCCAACCGCAGCATCGCCCAGCTGACTCTGAATCTTCTCACCAATGTTGACTTGCTGTGGAGTCGTCAGGATCAATGCTCTGCTGCACCCAAGCTTTTGTATTTCCGATGCCAACTTGTCCAGGGTGCCAAAGCCAAAAATTACCCTAGCAGGGAGTGCATTATAAACGAATGGTTGCATACTTGTAATTTGAGGAAACAGCTAGTAATCGCTACGATATCAGTAATTGTCTTTGAATCAAATGTCTTGCTACACACAAAATTAGGATCCCGAGAATTGGTTGTAGGTGTGCAATGTGCTGTCAGCCGGTGGAGAAACCTCGAGATGGCTATGTGGAGAAAAGTGCAAGCGGAACTCTACCGGCTGAAAATTCCGTGGAGGGAGGAACCTGGCCAGATCCATAGCTATCGGCAACGGCTAATCCGCAAAGTTCCCCATGAGATGAAATCCTTATCAAAAGTCGCTTCAAAAACTCCAGCTACAATCCAAACACATTAATGGCAAGCACAACGTCGAGCGCTAGACTGACAGGCCGCGACAAAGTCAGAGCATGTCGTAGGGCAAAGTAAGTTGTGTACTATATATAAATTTGTTTCTATCTCGGATAGTCTAATATAATATTACAGCAAAGCTCTCGCTACCAAATGTGACCAGTCGAAGAATGCGGACACGTCGTTAAATTTTGTGTGATGATGAATGTTGTGTGTGAGGCGAGGGAGATCCTTAAGCGGCAGCCAAGGTGTGCGAGGGCTCAGAAATCTTCGTGGCGAGGTTGTCGCTTCGGTTGATCTTCGCGCCGTTCGTGTCACGGGCGAGCTCTCTTCGCTCTGTCATCCATGCCTCGACCTTCATTCCACCGCGACAGACGGCAACTCGCATTGAGGCCAACAAGTTGTGAGCACCAAGTGAGTGATCATAAACTCCTCCGTTGAATGCTGCGGTGGCATCTTTGCCGATGTGAGACTTGATCAAAGCTTGTCCACCAGGGTGCTGAGCAATGAAGTTTGATACATCGTGGACAATACCAGCAACAAGGATAAGATTCTGTCGGTTCTCAGAGTCCTTTGCAGTCGCATCCTCAAATTCATTCCATTCCCATACAGGCAGTTGGTCGACCGGAATACCCCAGTCTAGCTTGGCTCGTTGTCGGTCGAGTTTCTTTTGTGCCATTTGAACTTTGGCCTGGCCGATGGAGTTGGCGCTGAATTCCTTCAGATCTGAGGCGAGTCCAAGAGCCTTGCAGACTTGGATTGTCCACTTGGTTGGATCGTACTGCCACCATTGAATGGCATTTCGGTAGTCGGATGGGTAAGAGTGGTGGAAGTTGTGGTAACCCTCGCCAAGTGTGGCAAAGGCAGTAATGATGTGGTCTCTTGGCGAATGTCGGTCTTCGAATGGTTGGTCACCGAGCCAGTGAGCCAAAGAGTTGACACAGAATGTTGCATGGTGGACAAAGACTAGTCGAAGAACTCCGGCATAGAAGTATCCTCCTCGCCAGTCGCCCCAGCCTAATCCAGCTACCAACATTGGAAAGACGAAACCCATGCCGATGGCAACTTTGCCGTAGTTTCGGTGCTGCCACATAACAATCGGGTCGGCATTGAGGTCGGCAATGTCAGTTCGACCAATCTTTTTCGGGTTCTGTTTAAGAATCATCCAACCGAGATGGGAGTACCAGAATCCCTTTCGAACTGAGTATGGGTCTTTTTCGGTGTCGGTGTATCTGTGGTGTGCTCGGTGGTCTCGCGACCACCATCGAATGGAACCTTCTACGGCACCACCACCGAATGCTGCTAGAACGAATCGCAGAACGGGTGAAGCAGTGTACGAGCGATGTGCCCAGTATCGATGGTATCCAGCTGTTATGCCAAGACCCGTGCAAAAGTAGTAGATGACGGACCAGATGGCGGTCTTGTAATTCAAGGGAGTCGTGAAGGCACCGTAAATTCCAATCAGAGGGATGACAACCAAGATTGGAATATTGAGCCAGTTGAGATGTTGATGCCAGTTAGAGGCCGTCCATGCCTGGTCAATGATGTGTGTTGGGGCGGACTGAGGGATGGCAGCACCGGCCAGTATTCCTGCCTCCTTGTCCACGGGAGCACTGACACCACCGTCTACAGGAGACTCGTTGGTGTCGACTGGCTTGGGAACCTTGTTGATGTCAGTCATCTTTGCTCGTCTCTTGGTGTAAGAAGAGAGGTCGGATGTCTGTGTTGAGGACAGCAGGCAGGCCAGATCAACTTATATATGCCAAGCGAATAGTAGTTGTGCCCAACATTTCCACTTAGCCGAGCATTCGGCTCATGCAGCATGAGCTTGAATGTGGCCAACCTTGGAACTTGACTGAACCGTGGGGCTTGACTTTGTGGCCCGAGCCTTGGGATTCATCCATTCACTGGACCTCCTCCCTCACCTGCACCCATCCAGTCCCTTCGCTCCCTGTGTGGCGGACCTTCTCTTGCTACGCTTAAAACACTTGGCCACATGCCATCCATCCCCTCCATCGCCATTCTGTGAATCTCACAGCAGGCGCGTGCCCATGCTGAGCAGCTGCCGAAATCGTCCTCACCTGGGCACGATCAGTTCCCGGATTACCTCTGATCTGCGAGTCTAGAAACTAATCTTGAAACGGAACCATCGCTCATGGGCAGCCTCACTCAATGCCAGGTGCGGAGAGTGCTTGCCACACAACAGATCTCTCTGTCTACCACCCGCAATCCTCCTACGCTACGCAAACAAGTACAGCAGCTGCAGTACTATGTACTTCTGACCAAGTGCTATCCGTGTCTGTACTTATAGCACGACGATATATATATATATATAGATACAGCTGTGATTCAAGCTGAAACACATATTACGCACAAGTTTGTCCCCGTCATCAGATCACTCTGTGAATTGAGTAAGAGATAGATAGCTTGTGAGCAGCTGAGTTTTAGGTGATCTGACACGTATACAGAGACTAGACCACAATGAATAGCAGGAGATTGCCTACCCAACGCACGACGAATTGGGCACGGATTGAGAGATACCAGGCACTGCTGCAGCTGATCATGGCTTAGACTGGCTGCAGCTGCAGCTCTGAGCCGCGGAGGATCTTTCCAGTGGAACATGCAGAGAGTGGTGGCGCTCTACAGTGGCGCAGATAATTCGATGGGTGGTCAACTCAACCGCGGAGAACTGAACCTTGAAACCTTGAAAGTACACAGTGAGGAGGTCGTGAGGAACCGGGCGGAACTCTTGGGGTTTCGATCAACTCCCGAGGTCAAAGAATGCTCCCACAACGGCCAGGCATGACATGTGTCTCGTCAATCACATGCATGCTCGACAATCTGCCCAAAGTGGCGACCTCATGATTAATCAACAGCTGCTGGTGATTGATCATGAATTTTCCCGACTCATGCAAGTCGCAATCACTCAAGCTTGGCGAGTCACCCACTGCAATCAAGAACAAATTGAATGGACGAATCTTCTGCTCGTGGTAGTGATGGACTCTTGACACATTAAAATACTCTACTTGTCAACCTTGACTGTGCTGTTGACAGAATGTGTTGCAACTGCAGTTGATCAAATTGTTCCTTGACCCAAAAGTTTTATATGCATATTCGATTTGATAAGTAGTTTGATCAGCAAGCTTACCTAGGTAGAGTATTAGGTAGAGTGTTGTCTTGTCTCCCACACAGTCTCTTCCGGCGCATCCTTACGAGTACGGTGATTGACATTTCTTTACTTAGCATTGCATGTCGCAAGATATCGATCTCTATGGATACGGCAGTCGACGTCTCGTAAAATACGAAAGCCACAGTTCCACAAGCAAGTGGCTTCGAGATGATGGTTTTTTGAAATCAATCTGATTGTGTTGCCATTACAAGCGTGAGTCCTGCTTTATTTCTGTAGCATTGCATTGCTCGAACAGTTCGTGGCATTTGCCGTCGAAGGATCCGCCATCACTCCGCAATAGGCCCGATGCATAATAAACAGACCTTTGAATGATCAAGCATACTTTCGGCAAATTCAACATGCTTCGCCAATACAATGCCGTGCTGGTGAAGCGACCGGTAATGACATCAATCGTCACCGGTACGATACTGGTGTCGGCGGGCGATGCACTGGCTCAACACTCAATCGAGGGCGCACGATGGCGGGACCACGACTGGCGGAGGACGGCAAACATGGTATTCCTCCGAGGATTCTTGCATACATCCATGATTCTCTACTGGTACCGCTTTCTACATACGAAACTGGCCGTCCCGACATTATCCACGAATGCCCGATTAGCGTTCCATCTCCTCCTCGATCAAGGCTTCTTTGGCCCCTTCAACGTCGCCTTCTTCTTCGTGGCAAGCGGTGTCTTGGAGCAAAAGCGCCCGGACCAAATCAAGCAAAAGTTGGACGACTGTTTGGTGCAGACCATCACTTCTGCATGGCTGGTCTGGGTGCCTTTTCAATCTCTGGGCTTCCGATATCTGGGCATTAATACCAGACTAGCATTTGGCCAGATTGTTGCCGTGTTTTGGAATTCATTCATGTATGCACTCAAATCATTGTACAACGTTGGACGTTTGACTAATTGGATTGATTAGGTCATTCCAGAACCACAGAGCCAAAAGTTCTGTCAAGCACATTCACTCGTCGGCGACACCGGATGTGGAAACAAGGGGGGCCGAAGCTGCAGTCAAGGCGACGGCATAGCTTCGTATAAATGCTTGCATGTCAATTCTGTTCATATATCATACTATATATCTTGTTTGAGACATAACTGTAAGAGTCCTTTATATACAATCAATTCCGATGACGTCAGGCATTGTTACATTTCCAATGCTCGGAGGGGGTCAGTCATTGTTACGGCATCATGATATGCACAGCCTAGTGAAACTCCAGAACTGGACCTAGTGGGGACGGTTCCGTCAAGTTTTGTAGCGGGACTGCAGCGTCCTCTACCGCAGAATCTTCCTCGGATCCTACAATGTTCTTCGTTTTTGCACCAGTGTTTGTCCTGCACATGGGGCAATTGTTACGCCCAGTAGTGAGCCATTCGTCAATACAATCTTTGTGGAAGTAATGCGAACACTCTGACAATTTCCTGCATTGATCACCGACCTCGTAGTCAACCAAGCAGACATCACATCTCGATTGCATTTGTTGTGAGTCCTCTTCGACCTGGTAGACAGTGCCTGCATTGTCCAAGTCATGGGCTTCAGCTGTCTCTGGTTTCGCAGGACCAATGAGACTAGTAAGGAGAAGCATGTCTTCATAGGACGGCGTATCCGTGAAAAGACTTGGGGTGGTGAGGATGGGATGATTTTCCGGGTACGAACCTCCAAGGACATAAACCAAGAACGACGATGAATTAGCCGGTCGAGTGACCGATTCGGTAGCTGATTGCGAAGGATCGATCAAATCACTGTCTGAGCGATTCGCGGACGCAAATGGTCTCCAAGCGTTTCTTCGACGCCTGCGACGTACAGATTCTGCAGATAGAGAGGACTGACTAGCATTTTCTGATCGGAATGAGCGCAAACGATCTAGCACGGATTCCATGACACCGGACAAGGGGCGCTCTGTTTCGCGAGCACTTTCCGCGGGCGAATCTAGCTGATTTTGCACTACGTTTCTGTTGCCATCTGTCAAGTCCGGTTCATTCATGCCCGTGAACTGATCGGTATGCTCACCAGAGTGTAGACCTGAAATGTCAGGGTCACCAGCCAAGCTCGACAACGGAGGACTGGAGGCGGAGGACTGCGGACGATTGAGTACTGGATCCGCCAATTCAGACGAATCGGCTCTACCAATAGGCTGTAGATGAGTGATATCGGAGTCCTCCGGAAAGGAGTGAACCTCATCAGAGGGTCCGTTCATGGACACGCTCGATGCTTGTCCATCGGTAGTGGGTCGTCGTCGCCTCCCTAAAGACTGCAATGCACCGAAGAATGATGGCATAGATTCTCTTACTGGTGTTGTGGTGTCTCTTACCGGGACACTTCTGATGCCCACGATGATGATAGGTATCATCCTAGTCCCCGGAGTATCATCCGTGGCCGTGCTAGTCTCATCGTTGATGGGTTCAGAGAATCTGAACATCCGAAAGAAATTCAGAGGCTGATGTATGTCCTCAGGACTCGCGTCCATCGTGCTGTCGCCTTGACGAAGAGCTTGTGCCAAGCGACCACTTTGCAACGCGGACAAAAAGCCGTCAAAAGACCCATCCACTAAATTACTGTCAGTCGCGCCAGCAGCAGGTTGACCAGGCCGATCTGCAGCATTAGCATGCAAGCGCGACGACGTTCCAATCTCTCTGGCGTCTCGAAGAGCATGTCTATTGTTGTGGCCAACAAGGCTTGCAGCTGTGGCTGCGGCGGCAACACTGAGAAGACGTGCTAGCATGCTCGCTTGATCTTCTCCAGGCATTGGAGCAACCAGTTCGCTTGACGGAGCATCGCTGGGTCCACTGACTGCAGCCTCTCCCCCAACAGGAGCAATTGAATCGGGTCTCGATGCGCTCGCAGCATTGTTCGCCTGCGATATAGGTTCTGTGGTGCCCGCCTCGGCTGCGTGAGGTTCGATTGTCGTTTGTGATGGCAATGGTTCCGCACCGTGGCCTTGGCGTTGTGCTGCAATCAGTTGCTCAGGGGTAGAGTTTACTGAGTCACCATGTAAGCTTGATTGTGAAGGAGCGTGAAAGTAATCAAGCTCTCGTGAGCCTTCTGGACTTCCCAGATCCACACGCTCTATACCATTTGAGACGCGTTGGCTCGAGTCATACGTTGTGGAGTCTATACCGATTACGTGGTTGTTTTCTATAACGCTTTCGACAGTATCGGTTTGTGTAGAACTAGCATGCTGTGCGGCGAGGGTCCCCCAAGGTTCCTGCATACTGTTTTGTTGGTTTCGTGGAAGCCGCCTCCGAAAGCCCGTGTCCCTTGACTGCCTCTCTCTGATCGGATTTGTGCGCCTCTCTTTATCAGAGTCATCATCGCCTGATCTCGATTTGAACGGATTGCGTAGGGATGAGAAGCGATTTCTTTTTCGAGGAGATGAACCAGAAGAACTTTCTCGTTCTCGGGTACCAGATTCTCTCACTGGTGAAGCAGTCGTGGGTAGATTCGCGTCGTTGTGAGAAGCACTTGAATTTTGCTGGTGGACCTGGCTTAAAGAACTGCTATTGTTGCCCATGATTTGTCTGTGGCTCTAAGTCCAAGTGGTAAGCTTGCCTTTTCTTTCCTTGAGCCTTGGCAGATAGCTTGCTACGACAGACTTTGATACAAGATCGTGCCAATATTTCGTGATGAAAATGCGTGAAAAGATCAGCTACGGCGGATATCAGAGGCTGACCAGCGATTCGATTGATGGCGCCCCGTTACCAACCTAAAGGCTTTTGCAACAAGAATGTGTCATGAGCGCTACGCAGCAGAAATGGTGATTCATCCTGACACTGTTGGGGTGCACAGTAGGGTGACAGTTGAGGATTACGTGCGGCGGCGTATCTCCCAAGGTTGTAAAGCCGCCGATCACTTGGTGACGCACGCGACATCTTGCCGTTTTGGGAAATTCTGTAATATCTAGGCACTCCTAGGTGAACTAATCAGGTCTGAAGCTTCATCGCATGACTATATGGTTTGTGAGAGCCCTTGATAGTTTTCGTGCTATAGTGTTGCTAATCTAATTCCAGGCCGCTGCTTCTGGAGAGGCTGGGAACGAACCTTTAAGCAAGCTTGACGAGCAGTTGTATCCGTCACCTCAAATACTTTTTGCTATGTCAAGATTACTAGATAAAGTAGGAATATGTCCATCCTGATCATGCAAGTAGTATGCCTCAATGTACATATACGTAGTGTACGTGTTCGAAAGTGTTACAGCAGAACACATATGGGGAGCTATGCTTTAGCCTCAATCAGGCATAAGCTCTCTTTCCACATGTACACATTGCAGCGCTGAAAAACGGCACAGCAAGCATGTCCACGATGCCATGGTCAATCGCCTTTGCGCTCAGGAGCCCTGGAGAATCTCTGTACGGAGCTCAGCCACTTCGTAAGCTTTACGCTTCTCAATGGCGGATCTGATCTCTAAGTCGACCAGTTCGTAGATATCGTTCTCAACATCAAGCAGTCTGACACTAGCACCTTGGCTCGGACGGATCATGACTCTCGTATCGATGATCTGTCGATCATGAGGTTCTGCTGCAATTTCGAGCCATAGACAGCGCTCAGGTTGGCTAGTACCTGGGACGACTTTCTGAGCTGTGTGAGCCTCATGTACACCATCTAACATTCGTCTTCGGTATCTGCCAAGTTCCATGTTGTATGCCGCGGCAGCTTGTGCATGAGCAGTGATCCAATTGACATCATCAATGACACGCTTTGATGTTCTTCGCTCTGTGTGTGGCTGTTGATGGTAAACATTAGAAGCACCGTGCCAAGCGACGAATTGATTGGAATTATATTCTACACCGGGAGGTGGCAACCGGTCTTCGGGGTCCGCTAGTGTGCCTTCCTCATAGCCTAGCCTGCGGTACTCCTTGGTCCAGTAATCGTCAGTTATTCGCCTACCACCAATGACAGCCTTGGCGCCAAACTCACGAAAGACTGAACGAGCCGTGCAGACAGCAATTTGTCGAGTTCTATAACCAGTGGGTATGAGTTCGCGGTCCGCTAAATCATTTTTCTCATTATCGTCCAAAATTACTCTATGCAGTGTTTTATGCCTGAGGAAGAATAAGTAGGAATCGCGATATCCCATGCAACGGGCCGGCTCAGTGGAAAGCATGTACAGGCGTTGACCTCGGCCCAGTATAGTAAAGGTTCTCACACGATACTGCCTGTTGCCAGACAGTCGGCCATTTTCGTCAACCTTCCTTTCTCCATCCTCATCGACATGTGCCAGGACAATCTCGTCTTCTTCGACTTGTATCTCTTCCGACAACGCATCCGCAGGGACTACGGATGCGCTAATCTTGTCGTTCTTTTGTTGAGTGACAGGCTGCACACGAGGCCGTCCCCGCGATCTCCTTATTGAAGTCGGGGTTGCAGATTCTGTGCCGCTATCGTCCGACAGTACAGCTCGTTTTGCAGGACGATTTCTGCTCCTGGATGCTCTAGTGGATAATGGTTCGTGATCATCACCATTAAGAAAGTCTTCATTCCCTGAATCGGCAGGAGATTGCACACTGGAGATAGGTGTCGCCATCTTGTGGATGACTGGAGTCGCTTCAGAGCCGTATAGTCTACACGATACTGACTTTGGGACTCGAATCGCGATGACTGTTGTCGATCGCGCAACTTCGCCGTGCGTCTGAATGGACTCGAGCGCGTAGTCCGGCTTCTACCAGCTGTTGACGGTCTTTCTACACTCAGATCGCTGAGACCATGCTCCGGTTCAAGGGCACGGTCACAAGCTTTCTACTGCACTTGAAGTGTTTTCGAGTGACTCAAGAGCTAGGACTGAACATGCGTCCACGAGTATGTACGTAAGGATCTACCGTATTGATATTCCATAGCTTCCAACCTCTGAAGGTCTCAGACCAAAGGAGATCCCGTGAAACAATGCAGTACCGAGCAGGTATTCTAGTCGAGGAGCTCCAACTGCTTAGATGTAGAAAGAACCGACTGTACCAGTACGGTACCGTACAAGTCCGTCCGGTACAGTACTTCTTGATACAGAATCCATTCGACCAATGAGCAACTCGCGTCACGTGCAGAACAATCCGTGATGCGCGCGCGTATTCAAGCCGCTCCTTGAAGACCTTGGGCCGGAGGTTAATTTCGCGCTCGCCCTCTGCCCCTACCGTACCGTACCGCACCGTATGGTAGGAACCGCTTGCAAGGTTGAAATGAAAGCCCTGGAGTGGATGGGAAATGAAATCCGCGCACTGGAATTGGAGCAGCGGGCGGGCGGGCGTCAGCTGTTCCATCCATCGCTGGGATCCCATGGGTTGAGCACCTCCCTCAAGGGTGGAAGGATTAGACGGGTACGGATTGGCACCCACTGCCCGCCCTCCCTCCCAGCCCCCAATTCCATTCTCCCTCGCCCGCCCCGGGATGCACTGCCATGCATGGCAGCTCAGCTACGTCAACCGTCAACTAAGCTTCTGCTGCTACTGCAACGAAAGGACTCTGCAAAGGCTTCACTCGCCATCGAAATGAAGTCTTGATTGGTTCGATTGACACCTTGCTTTGCATACAAGAAGACCTTCGACCTCAACCTTTTTACGCTCTATCGCCTATTCATCCTTCGTTCGACCGGGGAGACCTCGAGTGCATTCAGATTCAGCAAACTTACTGCTCTGCCACTACAGTGACTAGTGACAAGTCTATGGTATGAAGTCTTTTTTTTCGAAGCATTCAAATGCAACGCCCACGGGCTCCGGTGCTACCACTCCTACACAAGAAGGATCGCAACGGAAAAGTTTTGGCAAAGATACGAATGGCAGTTCCCGCTCCTCGGGCGAGAGTAAGCGCGATGAACAACAACCGGGCAGTAATACGCCTCGCCCTAGCGTATTTGACGGCCGGTAATGCAATCACAGACAAGCAGGGCAGACGATGCTAACTTGGGTAGATTCCCTGCGTTGCAACACATGCAAGTGACACCGACAGGGACGCCACGAGGAACACAATCTGAGGGTAGTAACAATCCGGTACCCGCACAAATTCCGATCGGACCTCCTAGAGGACGACTTGTGGTCAACATTATAGCCGGAAGAAACCTATATGTGCCAAATCCCGAGGTAAGAGTCCGAGCGACATATCTGTTTGAAGAGAACTAAGATTGTTCAGTGTCAGCCATATGCCATCTGCACTTACGAATCTAATGAATTTATCACCCAAGGGCCCGTCCAGAAAGGTCACAATCTGTCTGGACTTGCCATCCCTAAATCTCGCCAGTCCTCTTCGACCTCGCTGACGAACATGCAATCGGGCCGACCATCGAAGCTCGATCCAAGTGCCTTGCAGGCAGCAGTTGCCGAACCTGTATGGCGACAGGACGGCTGTTTCGATGTACTCATGGGTGATACTGAGGTTGACGTTTCTATCTATGACAAGAAAAGTCAAGCTTTTCTAGGACATGTGAGATTCCTTCCGAAACTAAATCACAAAGAATCGAGTGATCAGTGGTTTCCGCTCGAAGCGAGAAAAGAGGAAGGTGACAAGGTCAGCGGTGAGCTCAACATTGGAACATACTACGAAAAGATTGAGAAGCGTCATTACGGACCTGATGACTTTGAGATCCTGAAGTTGATCGGAAAAGGCACATTTGGCCAAGTGTATCAAGTGAAGAAGCGAGACACCAATCGCATTTATGCGATGAAAGTTCTATCCAAGAAAGTTATTGTACAGAAGAAGGAAGTGGCACATACTGTGGGCGAGCGTAACATACTCGTGAGAACAGCACTGACCGAATCGCCCTTCATTGTCGGCCTCAAATTCTCCTTCCAGACACCGGCAGATCTCTACCTTGTGACTGACTACATGTCTGGTGGAGAGCTGTTCTGGCATCTACAAAAGGAAGGAAAGTTCTTGGAACCACGTGCCAAATTCTACATTGCCGAGCTCATTCTGGCTCTGGAACATCTCCACACTCACGATATAGTTTATCGTGACCTCAAGCCGGAGAACATCCTACTAGATGCTAACGGTCACATTGCGTTGTGTGACTTCGGTTTGTCCAAGGCAAATTTGTCTTCCAATTCAACAACGAATACGTTCTGCGGCACGACTGAATACCTAGCACCCGAGGTTCTGCTTGATGATTCAGGTTACACAAAACTGGTGGACTTCTGGTCACTCGGAGTTCTTGTGTTCGAAATGTGCTGTGGTTGGAGCCCGTTCTATGCCGAGGACACTCAGCAGATGTACAAGAACATTGCATTTGGGAAGGTTCGCTTTCCAAAAGACACTCTGAGCGTCGAAGGGCGCAATTTCGTCAAAGGTCTGTTGAACCGCAATCCTAAGCATCGACTTGGTTCCATTCGGGATGCCGAGGAGTTGCGAGAGCACCCTTTCTTTGCGGATATTGATTGGGAGGCACTGGTCAACAAGAAAATTGCGCCGCCCTTCAAGCCAGTGCTAGCAAATGAATCCGACGTCACCAATTTCGACGAGGAATTCACTAATGCTGAAGTTGATGCGCATGGTGTTGTGATCAAGCAGGATCCAAACAATCCAATGAAGATCTCCAATACTCCATTGAGTCCAACGATGCAGGAGAACTTTCGAGGGTAATGACCCATGTAACAAAGATGAGACTCAATACTGATCAGTGCTATAGATTTACCTTTGTGGATGAAAGTTCCATGCAAAATCATTTTGCACATCGAGACTCACCCGATGATGACCAAATGAATGTTGATGAAGAGGCAGTTCCTGGCTCTGATGACGATGACATGGATGATGTGCAAAACAATGACATGGACGACGAGGTGTTGGGCCGATTTGAGTAAAAAGGAACTAATTGTATAGCCTGCTATATTCAAACATTTAAGGATTCATAACGACTTTTTTCTTTAGATGCCCGTGACTTCTACGTGATTGTGTTGCCTACCTATACCACAAGTGAAACCACGAGTGCCAATATTCGACAGCAGCAGAGGCTAGTCCATGTAATTTAGACCTCGTTCATATATGCATATGGCATGGCCATCGTAGGTAAGTTGTCTCGTTCTAATTAGGAAATGAGGCCGCTTTGTCTCGAGCCGAGGTTCTGCGTACACATGTACGGGCCGGCAGATCGTGCCAAACGCGTGCTCTCCCATCTGAGGCTTCCAAAGTTGTGAAAGTTCGATTTCGGCAACCCCGCCCCCAGCTCTGCACAATCTCATTGCTCTCTGCATTTGCTATAACATTGGCAGTGTCTCGGAAGCACAGTCTACAACATTCGATTGTTGAGACTTTGTTGCGCAGTGTTCAGATGAGCGAAATCAGATTCGATAACAAGACCGTTATAGGTACGTCAGAAGATTGTGGAGAAATTGCTCTTGTCTAATGTACACAAGTCACTGGTGCTGGTGGTGGACTCGGCAAAGCATATTCGTTGTTCTTTGGAAGTCGAGGCGCAAATGGTATAAGGGCTCGAAAACCGTCATGGGAGACGCTAATACTTGAAGTTGTTGTCAATGACTTGGGTGGTTCAGCTCGTGGTCAAGGGTCGGACTCTCGAGCAGCAGACCTCGTAGTAAATGAGATCAAGAAAGCTGGTGGCAAGGCGGTCGCAAACTACAACTCAGTGGAAGATGGAGACAAAATTGTGGAAACTGCCCTCAAAGCATTCGGCTCTGTGCACATACTGTACCGTAAACTTTCTTGGCTGAGTACCTTTTGCTAATTAGTTCAGGATCAACAATGCAGGAATTCTGCGTGATGTCAGTTTCAAGAACATGAAAGATGATGATTGGGATTTGATCTATAGAGTACACACATACGGAGCCTACAAGTGTGCCAGAGCCTGTTGGCCGATCTTCAGGAAGCAGGGCTTTGGCAGAATCATCAACACTGCATCAGCCGCTGGCCTGTACGGGAACTTTGGGCAGACGAATTACTCGGCTCAAAAGCTTGGTATGGTTGCCTTCTCTGGCACTCTTGCAAAGGAAGGCCAGAAGTACAATATCCTGGCCAACACAATCGCTCCAATTGCTGCTTCAAGGATGACTGCTACAATCATGGGTGAAGAGCAACTGAAACTTGTCACCCCAGACTTTGTCGTCCCTACAGTGGCTTACTTGGTTTCGGAGCAGACCGAGAACACCGGTGGAGTCTATGAGCTCGGAGGTGGTTTCGTGTCCAAGTTGCGATGGCAACGAGCTGGCGGTGCTCTACTCAAGACGGATGCCTCGCTCACGCCTTCAGCTATCCTCGCAAAATGGGACGATGTCAACAATTTCGACGAGGCCACCTACCCAGAGTCTGTGATGGACATGGATTATCCCGGCGTGCTCGAGGCAGGTTCCAAGATACCATCTAATGCTCAGGGAGAGAATATAAGCTTCAAGGACAAGGTCGTTGTCATCACTGGTGCCGGTGGTGGTCTCGGTCGAGCATATGCCCTTCAATTCGCAAGATTAGGTGCAAAGCTTGTCATCAACGATGTCGGTAACCCCGATGGAGTCATCGCCGAGGTCAAGAAATTAGGAGCTGAGGCCGTAGGCGACAAGCACTCTGTCGAAGATGGGGATGCGGTCATCAAGACTGCAATTGATGCCTTCGGCGCTGTGCATGTCCTGATTAATAACGCGGGCATCCTCAGGGACAAATCCTTCTCAGCCATGACTGACGAGCAATGGCAAATTATCCATGCCGTGCATGTTCGTGGTACCTACAAGGTAACTAAAGCAGCATGGCCCTACTTCTTGAAGCAGAAAGAAGGGCGTGTTGTGAACACTGCCTCCGCAGCTGGATTATACTCGAACTTTGGACAGGCAAACTACGCGACTGCGAAGATGGCTATTCTTGGATTCTCTCAAGCACTTGCTCGTGAGGGAGAGAAGTACAACATTCTCACAAATTGTATCGCTCCAAACGCCGGCACTAACATGACTCGAACAATTATGCCCGAAGAAATGGTACAGGCCATGTCACCAGACTTCGTGGCCCCTCTTGTCGCACTGCTTGCTAGTGACAAGGCTCCGGCAAACGGTCATGTCTTTGAGACTGGTTGTGGATGGATCGGACGTGTCAGATGGCAAAGGACTGCCGGGCACGGTTTCCCCATAGATGTCAAGATGACTCCCGAGCACATCCGAGAACACTGGAGTGACATTGTAGACTTCGAGAAGGATGAGCCTACCAACCCTGAGTCAGGCTCGGAAGCTATCATGGCTATTATGGCCAACTCCGAAAACAAGTCCAATGGAGACGCTGCTGAGGACACCGTTGACGAGTCACCATTAGCAGCTGTGCAAAAAGTGCTCACGGAGAAATTTGAGGAATTCAAGTTCAACTACACGGAACGTGATGTCATCTTATACAACTTGGGAATCGGAGCGAAACACAGTGAATTACCTTATGTCTACGAAAATAACGAGGACTTTGAGGTGATTCCAACTTTTGGAGTGATACCACAATTTGAGTCTCAAATGGCGATTCCCTATGACGAGTTCTTGCCAAACTTCAGTCCGATGATGCTTCTCCACGGGGAACAATATCTCGAGATCAAGAAATTCCCAATTCCGACCAGTGGCGCCCTGACCGCACAGGCAAGAGTTATCGAGGTCCTGGACAAAGGCAAAGCTGCCTCTGTCGTACTACAAACGATTACCAAGGATGAGAATGGAGAAGAGCTCTTCTTGAATGAAGGCACTATCTTCATTCGGGGTTCTGGCGGTTATGGCGGTGAATCGAAAGGGAAAGATAGAGGTGCTGCAACATCTGCAAACAAAATTCCTGCCCGCAAACCAGATGCCGTCATTGAGGAGAAGACCACCGAAGATCAGGCTGCTTTGTATCGTCTCAGCGGTGACTATAATCCGCTGCACATCGATCCCGCTTTCGCTGCGGTTGGCAAATTCCCAAAGCCAATTCTGCACGGTCTTTGCTTCTTTGGCTTCTCCGGCAAACACGTCTACAAGACTTATGGCATGTTCAAAAACATCAAGGTCAGATTCGTGGGAAGCGTGTACCCTGGCGAGACACTGCGAACGGAGATGTGGAAGGAAGGAAACAAGGTCATCTTCCAGACCAAGGTTGTGGAGAGGGACGTAGTGTGCATATCAGCGGCAGCTGCTGAACTGCAGGCCAAAGTTGAACCAAAATTGTAATCAGTAGCCCGTGGGTAGTTGGTCTTAGATCATTCGAGAATTCATCGAGAGAAGGAATCGTGTTATAGACAGTGTTCAAAGGGAATAGATTCATCTTTGAATTGTTTGTTCTCAATTGCAAGATTATCTAGTATTCAAGCTGAGTTGCATGACCCGGCGGCCACATCAGTCTGGGACCTTGTCAGAATGCGCCTGACGTACACGGCACGAAACTTGTGAGGGAATCCCATGTCTGTCAGAACTGATCGTGGCAGATGTGCGTCGTCATACAAGTGCCAGCGTGCCTGTGTGGAGGGTCTGGGAGAGCCAGACTGCCGGCAGATGAGGCAGCGACACTTGAGCCGAATGTGCGAGTTTCAAGGCTCAATCGAGGCGATGTTGGGAACAGGAGATACAGGGAGACGAGAACAAAGGACAAAGATTAAAAGATCAAGCGAGACTGCAGTAGACAAGAGAGACTGGGCTGCTGAGAGGGAGATACTAAGAGATCGAGAGATGGGGAGGACAGACACTGCAGCAGTGGTTGAGGGGAGCACTTGCGAAGAAGTAAAAGGAGATGGACGATAGAACGAGATGCATCTGTCGGTTGCGGAGTCTCCAGCTGATGGATTGTTTGGGCGGGAGGTCCTTTTCTTAACGCCGCTCCAACGCCGCACGACGGAGCGTGTGGCGCAAGGTATCGTGGCCGGTGCTGGTCTCTGAAGCGAGAGAGAGAGACAGCCCTGGCGAGGGAGGCAGACGGAATCAGAGAGAGACTGGATGGGACGTGGGAGGACAGAGAGAGAGTGTGTGTCAGAGACAGAACTTTATTCCCGAGTGGTGTGGGTCTCACTCGAGCCCAATCAGACGAGACGAGAGGACCAGATATATAGTCGCAGACTGTCTGATGCTAAGCATCCTTCCTCCCCGTCCAGACTATCATTCATTACTCCTTTTCTTTCTCAGCAGGCTTCAGTAATCTGTCCTTCTGTCTGCCTACAGTAGGGTCTCTGTCCATCGAATCACGGTAATCAAAGCACAACTTGTCATAGTAGGATACGTGACGTTGCAGACCTTGGACAAACTATTTCGGAAGCGTGTCTTTATAAAGAGAAGGCAATCGTCGGTCTGGCAGTAACAGGCTTGAGGCAATCTTTGTTCTTGGTTCGAGCTTGCAACCATGATGGAGCTCACGTTTATCACGATGCACGATCTCTCGGCAGACTGCATGATCCTCTACGCATCCGACTCCATCATCGATGTTCTGGGTTATCAACCCTACGAAGTTTCCAACAAATCGACCTTTGACTTCTTTCACACAGCTGACTTGCCATTTGCGAGGAATCGATTTGAGAACGAAGTCAAACTGAACTATGCTTCTAGCCTGGCCTATGTTCGTGTACGTAACAAGGAGGGTGAATGGATCGGGTGTGAATGCGTCTTTTCCTGTGTCTACGATGTGCTCATTGCTGCTACAACAATCTACAAACCTGGTCCTAGGAGCAATGGTCGAGCCATTGCGGCACCGATTGTGCAGAATGCATTCATGGCTTCAAGAGAAGCTGCTCGGTATGAAATGTTGGCCCAGTTGTCCGCCAAGTTCTCGTCCATTGCTCCCAACAAGCGTCGGGAACCTCGGGCGGCTCTCATCCTCAATCGCTTCACCAAGCAACTGACAATATTGTATGCTACACATGCTCTTACAGATGTCACTGGAATGGCAGTATCGGATGCCTTGGGATGTTCGTTCTTCGACATTATGGACATAGATTGTGTGGAAGGTGCTATCGATGCTATAGACCGTGCCAAGGAGAACGATTCAGTTGCGTACATGCGATTTCGCTGGGAGTCTCCGCAGACACGCCAAGAACGAGCTAGTCTCAATACGCCAGGCCGGGTAGCTGATGCACAACGACACATGGGAACGGTGGCTCACCAAGTCTCGGAAGGTTTAGATGTAGAGGCCGTCGTCTCATGTACTTCAGACGGGATCATTGTTGTCCTGAGAAGTGCAAACACCTGCCGATTGAATCTACCTCCTGGCGGCTCCTTTGTGGTGCCATGGTCAACAGTACCACTGTACACAGTGCCGACAGAAACAGGCGAGTCTATCGAAGAATCCAGCCTGTCCACCAATGTGGCCATGGATCCCGACATCCTAGCTTCAATACAGGAGATCAGTGTCTTTGTTTGGGGATTGCAACACAACAAGGATGTTGTGCAACAACATGCCCAAGGCACGCCGGGCACATACGCGACACCAAACTCTGCAAATCTCGTTGACGCATCAGTGTCAGCGGAGCCTCCAACTACACCGGAAGGCATGGACACAAGCACCGCCCCAGAAACGGGCACGTCCGCGCCGAACCCCATTGAGATCAACTCAGACTGAAATGATTCAAGATCCTCATTCGATTCAAGAGATGGGACTTGTGCTACTCGAATAGGAAGCTTGCTCTGATGTGTCCACGAGGTGCGCATGTGCTTGAGGGCGCAGATCTAGTAGTCTCCCAGACCGCAAGCCCTCGGCAACTTCGCGGCCATTTCAAGACTACTCACAATGCAAGCACAGCAATTTATCCAGTTCTACTACTGTTTAAATTGCGCATGACGTGCTTGTAAAACCATCTAGCTGCAACAAATAAATAACGCATAGACGCCACTCCGACGAGCTTCCCACTGCTTACGATTGGTTCACGACTCGGCCATCTTTTTCGTCGCGTCTGGATCGTAGTGTAAATTCGAATACACGACTGCTTAGTGTCGACAGGCTTTGAGGATATCCAAGTGTAGCACAGCACAGTCTAATTAGCGATCTAATTGGCGCTCGCGTAGACACGATTATTTCCATCGTACGGCGTACAGTAATGTATATCAACAACTATATAAAAGTGTGTACATGATTATGCGATCATGTCCCAAATTTGAGATTACCGTCAATCATCAACAATTCTCGAAACGTGGTTCAAATCGAAAGTGCCATTCCATTGATCACCGACCTCGACCAAGCATCCGACGATACCAGAAGCCGTGCGAGGCTCTTGTGAGTTGCCAAAATAAAGGGGCAGCTAAAGATCGAGTGAAGTTGCGGCGTACCCCTTTTCCAGACTGCGCTCACTGCAACCAAGACCTGTACCAATCATGCACCCGCTCACTTGCTGCACTTTACTATATTGCATCGTTGTCGCCATTGCACGACCGTCCTCCCAGTATTCATGACACGTCGAGTCTGTCTCAAGCGGAATGTTCAAACGAGCTGATAGTGCCTGTCGTGGCAAGTTGTACAAGGATGAAACATGTTGCAACAGCAAGTCTCATCACAGTGCAACACGGCCGCTCTTTGTATCACACAGCTCGTCCTCCTGTCCCACCGTGTCATCTATTTATCTGTGGCATGTTACTCTATCTTCGCTCGCCACAGACCGGGTTGGTTCGACCTTGGGCACCAATCCTGATTGAGCTGGACAAACATTGCACCAAACAATCGTCAAAGGCGAAGCACCGACTCGCTATAAGCGCATCTGTCCGCCCACATCGTCTTACTTCCTACTTGGTGTCCTTCTGCGTATCTTAGTTCATCACAGTCTACAACGATCAAAGTGTCCTTGCAGTCAGGAAAGTTGAGGGCCCATGCCGCATCATCGCCTACGTCCGCGAAAAATCGCTCCCATGCCGAGTTCAGAAATACAATGCAACAGTGGGCATCACAGACCACCGGCGGCCAAGAATGTTCGAGCTACACGACCCGTAGCTGAGCCAGACTCGAAGGAGCCTGAAGAGAGCGAAGGACAGGTGTCTCCTGAATTCTCAAAGTGTTATGCTCGGACTCAGCTTGTCGACATCAGCGGCAACCCTCTGCAGATAGACTTTGATTGCACCATTTCTCGTGGATTCTTCAAGGTGTGACACACATCTTCTCGCTTACATCCTGTTGAGGCTGATAATTGGACAGGTTAAGCAGGACTGGATCTGTTACAGAAGAAACTACATCAGTGTCTCGGCCACTCTGACCGGATTGTCTTCGGACTTGATGTTTGTGAAACTTCTAGAGTTCCACAAGATCACTAACCTTGCGTTTGTGGTACGTTGATCTGATAGTCCAATAGTGAGGGCGTGACTGATCAGCTTGTAGATTTCTGCAGTGACAGCATCTGATCCTCCCCGACCGATCGATCTGGTTCAGCACACTCCGAAGCGTGATAAAGGTCCGCAACGCAGTCCCCAATTCGTACAGCTCCAGGGCCCGAATTACAACGCAGTGTGGGATCGCCTGCAATACAAAGTATGCTTCCAAACAATGTTCTACAATCCGACTGATGATATAGACTGCGACTGCTAATAATGGCAAGAAACGTGGTCAGCAACACTTCTCAATCAAGGTTAGCAGTCGCGCAACCCGTATCATTGGCACCAAACTAATAGTGCAGGTCACTCTCTTTGGCTACATTGAATCACCAGACTCAATGTACAAGTCTTGGGTTGAACTTGCCGACAAGTTCAGCGAGCCAATGATTGTGCGAGGTCGTTCTCCAGGCCATTACAATGATAGTGATGGACCTCAAGAAAGCTCTTCGTCTGAAGGCGAAGACAGTGCTTGTTCCTCCGGCAACGTTACAGCATTCAACAATGCGTCTAATCTTAACCTCGAGTCGACGTCACCACGCCATTACCTGGAAGCACGAGACGAGCTTGTCAGCGACGAGTGGTTCCAATCACTGCCGTACCACAACGCAAGACATTCTGGGTCGTATACTGGCTCACATACCAGTTTTCCACAGTGGCCATTCTCGGATAACGTTCAGCCAAACACCGTTTCATCCTCTCGCACAAATGTAATGCAGACACCAAGACCAGGATTTGTATCGACTAGTGTCCCCTTTGCCACTCCAATTGGACGAGAAGAACCGATAGTCTTGGCTCCGCTGAGGTTACATGACCACGAGACCCCTAGTTCATGTGAAAAGCTTCCAACATATGATGAACTATCTCGCGACTGTGCCGGGAAATCGGCCATCGACCCCACACCGCAACCTCCTGCCTGTTTCGGGCCTCAAGTTGTGGGATCAAAGGTCGACGAGTCGCCGGAGCTCCAGGCTGCACTCTCACTTGCTTCAATCGGTAATTCCTCCTCGCCAACGTCCTTCAAGGTCCCAAGTAAGGGTGGAATTTCAACAATCGCTTCACCGACTGCCGATCAGGACAATGGATCTGTGCGTCGCCTCAAGCGTGGTAGTCAAAGTCTGGTGTCGACTTCTTTGCCCTCCAGAAAGTCCCCTCGTCATGCTCCTCGTGAGGAGTAAGTAGACGAAACTCCCACATTCTCATTTGGGTGTTGGAATTGATAAATTATAGTCACGCTACATGAGTCCTCTTGAAGGAGCGAAACAATTGGCAAGTCATATAGAGTATACGAGATATAGCTCGTGCTGTGGAACAACTAGTCAGCGTTTCCACAGACCTGATTGTCGTGTAGCAGTGTCCATGAGTGGAAATTTTCGTTTTTCTATTCTGCTGTTCACCTTGTCTATATACACTTCAATCCGCAGAATATACAACTTATCGCTTGTGCGGCCACCATCGACTTTAATTTCCAGTTTTGTACATTGAAGAAAGGGATTGACGAATTGCTTCTTGTCATCGGTTTTGATCATCTCAGGAATTGGGATAGGGCTTGGAATTATTGTTACCTGTGTTGTCGGGCATGCTGTTGGTTCGATGGAATTTTGGACCAGTTGGTATCGCGCTGATTGGTCGCTGAGTGTTGTTGTTGTTGTTGTTGTTGAGATGGTTGTTATTGGAGTGATTGGAGTAGGAGGTCGGGGGGTGGTAGCCATTTGGCGGTCGGCTTTGTCTTTGATCTTGATTGAGACCATGCCGATTGTATTGTGAAAAATGGCTTGGATGGTTGGGATGCTGGACAGGAGGAGCGGCATAGTTTCTTCCTGAGTGCGGCGATAGTATCGGTGGACTAGGAAAAGGCTGTGGGTGATATTGACTTGCAGCCTTGGGAGCTGTCGGAGGTGGTTGCAAGAATTCTCCACGAGGGCCCGAAGGAGGTGTTGCAAATGGGTGAGCTTGATTATGTCGCGGCCTGGACTGGTCAAGCTCGCCAACTTCAACTTCACCATCAGATCTCTCATCTGAATTGATGAGATTGTCAGCCTCGATTTTGACGTCCTTCAAGACCTTCATACTCTCCTGATGCGGCGACGATGAAGTTTCTGAAGCTGCCTCTTTTTCCTTCTTTTGACGAATGTACTCGCTGACAGAAAGTTTCCTGACAATCTTAGGTATCACGGCAGCAGGTGGAGAGCTCTTGGTAGATTCTCGTGGTAATGTCGGCGGACCCATCGATGTCGGACTCTCTAGACGAATTTCCGCAGTTGCTGCCGTCGATTGACCTTGATTGCTTGAAGTCTGTCGCGGTGGACCCGGATCATTGAGCGCACTATCCTGTCCATTCTGTCGCAGCACATTTGCCGAACTCGGGTGATCGCCCCAGATCTCCCTCTCTCGGGCTCTCTGAGAGGCTTCTCTCGCCTCCTTCTCAATCCTCCGTCGTTCATCTTCAGCCTCCCTTTCCCTTAGCTCCCTAGCCTCCTTTGCCAAGGCCTCAATCTCGGACTTCTTTCGATTAGCTTCCTCAGCTAGTCTAGCTGTTGCTTCCCTGGCCTGCTCGGCAAGCTTCAAGCGCTGTTCCTCCTTAATGACCTTCTCCGTCGAAAAAGTCCGTAACCACAATAATTTCCTGGGGACTGTCTCGCTTATGTTGTATTCCGGACTTGGCGGTCGAATTAGGCGTGCTCGAGACTTGAAGGAGCTTCTCGACGCTCTAGCTTCCTTAACAGGCAACGGCGGAGGGCTTGGTGACTGTCGTGGCTCGTCACTCGTGCCAGTCGCCTCCTCAGCTTTCAGAGAGGAAGCACGTCGACTTTGACTAGGCCTAGAATTCTCGTCACCAGTGTTTCGTCTTCGTCGTTTCGTTCTGGGAGCATCAGCATTTTCCATGCGAGCGATGGCCATTTGAATTTTGCGCTCCTCACGAGTCATAGGTATCTCAGCCGCACCTGTAAGTGTAGATGCCTTAGACTCTGTCACTGGATCTGATGGTTCTTCTACAATAGCACGATCTACCTCGGCAGGCGATCGCTTCCGCGGAACGGCCTCTGCCGATGCAGTGAGCCATTTGCGAATATGACAGTCCGCTGGTGATTGTGTGCAAGCACATTCACCTAGCACGCTGGCTACCTCTGAAACAAAACTGTTGACATCAGAGACAGTATCGAGTTTGAGAACGTCTACAGGATCTTGTGCCGGCCATTGAAACCCTATGGTAAGCTCTTCGCCTTTGCGGATGTTCTCCTTCAGAGCCAACAAGAATTGCCACGAAGGTTGCATGCCAGGAGCAGACGGCTCGAGGATTAGTGGGACTAACGTACAATTCGGTGAGCATGATTTCCTGATATAGCGAGCATCATTTCCTGATTTGCGAGCATCAACCACAAGCTCGGATTGTTGGACAAAAAGAACGAAATTAAGAGGTCCATGAAGACTGTCGAACATGTTTTGCGGGTCATTTTCATAATTGCTCCGAATATCCACAACCCCGAAAAAGCGACCGACAAATGCATTGGAGGGGGCTTCGCGCTCACTGAACAAGCCACGAATCTGACCACTGGAAGTAGGTATGAGCTTTGCCACTGTCGAGAATCCATTTATGTCAATTGTTGAAGGACATAAAGGATAGTCTTGCAGATGGGTGCTTTTCCACGCAGCTGCATCATTCGTCGTTACAAAGTCGTCGAGTAGAGTATAATCGCGGAGTCCTGTAATCGACCCATTTGGGTCTTGGGGATCGTCAGTTGTGTCGGATTCGATAGACTTGTTAGATTTGTTGCGTCGTGATTCTTGTCTTGCGCCAGGACTACTTGCACTGACACCTCCGCGCCTACTGGTTCCCTTGCCGCGTCCTCTCCTAGCTTTCGGTAGTTGTACAGATTGAGCTTCTTCGCGCTTGTAACGTTCGATATACGATCTGGCAGCTTCCACATCCAATGTCCTAGGTTCGCACTGGTCGCAATGGTAGACAAGGTCTTCGAGGTCGACTACCGCGGGATCGATGCCGACACATCGCATGTGCTGCCACCTGCCGCAGCCATCGCACTGAATAGTCGCATTGTCGTCAATATCAGAATCACAAATGCAGATGATGGCTAGACTGTCAGCGTTGAAAACTTTGACATGTGAAGTAGGTGCCCTCACCATCTTCGTCCTGCAATTCCTTCTCTTCGGTATTCGCAACTGACATTAACAAGCGTACGAACCCTCAGCGCTCAACATATACTTGAGCGCTCAAAGGTGCCCGTAATCACCTCGCGAAACAATTGAGGCGAGCTGGCAAAACTATTCGGTGATTGCTTGAGCTGTGGAATCCTGCCACAAATTCAGGATTGTCGAAAGGATATGCAGTGGAGGGGAGTGAGTGTGAGGCGAGTAGCAGATAGAAGAATGGTGAATGGTACAGGGATAGGGATAAGGTGAGACGGGCTACAGGGAAGAGGGTGATGAAGAAGGAAGCTGGCAGGAGAGGGAGAGAGGATGGAGGAGGGAGGGAAGGAAGGAAGGATGAGGGAGGATCGTCTCTCACTGGAAGTTGAGCTGAACTGAACTGCACTTGAACTGCAGATGCGCAACTCTTCACTGAGGAGTGCAGCCGTGGAGCTCCTCACCAGTCTTGTGCAGGACTGAATGACTGATCATGGATCAGTTTTCTCCTGTTGGGTGGGTGGGAGATGAGCAGAGCTTCATTCTCTTGAGACTGATACAGTGAGCAGCATGGAAGACCAGCTATTTCTTGGTGTGCTTCCCAGTCGTTCACCATACTCAACTTATGAGGGATGAATCTGTAGTGATTACGTGCCAGGTCTGTTGAGCAAAGCAGAGAGTCTTTACATCTTGACTCGGGTTTGTGTGAAGCAGTGTTGATAGTGAAGCTGTTCATTCTCTGAATCAAGACGCCTACTATCAACACAACTGTGTGAAGCACTCTTGGAGGGCTCAAAGCTTCCACGAGCCTAGTACAAATTGATGTTTGTGCTCTCAAAATTTACAGACATCGTGAAGCTCTCACCTGATACGTTCTCAATTGCTACGGCCACAGCTTTAACTTCTACTATCAACGCAAAATTTAGCAACAAAGTTGTTCAAGACATTGGCTTGTGTATTTGTCTGTATGATATTCTGCACAGCTCGGACGGAATTGTACAAGCAGGCGATGGCTGTGCCTACGTGACTGTAGAATTCCGCCTTGTAGTTTTCAGACCTTTCATGGGCGAGGTTTTGACTGGTAAGATCGCCAATTGCACAGAGTCTGGCATCAAAGTCACTCTCGGCTTCTTTGACGATATCTTCATTCCGCACCACTTACTATTCGAGGGAACAGTCTTGTGAGAACCAGTTCTGCGTCCATTTACGACTCTGACCAGAACAGTGATGCCGCTGAGCAAGCATGGATTTGGAAGACAGAGGATAACGAACTTTATCTGGATCAGGACGAGACAGTGCGCTTTCGTGTGGAAGAGGAATTGTTTACCGACTGCACGCCTGGTGAGAAGGGCAAAATCGATGAAACTCTCACGCCTTATTGTTTAACAGCAAGTGCTCAGGTTTCTGGCCTGGGTAACATAGCTTGGTGGGAAGACTGATCTAAGCCGCTCACCGAACTTGTCACTGTTATCACACCAAGTCTCTTCAGCCAATGGAATGAGTAAATCTGCGTTAGATTGTGACAATCCGGGAGCTCTCGAAGATGATTGTTTCTAGCACTCATGTCTCATGCCGGCAGGCTTCTTCGACAACCAAGATCATGGATGTGAAAGAATTGCCATGTCACTCTTGTTGTCGTGGCTCCAATTACAAGCTGCCATAGGAGGTCATCACCGTCACTTCACATCCGGTCTCGATATAGTTGAGGACATTGCGTGCTCTGATGCCTCAAATCCTCTAGATGGTTCACCTCTAGATGGTCCATGGACGTCTAAAAGCATGATCTGAATTTCGCTGCCCATCCATCCATGGATGCTCCGCTCTATTCGTCGCTTTTGACTGTAGTACCAGTATACGTCACAGGCAAGATTGACCGATGATACATAGATGGGAAACATGACCTGTTTTCCGATAGCAGATAGTGATACAGGATGTTTGCGTTATCATCTTTGCCATTTACCACAAGATCTTATCTAGACTACTACTGACAAAACAGACAATCTATCTTTCCGTCCTTTGACACAAGCACATATGCAGTCCTGGCCTTGCTTTGGGCTCCTTGACGACTGCCCCATTGCAACCAACATGATAAAGTTAGGACTCTTCCAATGTACATCTCAGCTGAGAGACCAAGCGCGAAGCTCAGCTGTAGAACGTTACTACCCTCAACGGTTACCATAGGAGCCTTAGGCCTGGAGACCGCCCGAACATTACAGCAATTGTGGCTGTCCGTCAAATCTGATCAACAAAACGCTGCAGGCCCCGCAACGACGACTCTCCAACATGTTTTGTGGTAAGAGCATTTCAAATGAAATGCATGAATCACTCAGCACGATAACGACCAGATCGAAGACTGGTGCAACCTACTGCTTTCATCTCGACAAACAAGGATAGGCACAGAACATAATTTGAACCACACTCGAAGAGCTTCGGCCACACATTTCATAGCCGGCCTCGCTTGTCACAGTTCCAGACCAGATCAGAAAGGAACGAATCGTGGTTCCCTGCCGTTTAATTGCGAGACGGTATGGGTCTATTGAAACAGTCAGTTATCGGACTCGCTGTAGGGCTTCTGTCTTGCTTGATACCGCTCAGCGTCTCCGTCACACCCCTGAGGGCAGCTATATCCTTTTCTATTCTAGCATGCCTGGCTACAGCTGCCCTGATTCCATTGTGTTCTTCAGCCTTTCTGTCAAAGAATCTTTCAGGACGGGACCTGAACAAAAAAGGACGTCCGGTCATTCCGGAATCAATGGGAGCAATCGCTGCAGTAGTGTACCTTTTCGTCATGTTGTTCTTCATTCCGATCCTATTCTACGAGCATTTGGGTACTGAGACATTTCCGCACAACAAGCTAGGAACCTACCTGTCTGCCGTCATGGCTTTGCAGTCTACTGTGATTCTAGGTCTTGCTGACGACTTTTTTGATCTTCGATGGCGGCACAAGTTCTTCATACCAGCATTTGCCTCTATACCGTTGCTTGTGGTTTACTATGTGGACTATGGAATCACTTATGTAGTAGTCCCGTCACCACTGCAACCATATATTGGAGACTTAATCGACCTCGGATGGCTGTATTACTTCTATATGTCGGCATTGTCGATATTTTGTACTAACAGTATCAACATTCTGGCTGGAGTCAACGGCGTCGAGGTTGGACAATCTGTTGTCATCACCATAAGCATTCTGGCCAACGATTTGCTTTACATTACTGGGGCTCAGCCGCACGTTGGACCGCATCATCCGGCCATGGAAAGTCACCTTTTCAGTGCCTACTTCGCGCTCCCCTTCCTTGGTGTTAGTATAGGCTTACTATGGCACAATTGGTGGCCAGCTCGAGTCTTTGTTGGTGACACGTATTGCTATTTTGCTGGTATGATTTTCGCCACGATTGGCATTCTCGGTCACTTTTCGAAGACGCTCCTGCTTTTCTTCATCCCACAAGTCTTCAACTTCATCCTGTCTGCTCCACAACTGTTCCACGTCATTCCCTGTCCGAGGCATCGACTACCAAGATTGCAAGAAAATGGCTTACTGGAAGCTAGCATAGTCGAATTTCCACGCCCACCGACGAAAATGCAGCGTGTGATTCTGACTACTGCAGAGCTATTCGGTCTCGTGAGACTGGACAGGTTGGAGAATGGCCAGATCATATCCAGCACCAACTTTACCCTCATCAGTTTTGTTCTTGTGCGATTTGGTCAGATGCGAGAGGACAGACTGACAATGATCATCATGCTTATACAGGCCATCTTTTGTACAATAGGGTTCTTTGTCAGGCACAGACTGGCTCGTCTATTATTCGTCAATGACAATCGACTTCAGTCTATCTTTTATGCCTGAACAGTCAAACATCTCCTATGGCCGGACCATCGTGTAGCTTAATGTTTGCGCTGATTAGCACTTCAATGATGCATTAGATCCTCGAAAGACTATAGAAATAATACATGTAACATACCGGAACACAACACGAATGGTGCCGCCTTATGATGAATCTCGTGCTAGAATTGCCTATTTGTGGCCATGCAGGGTGCAAAAAGACAACTATCCGCCCAACCCACATGATCCTCACTGATGATGTGCGATCCACTGAACTGATCCCAAGCTTAAATGGATCCTTGACTTTACATACCCAACAACTTTCGCATGCAGATGCGTGCAGCAGGAATCCAGGCGTGGTATCGTATGACATCACGCATCATCATCACGTTGCAGCTTGCCGGATCGCGCTTGTCTTGGTCGATTACCTAGCAATTGCAAGCTTGAAATACTATTTTAGCCTAGCTGTACTACCTCACATCCTAGCTATAGTCATGCAGGCTTGACGAGCATACGACTATCTCGATCCAGACAAAAGACATCGTCATCAGTAATCAGTAGGGACGGATGCGTGAAAAGTTGGCACTACTCGTGAACAACTTGGCACTTCTCGGGATCGTGGACTTTGCGCAAGCACAGCTCGATGTTCACATTTCATCGCGGACATTCACCGCTTTGGAGAACCACAAAAAGGCAGGCGAGGTCATTTGGTACTGTCTCTTCCAAGGGCTTGACCGGGAAGAATGTTCCGCTAGATTGAAGTCTTTGTTTCCATGTACAGATGGTCGCAAGTCAAAAGACTTTCGCAATGCCGTGTTCAAGTGGCTCAACGAGCTGAAAAAGTCCACCAAGATCCTGGGAGCTAGCTTGGTTCGTCGTAGTCTATTGGATGATTGTGCCGGGGAGCGGTACGAGGATTTGTTGTTTCAATTATCTACCCATGTTTATCTGCTCAACTTGAGCAATGGTACTCTACAAGTCTCGACACCTCCAAGCGCGGCTAAGGTGGCTTGTGATGAAGATACTTCGCTGATCGATCTGCAAGTTCATGATCTGATACAGACCTATCGACTCTGTAAATTGCGGCAGACTCGACAACATCAAGTGCAGACATTTAGATCATTCAATGTAGCATTGAAACAAAAGGAGAAGCAATTGCAGGTCGAATTGAGCACGGACGTGGAGTCTATACCAATTGATCACATCTCGCAGGCAGTGCAGCAGCAGTTATCGAGGATTAAAAGTCGAACCTCGAGAAGTGCATTATGGGATATCATTGATCCGCCACCGTTGACTGTGGAGGACTTTCTCCAGAAATTACCGTGGTCAGCGCCGGAGAAACATGTAGATCAACATGCGAAGGAGGCGAGGGACTTGGGCAAGGAGAGGGAAGCACTAGAGAGGCACGTCAAAGAACTGAAAGATTTGATCCCTATCGTTCCGACAACAGTAGAAAATCCCGTGGCTACAATCAAAAGTACAGACCAGCAAGCAGAGGCATTGTGTCTGATGGAATCTCCACAAATAAGGTTCACGAGGCCAGATTATGCACAATTGAAGGCAAAACTGATGGACGAGCTGTTCATTCTAGAGCCCGACTACACATCTTCTCTACCGGCGTCAGATAACATTGAACAGTTGAGAAAATTGACACCGGCAAAGAACCAGCAAAGTTCTCATCTGCCACGCCCAGTCGCAAAGCGAGAAATTGTAAAGGTACAGGAGAATCTGCAACGGACAGCATTGAAGAACAGAGTCAAAGTATTCCAACAACCTGTGAGTCCATTCCACGAGCCAGTGACGCCGAAAAGGACGACCTCCACGAATGTGACCAGCACAGTGAAGAGCATCAATCGACTCATCAACTTGTTGAACGACTCTGACAATGAGAACTTGAGCGCCTCGAGTCCGTCTCTAACGAGGCAGCCGCAGACTCCCGTACCATATCGAGGCACAAATAGGACTCTCGAGCAGAGTTTTAGTTTATGGCAGACCTATGATTAGTTGACCTTCCCCGAAAAACACTTATGCTTGGGTTTCTTGATTATTCTTGCATGACGGACGCCTTTTGCATGCTGGCGATATTGACTGAACCCCACCTTGCACCATTGACACCGCCTGCGGATTTCCACAACCTGATGCGGGCATCATCACCAGCACTTGAGAGAATTGTACCAGTAACGTTGAAACTGACACGCCAGACCTGTGCCTTATGATCGTCAAAGTCTCCGATCTTCTCGTGGCTCCAGACTTGATGGTCCTCAATTACTTCCATGTCACTGCCGGCGCCTTCATTGACCTCGTTTTCCTGTAACTTGAATATTCGTACGTGACCATCCTTGCATGCTGTAGCCAACAGATGATATGTGCGACCCATGGAAGCGGCCCATGAGATGTCTCGCACAAGACCACCGTGCAGTATTTCGACACCTGGTCTCCATTTTCCAGCATTGTCTTGAGAATACAAACGAACTTTGTCCATTGCACCGACCACGATCGTGGGCGTCGCGAAGCGAGATGGGCACCAGGTCAAACAGAAAGATGCCTCTGTCTCCTTAGGAACAGGTGTGTCGATGACACTAAAGTCGTCCATTAAAGTCCAGTGTGATAGGTTGTTGGGTTCGAGGGCCTCATAGATGCGAACGATACCGTCCGCAGCGATACTAGCCAGCCTGAGTCCTTGATGGCTGGGGGCGAACCAGATGTCGTGAACAGCTGCCCTTGCATCGACGAGTCGAGCTCGTTCGATCCATCTCTTGCCTGACCGTTTCTTCTCCTGCTCCTGCTCCTCGAATATTCGCACCGTCCGATCTACGGACGCGCATGCTACGATTTGACCGTGTTCAGGATGAGCCCAGACACACTTCAGGATCGTGCCATCTGCACATTTCCAGCTGTCAGAGAGGTCCCACTTGTGTGTGGCATCATTGTAGTCGAATACCTTGAGGGAACGATCAGATGAGCAGGTCATCAGTCGTTGACCATAAAAGTCATAAGAACAATCGTGTATCAGGTCATCGTGCTCAGTGTCGATAGGTTCGAAACCCATGCCAGATGCCACTCAATCTTGGGGCACAGATTTATCGAAGTGAGACTGTTATAGGTTGAGTACGAGCAGGATACTTGTTATTACCTTTATGAAGCTCTGTTAACGTGGTTTGGTTATGGTGGAATAGATTTTATGGAGTAAGGATGACCCGCAGATCTGCCGCTACAGAAGAGTCTTGGCTTCAACTGCGAGCACCGATCCTCTACCAACAACTCAAGCTCCATACACCAGCTGCACACAACTTGTCATCGGTACTACGTTTACAGACAGACACTGAGCTCTTTCCTAATTGATAAATCATGTCTGCACTCTCATCCAAAGTCCTTAGATCTTCTCGAGGGCGGGCAAGCAGCCTACGATTACAAAATGCCGCGGGTACACTAGAATTGCCGCTTGTGAGCAGCTTGAGGATGGGGAGCCGCTCGATTGAGCTCGCACCAACGCACGCTACCAGACTCCACTCTCCTGCTGCCTCCACCCACACCTTCGTCACCTGCACCAGCAGCAGCACCAGACACTTAATCACTGCTCCTTCAGTCCGTCACTTCTCAACCTCAAGAAGCAACATGGGAGTCAAAGTTCAGTCACAACAGCCAGGGGATGGGACCACTTACCCAAAGCCAGGCGATAAATTAACGATGCACTACACCGGAACTTTGGAAGATGGAAAGAAATTCGACAGTTCTGTTGACCGAGGACAACCGTTTGCAGTCACCATTGGAGTTGGACAGGTGATAAAAGGGTGGGATGAAGGAATTGTCCAGATGTCGCTTGGAGAGAAAGCCAAGCTTACCATCTCTGGAGACTATGCATATGGTGAGTTTCTCAAAAAGGATGTCTAAATCTTTGAAGGTTGACGTCAATCTAGGTCAACGAGGATATCCGGGGCTGATCCCACCAAATGCCACCCTAATTTTCGACGTGCACCTTCTCTCCGTCAACGTAAGGAGCCCCAATGACAGCACGAGGACTACACTGAACAAGCCAGGGAAAGAAAGCAGCTTAAATTGTCCAGAATACAATCTAGAATTCAATCTAACGAGTGATACAGTTGTGTTACACAAAGACTTTGACTCCGTGCATGTCAAGCAGACAACTATTTGAGGCATCAGCTTTCCCAAAGGTTGAGCTGAGCCACGACTGATGCTTCGAATTTGATCTTGTGACCGTTTGCAAGTTTTACGAAAGCACATTTTTGCCGACTAATCCATACATTGTTAGGAGCTTACCTCGTAAAGAAGAAGTCTGGTCGAGGTTGCTGGGAAGGCAGGACTGGCCATGGCTCGCAAAGGGGCGCCAGGGAAGCAACAAATGCCGTCTTCATAGGCAGCTCCACTCTGCATCTGCGTGTCCATCTCCACGGATGAGAGAGAGCGAGAGAGCGAGAGAGCGAGAGAGCGAGAGAGCGAGAGAGTTCCACCTTAAAATCCACTTTGCCCTCCACCGACTGGAACAGAGGAGCCCCATACCAAAAAGTTGGAGGCCCTCCGCCTACGAACATCAACTAATTCATAGCAGTACTACTTGTCTCATCCTCGAGATCATCATTCACGACATTGAGAACACTGAGCACACTTCTCTCATCGGCTCTCATTGCATTTCAAAGGCTACCTCTCTCTGTACAATCTTTTCCAAATCTTTCGCCGATCAATAACGTGGCGGAACGTTCATGAGCTCGAGCGCAGGTTATGAACCTCTTTTAGATGCCCTTTCGTCTCTGTATTCAAATTCAGAGCGATCACAGAAAGAGGCTGCGAATGCCTATTTAGAATCCTTTCAAAAATCGGTATTGCTCGCCAGCTTGAACCTCTTAGCGCTGCTAAACAACACAGAGCGAAGCATGGCAGACTACCCACGACATCTTGAGTTCAGAGAGTATCCTGATAGAAGCGAAATTGTTCGCCGCTCAGACCTTGAAGACGAAGGTGGGCGACTCCCTTGTGAAGTATCACATGCATAAAACTCATGGCCGATAGATCCAATACGACTACCATCAATTACCCCGCGAAGCTCTAGGTTCTCTACGAGACTCGCTTGTAAGCCTTGTGCACAGGTATGCAGGTGGTCCTAGACCGATATTGATTGCTCTATGTGTCGCTCTTGCGACATTGGCTTTACAGATGAGCGAGTGGACCACTGTTTTACAGGACATGACCAGTACCCTGTCAGGAGATGCGAAAAGCTGGAATGCCTTGTTGCAATTCATCAGTGTTCTACCAGAGGAGATTAGCGAGTCTCGTAAGATGAGTTTGACCGAGCAGCAGATGGAGGCGAGCATTGAGAGACTACTGACTAGGAATGCTGAGCAAGTCTTGCAACTTCTGACAGCTTATGTGCAGCAAATCGGCTCAGCCGAAAACCTCAATCCTCTTCTCTTCACTTGTCTGTCTTCATGGCTTCGCGAAACTCCAGTAACACAGCTCATACAAAGTCCCTTGGTCGATCTTACATTCCAAGCTCTGGCACTCGACAATCTCTTCGAAAGTAGTGTTGATCTATTGTGTAACGTCTTCCGAGAGACAAATGAGGTTAATGACCCGGACATGGTGAAAGTTATTGAGATTCTCTATCCGAAATTGATGGCTCTACGACCAAAGATACAAGAGACAAAAAACGAACCAGACACATTCAGAGGCTATGCTCGTCTGTTTTCGGAAGCTGGCGAGGCCTGGGTAATATTGATAGCTCGTTTGCCAGCGCAATTCAGACCTTTAGTCGAGACTATAGCTGAGTCGGCTGGCATTGATGAAGACCTCGAAATTGTTAAATTCACTTTCAACTTTTGGTACGACCTCAAGCAGGCTTTGACATCGCCACGCTACGAACAGGCTAAGCAGGAATTCACTCCCATATACCTCGGTCTCGTCGACATCATGATACATCATCTGCACTATCCTAGTGGCCCAGATGTGAACGATGCCGATCTTTTCGATGGCGATCGCGATGCTGAAGACAAGTTTCGAGATTTCAGGCACGACATGGGCGACGTATTGAAGGATTGTTGTAATGTGGTTGGTGGTTCTGTTTGTCTGGGTAAAGCTTTCGACAAGATACAAAACCTGATGCAGAGAAGCAAATCAGAGCAGGTCAAGTGGCAGGACATTGAGGCACCTCTGTTCAGTATGAGGGCAATGGCACGTGAAATCAGTCTAGAGGAGTCCGATGTCCTGCCTCACATCATGAATACTCTTCTATCGCTACCAGAACACCCAAAGATCCGATACGCGGCGACATTAGTTCTCGGCCGCTACACAGAGTGGACTGCACAACATCCAGACTATCTTCTACCACAATTGAACTACATCACTTCTGGCTTCAAGGATGCCAGTCTAGATGTCATTAGCGCAGCAGCTCAAGCATTGAAACATTTTTGCAGGGATTGTTCAAAATTGTTAGTGGACAACATCGAACAGTTGTACGGATTTTATGAACAGGTCTTGCCGTCTCTTGACTTTGACTCTGCGGTAGAGACAACGGAGGGTTTAGCTCATGTAATCTTGGCACAGCCGACGGAGAAGCTCTATTTTGCACTAAAGTCGTTTACAGACCCAATTTCTGCTCGCATAGCTACGGTGACGCAGACGTTTTCTGAGGACGAGAAGGTGCAACGAAAATTGGCTGATGATATCGAACTCCTGACCGTTTTCGCCTTTACCGTCTCTCCTTACATTCCGGAGAATGTCGAACATCCATGTGTCAAAGTGTACGCAGAAATATGGCCAGTTTTATCGACAACTCTCGATACCTATGGCCAAGTCAGATCAATTTCGGAGCGCATATGCTCGTGCATGCGAACCATACTCAACAACTACCGACAAAACGCTTTACCCCTGTTACCAGGATTTGCCGAAAAATTATCCATCTGCTTCGATCGCTATAGGTACGGTTGCTTCTTGTGGGTATCTGGAGCATGTGTCCGGCAATTTGCCAATAAAGAGGACAATTCTCCCGAGACGGTCCAGGCAGTGTGGCAATTCGTGGAGTCCCAGAGCGTGGCCATGTTCAAATACCTTAGCACGACAGAGCCGAAACAGATTTCTGATGTGGTTGAGGATTTCTTCAGGTTGATGATTGATGCTCTACATGGCAACGCCCAAATGTTCCTTGGCTCAATTTACTTACAGACTATCTTGCAGGCAAGCATGGCTTCTTTGGTGATTGAGCAAATCGATGCCTTGACTTGCGTGCTTAGGTTTTTGCGTGATCTGACTGCCTGGAGTCTATCGACAAGTCCTGCAGCGGGCCAAGACATCAGTTCCGAAGTTAAATCAAATTTACAGAACATGTTGAACACGTATGGCGATCAATTGACCGGTCTGATCTTCACCGGTCAGGTCTATAGCTTCCCCCGAGATTGCATAGGCGACGCATCTGGAGTCATCTTGACACTCCTTGAGATGCAGCCTGACTCTGCCTTACCTTGGATCGAGAATGCCTTCTCTCGACTGCCAGCAGAGACAGTAGGAGAGCCAGAGCGTATAAAGTTCTTGGACGGTATGCGTCAGTCGTGTCATTCGAAGGACTTCAAGAGGTCAAGAAGCCAGTTGCAGGACCTCACAACACTTTACAGACGAAGAATGTTAGCCAAACGTACTGATGTTTTGTCAGTGGAGGATAATTCCTACCAATTCGGTCGATAATATAGGGAATAGCATCTAGAAAAACCACACCACATATAATGGCCAATAACAAAAACATATGCAAAATTGAGTTCGTAAGGTCAACGATCCACTCGTGCTCTGCTTCTACTTAATTGTGCAACGATTTGACGTCCCTAGATGGGCCCGTGTTGGGATGGACTCCCCAGGAATCGAATTCAAACACAAATCTGTGTTTACCAGGAATGCCGTCATGCCACTGTTGCTGCCTACAGTAGCATGCACAACTGAGTCGCATACTCGGACAAGTCGTCAAAATCGCTGCACTCCAGAAGGACCAGAACTGCCTGAACCATGTGTCCATGAATGCTGACTCAATCGCCTTTTCAATTGTCAAAGTCACAGCGTCAGTTTTAAAAGTGACATGTATGAATGTAATTGACGAAATTAGATCGTCTGGAGACAGTCTCCCTTAGTCAAGCACTGACTCAACCTACACCGCGCATTGCTACCGAATTGGCTCATCTAGATGCCGCTCTCGATGGAGGTCTCGTGCGTGGCCAAATACTGGAAGCTTATGGGTGTCCAGGATCCGGAAAGACTACATTTGGCATGCACATTGCTGCCCGCGTAGTCAAAGACGGACAAAGAGTCACTTGGCTGGAATGTTCTCAAATACTCCCAGCCTCACGTCTGAAAGAGTTCCTTGAGGCGTCTGATCGATTGTCTAGTGAACATGCCGACGAGGATGAACAAGATCACGACAAAATTGACGCTCAAATGCGGCTGGTCACCTGTTTCACTACTTTGACCTTGAGCAGTCTTCTCAGTCTTTTGTTACACTCCAAGGGAAGTGATGGGGAGTCTACTTTCGTGTTGGAAGATACTGCTCTACTCGTCATTGACGACCTCACGACCATCTACAACGCAGCCTTCCCTCCTGACAACCACAGGGACACCAATACCAAGAAGCAGAGAATCCTGTCAATTCTGGCAGACTCGCTGACAAGACTTGCAATTACAGAAAACATAGCTATTCTTGTGTTGAGCAAATTGACCTCGAAAATCTCGAGAGGTGGCCCAGCACAACTGGAAAGTCCATTTGGTGACGTATGGTCATCGCACTGCACTTCAAGAGTCGTCTTATACAGAGATTTTTACGTCAAGAAGCTGTCGTTGCTGGATGAAGACGAAATCCGTTGGATCGCGGTACAAAAGGCAACGAACCGAAACATACTTGAGCCCGTCGGCCTGCCTATCAAAGTTGTAGGTTCTGGTATCGTCACGATTGATCTCGAGGCTAGTCAAATGGCACGAAGCCAGAGTCAGACATCTCGGCCATCATCAAGGCAGAGTACAGACACGGTCACAACACCTGGCAGAGAAACAACCCTGGGCAAGTCGCGGTTGCGTTCAGACACGTTTGATGATGGAGTCGAGGAAGTGACTAAGAAGCTCAAGATCGAGGAACATGAAACAGAGGAAACGACGACCTGGGATGTGGAAGAGGAGAAAGCTTCTGTGGCAGATTCCGAAGAGTAATAATGTCCTTCAAAGTCGAGACTTGATGTGACAACTACATGGAAGTGCAAGATCAGTAAATGAGTATAGAAACACCTCTTTTGTGCAGGAATCCTGATCAGCATTCCCAATTGATCATTTTGCCATTCCCAAATCATCCCAATTCTGCTCGTTGCACAATGTTTGTCTCAGGCTAGATAGCCATCTTATACCTCGAGTATTCACCGTGACATTGAATTGATATCTGTATGTCGTTAGCATGGCTGTCAGAGCACTGCGTACAAGTGACGAATGCGATAGAAGACACATCTATCCTCTACGCCTTGTCCAATCCGCCACAGACTCTAGGTCACTTTCCGCTTTTACAGAGCATTTTGGTCACTGTAGCAGAGAGGCAATATGACTTGTTGCAGCGGCCAGAATACCTCAGAGGAGGCCAAGGCGTGACTGGTGCTGTTCTGTGGTCTTCGACACCAATTCTCCTTTCCTTTCTACTATCTTTGGGGATTTTCAGGGATCAGGACGTGATTCTGGAGTTAGGATCAGGGATTGGTTTATCGGCATGCGTCTTGAGCTCGCACTGCAACTCAATCATCGCTTCTGATCACGATTTCGCGCTTCTCAAGCTGATTCGAAAAAATTGCGATGGTAACAAGGCGAATAATGTACAGTTGTTACAGCTGGACTGGACTGATGCGCCCTCGACATATTTAAAACCACTCAAGTCAATGGTTGCTGATAGAGTAATCAGCACGATCTTGTGCTTAGATTGCATATACAGTTCACATCTTGCAGAACAACTCCTCCAGTGTCTTCTAGCAATTACCAGTGCTTATCCAGAGGCAACAATCATCATTGGACAACAACTTAGGGAGGAGAGTGTCCATGCTGAATTCATGGAACAAATATGTGAGCGTTTCGCAGTCTGGCGAGTAGAAACAGATGGACACGAGGAGCGCGCTGAATTATCTGGATATGGCCTATATATTGCAAAGACGAGATGAAAAAGTGTACCCGAGTACTAAATTTACTTGAAAGGGTTCTTGCTGTCCGAAGCTCGACCATCGGTATATGAATCCAGCTGGACCGGGCTCGAAATGGACACTTTTCCACGACTCGACATTTTCTTACGGGTGTTTCGGGCGAGCAGATACCATCCAACAGAAGCGGCCGCAATACCGAGGACTGCACCGATGAATCCTGCTCCGACGGGCGAAAAGTGCGAGTCGGAACTAGAGCTGCCGAGCGTGGACCCTGTCGCTGTGGGCGAGGCACTGGCGGCGCTCTTGGTCGTGGAACTGGCGTAGGCCAAGAGACTGTCGCAGGCATTGATCGAGCTGTTTTGCTTACATGCCTTGCACCAGTCCAAGGTACTATGAAGTGCGGATGAGTTGAAGGCAGACACAAAGTCATTCAACTTGACCTGATCACGGCCAAGCAACTTGTATGGCTTGACTTCCGTACCGGCGACAGAGTTGTTACGGAACACCATGTTGACGTACATCTCACTACTGATGTTTCGCAACTCAAAGGCGAGGAGGGAGGAGTACCCGACAACGCTGGCCAGTTCGGGACTACTCTGAGCGGCACCAGTCATGTTGAAGATGGAGAGGAATGGTTTATACGACAAGGAGTAGTGCTGAATCTTGCTCTCGGAGGACGCATTCGCAATAGTCTGCATGGACGTCAATAACCCGCCCATCATTCCGCGACCAGCAATGTTTCCGGCAGAAGTATTCGACGGTCCACTGAATGAGTAATAAGACAACCAATTCGACAAGTCACTCGCCTGTGCGACAATGCTGGTATTCGACAACGATTGCGCGTACGTGGCATTGTAAATGTTGTTGACGTTGATGTAGTCGTACACATTATACATGTCCTTCAACGTCGTGCTACGAGAGTCCACCACCGCAGGCAGCTTGCTGAGGAACGGCTTTGACGCATTGCTTTTGGCAGCATAAGTGGAGGAGTTGTAAAAAGCGGACAGATAGGACGTGTAGGCCGGACAAGTCGTGAACGCTTCCAACAGAGGCGATTGCGTAAACTCGACCGTCTGAATGGGCAAGTACTGTTGTCCACTTAATGGAGAAATCACCGTTGTACCATTGGCCAATGTGACGTTGGATTCTGCGGTCGCAGGGTATATACCCTGCCACATCGAGTACGCCGAAATGACAATGACGTTGGACTCTGCCGCCGCGTCCGCAGTGACTGTACATTGATCCAGATTGATGGTGTTTTCACTAATGCCGGAAATCTGTTCCGGTGCTCCGGCCTCGATATATCTCGATCGAATGTACTGACCCGTCAAGTACGTCTGTGCCTCTCCCAGTGGTGTAATGTGTGTTTCGTAACCAGTATATGAGTTTGGATCTTGGTAAAATTTGGTTCGGTCCCCATGACGAGTCATGAGGACGACTCCCTCGAGTGTTCCTGAAACAGAAGACATGTCCCTGACGCGGCACTGGTTTGATACAGTTGAACGGTCTTGGATGTGATGTAAGATGACTTGTACTGCTGCTACCAGTCGCACAAGGCCGAGGATGAGTTGGTGTTACTGTGTCTCGTGACGAGATGGGCAGGAATCGGGGGAACGGTTGAATTTTAAAAGTGGCTAGATGATAAGCGGACGGAGGCTGAACAGAGATCAACGATTCCCACAAAAATTCCATTGCTATTGACCAATCACACTCGTGAAAATCGTCCATCAGTTGCCCTATTCGTAGCGAAATCTGATCTTTGTCGGGCAATACCGCAACACGAAATTCGGGGTCAATCTTGGCAGTAAAGTCATAACAAATGATGAATTTGATGCCTTGTCTTGATAGGCAAGCCAGGTAGAAGCTAGAACTATAGACCGAATCTACTGTGTCGTTCTTTCTTGTCTTTCTTGTCATTCTTGTCCTTCTTGGCCTTCTTGCCAGCCAGTCCAAGCTCGATTGCAAAACCGGTAGTGAGTTTTGCGTGCTCCAACATATGGTCGAATGACAAGTTCTCGATGACATCGTTCTGACTGTGAATGGCCGGATTAGAGTACTTGAACTCACTCTCGATGACAAATGCACTTCTGTAACCTGCTCGACTGGCACTTGCGTGATCCTGTTTCATTAGCCTCTAGGGTCGTACGCATGGGCAATCAACTTACACTGCAAGCATAACCGCATTGAGTCTCCACATACGGAATCGAACAATACCCTTCAATCACCGTCTTGATAAACTTGGTCAGATCCTGATCCACAAAGTCCGTGATGACGCCGAGAGCTTCCTGCAGACCAGCATCAACTGTCTTTGAGACGTATCCAGTCATGTCCTGTTGAAGCATAGCAACTACTTCTGCTCCTTCTTTCTCATAGGCCTCAAATACTGCTTGTGAGCCCAATAGTCCGCCCTCCTCAGCAGAGTACCAGTGGAACTCCAGACTGTTCTTTGGAACGAATTGACCAGCAGCAAGCACTCTGAGTACTTCCAGAATGGTGACAGTTCCGGATCCATCGTCGTCTGCGCCAGGAGCAGCGAGAATAGTTGGTAAGAATACTATGTCGTTGGTAAGAATTACACCGTACCTCATGCGAGAGCTCACGATTAGCACTGTCTTGGTGAGCACCAATTACTACAGTTTCATTCGACTCGGATCCCTGAATTCGAGCAATGATGGAGTGTTGGCCCCAAGGATGTTTGAATTGCTTCACCGTAATAGCCTCTTCATGAATACTGGAGATATTCTGCACGAGGTTGAACAGGAACTCTCCGGATGCTGCGCCATAACTGCTCTTATAGTATCGTGAGTGAAAAGCCGTCAACAAAGACAAATGCGTATGCATGCTCGTTTTGTCCAAGCTCTTGACATACTTCTTTGCAAAGTCAGTGTGCTTTAGCTTCTTTGGGAATGGGTCCTTCTTGTGTGATTTGTCCTTCTTTGAGCTCACTGTCAGAGCTTGATTGAGTTTGCCCAGATCTTGGTGATCAGTGATGTCCATGAAACGTATCCCCATTCGTCGAAGAGCATCCTTGTCCTCTTCGAGTACCCAACGAGGTTCTTTAGTGTCGCTAGTCTGTAGTAGCCTCAATTTGCTTTGCGCCAACTTCAGAATTGCTTGCTCATCGGCGAGGTGTTCAGCAGATAGCACTGCGCCATTCGTGTAGGAAGGTTGCGCATTGAACACTGCTGCACACAACGGCAAGATTGTAACGAGTGTCGAAAGAGGTAAGATCATCTTGTAAGTCAGGTTGTTCTGTCTTGAACAGAGTCAGGCTGTATAAGAGGACGAATTGGATCTTGTCAGGGGTGAGTGATGTGCGTAATAGGAGGTGCGAAGGTGGAGATCCGGATTGAGGAGCAGGTCCAGCTGCAATACGTTTCAGGGTGGAAGCCAGGGTTGTGATTCTGAGGATCATGTCATCCATCCTCACTCCACTCTGGAACCATCTGATCAGTCCATCAGTGATCAGTCACCTGGCATTCACTACCGCACAAGCAGTTCCAGATCTACAGCTACGTATGAGTGCGTTGGAAGAGTCTAGCTACATACATGAATCTTCCATAGCGTCATGAATGTTCGATAACACACCCGTACAGATTGGGAACTAGCGCTGGACAAGCTGTTACTGTCTAAGTAGCTGATTTCATGTTCTTGGGTACAATAACAACGAGCTCGCCACCAAGAAACCTTTGAGGTCCACATCATGACAAAGAGGACTGCTGATATCTCGGTCGATGTCACTACGGCAGAGCAACCGGCCCTCACCATTGAGGAAAGGTTTGCCTTGGCTGAGGCACAGTCTGTGGCAGCTTTCGAGCAGGTCCAGCAAGATCCTCCTACAAGCAGAAGAGGTCGTGCTCGTGGACGAGGTCAAGGCCGAGGACGAGGTCGTGGTAACAGTGGTAAGAGTGGTCTATCTTCACTTGCGCATCATCATCCCAGTCTTGTGCGCGATGATACTGCTACAAGTACCGGCTCCAATGATAGCACCACCACCGTGCCGTGTGCGATGGATTGGCCGCCCTACTTCAAGACACTGGATCGACTACAACAGAGTCTCAATACGGTTTACACGTTCTGCTGTGCTCGCAAGCATCTAGCTACAACATTTGACACAATCAGATCAAGTGTGGAGAATCTTACAGGAAAGCCGCTCACCATTGAGGACGTTTCCCAGGTCAAATTTCTTATGCCGGAGTCGATCAACTTCGACTACATTGACGAGGATAGTTTGGCAGTCCATGTTCTCGAGCAAGGTGAAAAGTGGTCTGACAAAGCCCATCACGATTTATTCAAGACCAAGAAGTCCTCGAATCAGATCGAGACTGTGCTACTCTTTGAGTATGTCGATGGAGAACTCAAGCGCAAGATAAATCGAGAGAAAGAAGGGCATGGTCGTCGCCTGAAACCAGAATTGAAAATGCCTACATTTACGCCAGCCGCCATGAAGAGGTTGATAGACAAGCGCAATGTAAAGTTTGTAAGAGCGGTCAACATTTTTCTCAATCGCTGTATGGAGGACGCAATCGATCCTGTCCTACAACTCGAATCCGCGTATGCCTCATGCATACCTGTCAAGCCTATACCACAACCTCTGATCGACCTCGGAAACAATGCTCTTTCATTACAGCCTGGCACAGATCGTCCACCCATCTCACAATTACTTCTACATTTACAAAACGCTGAGGACTACTCTGGTCAAATTGTGGAGAACGGTCATAGGACGATTCCTGAACACGCTCCAGTAGAGGGAAAGCTGAATCGGGCATTATCCCAGTCGCTGGTCGACACCTTGTATAATACGAAAGGCATCACTAACTTTTATTGTCACCAAGCGGAAGCTATCAATAATTTGTGGGACGGTCATCATGTCATAGTTTCTACTTCGACTTCATCTGGAAAGTCTTTAATTTATCAGGTCCCTGTTTTGTATGCTTTGGAAAAGGATCGAGACACTCGAGCCATGTATATATTTCCTACCAAAGCTTTGGCACAAGATCAGATGAGATCCTTGCGGGAACTGCTAGCCAGTCTCGATGGTTTAAAGGACATCATTGTGGAAACCTTCGATGGCGATACGCCTATGAACGAACGCCAACGAATTCGTGAGCAAGCTAGCATCATCTTTACGAACCCCGATATGTTACACTTGACCATCTTACCACAGGAAGGCGCCTGGAGAACCTTTTTAAAGAACCTCAAGTACGTCGTGGTAGACGAACTGCACGTTTACAATGGACTATTCGGAAGTCACGTTGCGTACATTATGAGGCGCTTACGTCGGGTCTGTGCAACGGTTGGTAATCGTCGATCACAATTCATCTCCTGTAGTGCGACAATGGCGAATCCTGAGGCGCACATGAAGACTATCTTTGGAGTCAAGGACGTGAAATTGACGGATGTTGATGGTTCACCAAACGGTCGAAAGGAGTTCATCTGCTGGAACCCGCCATATGTCGATCCGACAGATCCAGGCTCAGGTCGTGTCAGCACAATTCGCGAAGCGTCCAAGATTTTGATCTTCTTCATGCTTCAGGGTGTCCGTACTATTGCTTTCTGCAAGGTCAGAAAGGCATGCGAAGTCTTTGTTAAGCAAGTCCGACAGGATCTCGAGGCCATGGATCGCAAGGATCTCATGGACAGAGTGATGAGTTATAGAGGGGGCTACACACCACAAGATCGTCGCCGCATTGAGCAAGAAATGTTCAAAGGCTCGTTGCTTGGTATCATAGCCACCAACGCACTAGAGCTTGGCGTCGATATCGGTAGTCTCGATGCAGTACTGACCATTGGCTTTCCATATACCATCTCCGCACTCCGACAACAAAGCGGCCGTGCAGGCAGGCGAAACAAAGACTCACTCGCAATGTACATAGCTGACCCCTTTCCCATGGATCAGCACTACATGAATCATCCGGAAGAGCTGTTTACGATGCCGAATACCGAGCTACAAGTCGATCTAACCAACACTCTAGTAATGGAGGGTCACTTGCAGTGTGCCGCGGCGGAGATGCCAATCAATGTCGAGGACGATCAGGTCTACTTTGGCAAAACTCTGCAAGCATTGGCCGAGGAGAGAATGATCAAAGATGCCAATGGGTTCTACCATTGCCATCCTCGCTTCCTTCCGCATCCATCACGTCAAGTCGGGATCAGAGACACTGAAGACGGCCACTTTGCCATCATTGACATTACACAAAACCGCAACACTGTGCTCGAAGAATTGGAACCCAGCCGTGCCAACTTTACGGTATACGAGGGTGCCATCTTCATGCACCAAGGACGCACATTCCTGGTCCGAGAACTGAACCCGGAGAAGAAATTCGCGAAGGTGGTACTGGCACAGAATATCGAATGGAGCACGCGGCAGAGAGACTACACCGACACTGACCCAATCGAGACGGAAATCACGCGAAGGATACCCAACTCACCGAGCAAAGTCTTCTACGGCGGCGTGCGGATCACTCGGATCGTGTACGGCTTCTTCAAGATTGATAAGCGCAACAACATCATGGACGCGGTGGACGTCGACAACCCCCCAATCGTCATCTTTACAAAAGGCATGTGGATCGACGTTCCTCGGGCGGCCCTGTCGCTGTTGGCGAGAAAGAGGATCCATTGTGCGGCGAGCATCCACTCGGCCGAACACGCACTCCTGAGCCTATTGCCAAACTTTGTCATGAGTAACGAGGGCGAAGTCAGGACGGAATGCAAGGTTGCGCAAAAGGAACACTTGCCGCGGGAAAGTAATCGCAAGCGACCGGCCCGCTTGACGCTCTACGACGCCAAGGGCGGTGCCAGCGGCAGTGGACTCTCGTTGAAGGCCTTTGAGTTTATTCATGTCCTCCTGAAACAGGCCATCGACCGGTTACTCCAGTGCCGGTGCACGAACGGGTGTCCTTCCTGCACCTCCTCCTCCCTCTGTACCGGAGAAGTGCAAAACAAGGTCGGTGCCGGCGTCATCCTCAGGATGCTTGCCGGTGAGACGGTCGATGAGGAGACTGTGCCGATGGGTGAGGAACCCGACGAGGAACGCGCGCAGTGGTCTATTTCAGTGGCGGAAGAAGTTCGCGGAGCGGATCAACGATTACGCTTGCCCAAAGACTCTGGACACGATGCCGCCGCCGCCGACAATGGTCAAGCAGACGAGCCGATCGTCAAGGTGGAAGAAGAGTAGAGGAAAAGTTGAAGTTTAATGCCGATACATTCGCTATTTGACAAGTGGGACGCGGCGCAAGACTAGAAGTTTCGTGCGAGGTCATCTATATACCTGCCCAACTTCATCGCCCCCGTGCCGAGCAATTCTTTCGCGCGATCCGTGTCTAGATTCTGCAATTGATTGATGTACTGTCTCGCGGTGGCCTCCAGATCGCCTCCATCCAACTCTGCCTCTTCCTCCTCGTCACGACCAAAGTACTGGTTTGAACTGATGGATTGGGCGCCCGCAAAGCCGCCGAGTCGTTCCTTGGCCTCTGCTTGTGCATTTGCGTCGTACCCTCCCCTGCCGAAGAATTGATCGGACGAGATTGACTTTTGCGAGGTGTACTTGTCTCGCGCCGTGGTCGGTGCGTCGTCCACGGACTGACTCATGGCGCCGAAGCCCATTCTTTTAGGTGTGGGCTTGGCTATGTTTGCAGTCTGACCGAATCCGAGTCTTGCCAGACTAGCGGTCGCCTCAGCAGTCGCGGTCTGTGAGCGCTGCTCGGTCGTTCTGGAAGCTTGCGCGTCATTTGCCCCCTTCCTGGCCGCGGCATCAGCAGCCGCCTTTTCCGTTCTCAGTCTCTCTTCTTCCGCCGCATCGTAGCCCAACTTTGCTATACGTTCTTCCTCTGCCTTTGCCTTGCGCTCTTCCTCGTCGAAATCAATCTCTGCACCTAGCTTCTTGGCTCCCAACTTGGTAGATTTCTTCTGTGCACCGAGTATGCCTGTGCGGCGTGCCCCGGTTGTGGAACTTGTGGTAGACTTTCGTAAGGTAGAGGGAGGTTTGGCTGCGGGCTTTGCATCACCATTGTCCTTCAGAGGAGATGCAGAGCGGCCAATGATGGGTGGAGTAGACATTCGCGATGGAGGAGGTGTAGGTTTAATGAGTGTCGGTTTGTCCCAGGACGAAAAAAAATCATCGTCCTCTGGCTCATCTTTTCCAACAGCTGTCTCCGGACCATCCTCGTCAAAGTCGAAATTTGGGTGTTGTTTGGCGTCTGCGAGTGCACGCTTCTTGATCTCTTCCTTGTATTGTGTTGCTGGCCGACTCGAATACTTAATCTTGGCGTCCTTTGTACTCAGAAGAGATGAACCTCCATTCTTTTTAAAGTACTCGGCAGCTGCAGCATTTCCACCAACCCTCATTAGCCTCAACTGATCGAAAGTCCAGGTGTCAAGCACTGTTGATCGTACAAAAGACAGGTGGACCCCCATGTTTCGATGCACCTGATGAGTGTTAGCACAAGGACGAGTCTTCCGTATGACCCCTGAAGTCTTACCGAACTGCAGTCTAAACAGAGCAATACACCATATGGTACAGACGACCAGGTCGGGTTCTTTGCGCCGCAATCAAAACATGTCTTGTTCTTGGTCCGCATACGTTCGAAGAACGCCTGAGCTTCGCTCTTTCCCGCAGTATTGGCCGACATTCCTCCTATAGCAACCTGTGAGCCTTCCTTGAGTAGGTGATCTGCTGTTTTGAAATGAGTCTGTGAGTGCTGGCCATTCGAGAGTATTGACAGCAATTGAGTCGCGTTGCGAGATCTGAGATGGGAATCATGTTATCGATTAACGTCAGGTCGCAAGTCAAATACGAGGTCAATGAGTAACTCCCGATGTGGAGAAACAAGTTTCGTCCATGAACTGACTTCGATGTAAATGCGTACTATAATTACAGGCTCATTGGGGTCAAGACTGTTGTCGTAACGACATATAGGAGCTCGAGGAGCACGTTTCCAGTACCATGTCTCTTTTACGTCGTCCAGTCACTCGATCATCTACTTTGCGTCAATTGGCCGGAAATCATCCATTCACCTCGAGTATAGGCATACCCGCACGCCTTCACAAGAGATCCATAACGACGGAGGGCTCGACGTCCACGACGACGACCGCATCTACCACAACATCCCCACCGATCGCCAAAAAGTCCATCGTCGCAAAGGTCGGCCACGCAACGGCGACTGGATCATATTTTCTCGTCGTCTCTGCCGGAGTCGCATTACTCGGCGTCGTAGTCTGGGCCCTGGCCAGTAATCTCTTCTTTGAGACGAGGTACTTTAGTGAGGCAGTAGACTTGATCAAGGCCAACCCAGAACTCAAAAGGTGACGCTTCCACGAACCCATGCAGGACCATCACTGACAGTGCTAGATTACTCGGCAACCACATTAATGCTTATGGCGAGAGGAGTTCGCATCGCGGCAGAAGAGGCGGCGGAGTCATTTCTCAACGGACGGAGGACGGGCACGTTTTTATGGTCTTTCATGTGGAGGGCAGCACGGGCAACTACGGGACCTGTCGCCTGGATGTTCAAGAACGTACGGCCGAAGGATCTGAGATCAGACAACTCTACTGCGACATTCCCGGACAACCACGCATCTGGCTCAAGCAGGAGAGTAGGTTACAGCAGGAGAAGAAGAGGAAGAAGCTTTTCAGTTGGTGAGCGAGAGACGGCGTCATCAATCTTTGAAAAACCATCATGGACAGGTACAAGAGGGATGTACATAGGAGTGCGCGGTTGATTGATGAACAATACTCTATATCATGTATTACGTTAATTCCGTGAGCATTCATCATTCTCTACTCGGGCATACGACAACGTCGGGCTTTCCATTCTTGAACTACATTCCGCTTCAGGCTTTCGAGCGTTTCAGGAACTCTGAGAGCAAGGATGTCGTGCTAGAATCGTGCTCGCCCGGCTTCTTCTCCTCAATCTCACCAAGGATCTTCTTGGCCAGTGACTTTCCAAGCTCGACTCCCCACTGGTCAAACGAGTTGATGTTCCAGATGGCACCTTCCGTAAAGGTAAGGTGTTCATAGTACACCACCAAGGCTCCCAAAGCCGATGGAGTAATCTTTTGTGCGAGAATCGAAGTGGTCGGGCGGTTGCCCAAGAATGTCTTGTGAGGAATCAATTCAGTCGGGGCACCCTCAGCAGCAACTTCATCAGGCTGCTTTCCGAGCATCAAGGCTTCAGTCTGGGCCAAGAAGTTGGAAGCCAACATCTTTTGGTGAAGATTGCCCGAGATTGGGTTGTGTGACTCCACTGCCATGATGAAATCGGCTGGGATGAGCTTTGTACCCTGGTGAATCAATTGGAAGAAGGAGTGTTGACTGTTGGTTCCAGGCTCGCCGAACAGGATTGGGCCCGAAGTATAGCGGACATGTTCGCCCGTACGAGTGATTGCTTTTCCGTTGGACTCCATCGACATTTGCTGCAGGTATGCAGCGAATCTGTGCATGTATTGGTCGTACGGTGCAACGAGATGAGTCTGTGCACCAAAGAAGTTTGAGTACCAGACACTTAGCAGACCACCAATCATGGGAATATTCTCCTCGATCGGTGCCGTCTTGAAGTGGTGGTCCATTGAGTGTGCTCCTTCCAGGAAAGCGTGGAAGTTGTCAAATCCAATGTACAGGGCCACAGACAGACCAATGGCAGACCAAACCGAGTATCGTCCTCCAACCCAATCTGAGAATCCAAACATGTTCTTGGCATCAATTCCAAACTTTGTGACCTCCTTCTCGTTTGTAGAAAGGGCGACAAAGTGTTTTGCGATATGAGCTTCGTCCTTGGCGGCATCAACGAACCATTTCTTTGCAGTCTGCGCGTTCGTGCATGTTTCTGCCGTGGTAAATGTCTTGGATGCGACAAGGAAGAGTGTGGTCTCTGGATCCGAAGCCTTGAGAGCCTCAGCCATGTGTGTTCCATCAATGTTGGAGACGAAATGGGCAGTGAGATCTCGCTTCGAGTATGCCTTCAGGGCCTCGGTGACCATAACCGGTCCAAGGTCGGAACCACCAATACCGATGTTGACGATAGTGTTGATGGCTTTGCCGGTGTAACCCTTGTGCTCCCCGGATCGCACCTGCTCGGAAAACTCCTTCATGTGGTCAAGCACGGACTTGACGCCAGGCATGACATCCTTGCCATCCACCAAGAAAGGCTCTGATCCCACATTTCTGAGGGCGACGTGGCCGACAGCCCTGTCTTCGGTGAAATTGATGTGCTCTCCTGCAAACATCTGATCACGGAGATCCTCCACTCCAGCTTCCTTGGCCAGTTCGCACAACAATTTGAAACCTTCGTCATCGACAATGTTTTTGGAAAAGTCAAACAAGATTGAACCTTCGCCTTTGAGACCTGAGAAAGTACGTGACAGTTTGGCGAATCGTTCTATATCTCATTAGGTCTTATTGATATTAGAATGGATCATGCCCGTACCAGGGTCCTGCTGGAAGAGATCCCTGATCAGGAGTGTCTTGCCGGTGGTGTCGTAGTACTGCTGCAGGTTCTTCCATGCCTGGAGCTCTGACGCTTGTGAGAATCCAACCATGATTTACTATTGTCAATAGATTGTATATCAGAATGAATCGAATTGTACAACTTGTTAGAAAGTGTGTAGTGCTTCAGGGGTAAACCTTGAATGGATAGGATCGCTACGGTGCCGACTCCGCTGTGACAACTGCGTCACTTCGACGCCGGGGAGGGTGGGTGGCCCTTGCAATCAATCGTGCATTCGTTTCCTCCGGCCGTGTATCACTCGTCGGCGGGAGTTTCCTCTTCAGGCAGGCAGCCAGTGACGGATAGATATTGTTGTCGTTTGTGTCGTGATGGGAGCTGATGGTGATAACGGATGGTACGATCTAGTACGATATGAAGGGAGGAATGCTTGGCGGGTGGCTGCTTGTGTGGCGTGATCAGTCATTGATTCTGGTGAAGGAGGTGAGTGAATGGGTGAGTGAGTGAATGGGTGAGTGGGTGAGTGATCTGGGGGCAACTGGAAAAGACTGAATTGACTGAATTGACTGAAGTGGGCGGTGGAAGTGGAATGCGCAGGAACGCTTCAGCCAAGAAATGCACCCACACTCGATCCAGTGGATGATCACTCACTCACTCACTCACCCACCAACACGCATCAACACTCTACTCACTCACTCTCTTTCCTGCTCTGGGACCCTCTGCCCATATCACCATAACCTCCAGTCTGATACTCTGCCCCCCCTCCCCTTTTTACCCTGCTTCCTCAACACCATCACCACCATCCAGCCTCCAGTGCTCTGCTCACAGACCCATTCACAACCGAGCACTGTTTATCACGCCAACCTCTGCGACAAACCACTTGGCTCATCTTCAACAAACCGTCTCTGCGAATCGGGTCCCGCCCCTTTCCTCGCATGACACGCTCCCCTGCTGAGATCAGAGCACGGTAGTTTTGCGATATTCCGCCTCGACACTGTGGTGAACGTGCATCGATCGTTTTCCCAGAGACTCTTCTTGGTGTCTACTGTCCCTTGGCCCCAGCGAGCACGGAAATTTGACTTTACGAATACGGACCACCCCTAACCTCCTTGTCACTCTTTTACTCGCTTTCGGTGCTGTCTAGTCCAAAGCTCACGCTCTCTACGATAGTGAAGACTTGTGTGAAGCGTCTTTTCATGCGTCTACAGGCCTTGTTCACTCTTTTACTCTCCTGTTGTGCTGTCCAGGGTCAGCATGTCAGGCATCGACACCCTAATCTGAGACTCGATGCACTGCATCAGCTTATACAGAAACGGAACAGCACTCCGTTTGATTCACCGGCGCCCCAGGTTGCGAGTCCTGAATCGACTGTCAGCTCCTCAGTACCAGCAGCAGCATCAAGCACGGCTCAGGAATCTTCCGTGTCTGAAGCAGAGTCAGCCTCAACAACAACAACAACAACATCATCATCTTCTTCTTCTTCATCATCATCAGCACTGACTAGTGGTGTTGGTGAACAATTTGAAACGGTTGTCGTCATCTCAACACTGACCCCAAGGTCAGACGCGACGTCTACTCAAGTCCCCGCGACCGTGTCGATTAATAAACAGGTCGATACCGTTCCAGCCCTAGTCGGCAATCAACCTGTCCAAAGCTCGACAGTTCCAGCTTCCTCAACCACCCCTAGCACTGAAAGTCTCGGATCACAGGGTTCGACCCCAGTCGGCTCCCAGTCAGTCGAGAACAACGCGCCTCAACCTACGTACATTGGCGCCCCAGTGTCCTCTACCACAGCGAGCGATTCAAAGTCGACCATGCCCAGCGGTGCTTCGTACCCGGTTGCTGCGAATGTACAGGCCTTGGCGAGCTCCTTGCCCGAGCCTAGTCCTAGTGTGATTGCCGACTCACCGAAAGCCCTTTCTGCGCTGACGTCCAACATCCCTATCGCTTCCCCAACATCAACAACAGCAGCATTGGCAGCAGCAGCAGCAGCAGCATCAGGCCTGACTCAGGATCTCACTGACAACTCCGGACTCTCTACACCCAGCCCCCAGCCCTCCGTACTATCAGCTCCAATCGGGAAAGAATCAATACTAACACATCCGAGTGCACCTTCCACAGTCCCGACATCCACTATACATGTAGCCGCTCCCGTTGGGCCTACACCCACAATAGTCACTCAGAATTCCTCCCTTCCGGTCCCACCAAAATCTCTAGAGATTTCCTTCACCACATCCTCTACAAACCCGGAGGTTGCTGTCGAACCTTCGTCGCCTTCAAGCGGCTTGCACCCTAGCACTACCAACCAGACGTCGTACAGGGCCGGCGTCTCTAGTCTACCAAGTCCTCCAATGAGCCTTCCCAAAACGTCTCAAGTCGCAGAATCGAAGGGAACCAGTACTCCTACATCAGCCACAAAGGAACCAATCCCAGCGTCCACAACAGCGACCACAGTTCCGACATCCACAAGTCAGACTCTAGAGTTGCCACCAGAAGTGCTCACGGCCACGAGTGTCCAGAGTTCTACGCTTTCCGCGGCGAGCCAGGCGGCGCAAGCGACCACGAGTGCTACCGGCTCCCTAGTGTTGCCGGCAGCAATCGCACCGGCAGACGGAATTGTCATGCCCAATGCCTTGCAGACAATCGTTCAGATTGGCTTCTTGGTGCCTTTGAATTATCCATTCGTGGTCTCCAATGCTCTTGCCACTGCTCAGATCTTGTCATACACACCGAAAGCTATCGCGTTTGCCCTAGGACTTGCACAGAATGCCATCTTGGCCAACTCCTTGCGACCATACAACAAGCCAGACTATGTCGCCACTGTGGCATACATCGTCATTCCCAGCGCGGATTTGGCACGTTTGGAAGAGTTGTGGAACAACACAAGTTCCAGTCTATACAACCAGGTCGACACGAGTCTGCAAAGTTTGGTGGTCCAAATTGATACGTCCATTCCACTCTTGTTGTCCAGCTCGCGAGGCAGTACGGCGAGTACAACCAAGGGCGCTGCCGGAAGTGCAGCTTCGGATGCGAGTACTGCTCGGTACGGTTCGTTGGCAGACACTGGTCCTTCCTCGGGCACGACGAGCAGCACCACTCGAATCGTAGGCATTGGAATCGGCTCAGCGGCCGCGGCAGGACTCTACGCAGGTGCCATGTTCCTCGTTGCGCGTCGTCGCCGATCGCGTCGCGTCAGCATCTTTGCACCAATGGGTCAGCGAGGACGACGTGGCATTTCGAGACCGATGAATCCGGAAAACTCACTGGGCATTTAATCCCGTCGACGGCCTTGCATTTCTCAATCTTGAACTTTATGGCGAAGGATCCTTTCATTCATTCTTCGAGGGAGTATCAGAGGCCGGTCCTCGCCTCCATTATTTTAGCATTTGGCCTAGATTCAAGCAGTACTTGCCCAGACAAAACGATAGACGAGTCTAAACACTAGAATCATAATTTTTATCAAACATGATTCCGATTGTCCACGGTTATATTTGTGACTACACATTGCAATGATTGAATCGTGACGAGATGAATTTACATGGGTGCTGATTTACATTGGTATATTCTACAATGCTCTACTTGTAATGTAACGACAAGTCATCTAAGTGACATGAAAAGCAGGTCGTAGTCCTGCCACCGCAGCGGGAGTCGACGTACCTGATGCAGAATTGGCGGTGGTGGCGACTGCCTCATTCACAATGAACGCGGGACGAACGCCTGCTGCAGAAGTCGTCGTCGAGACGACTGATGTGCTAGACGGTCTTGAGGCACTGTTGACTGCTCGTGCGGTCGTGGGTGTACTTGTCGCCGTGGGCGACACAGAGACGGCCTTGGTGGCAATGATGAAGCCAGGTCGGACTATCTGTCCGGCAGAAGTCGAAGCAGCTTTTGTAGTGGTCGATGAGGTTGGTTTTGCTGTACTAGAGGGCACCGTAGCCCGAATGGTAGTGCTGACAGTGGTTGTGGGTCGATTAGTCGTGTTACTGGTGCTTGTGGCCCTGGTGGTCGTGCTGGCAGCCACGGTCGATGTCGTGGTCGATCGTGTGGAGGTACTGGTCGGTGCCCGTGTCGTAGTAGTGGTAGTGCTAGGTGTTGTTGAGATTGTAGTGCGCTGAGTTGTGGACGTCATGGCGGATTTGGCAGAGCTGACGGAAAGGCCGGCCGGAACGTAAGCCACTACACAGTCCGGGTATACGTTAGCGTTGTCAGCGCCAGAGATGATGTCTTGACTATTGAGAGTCAACATAGATGTAGAGCCGATCGTGTTGAGATTGTATATGTATGGTGTAGAGTTCTCCACGCTGACGATGCGGGATTGACAAGTTCTTGCGGAGATACAAGTTTGTGTATAATCTGAAAAGAACGAGTATAGCCCAGCTCCATAAATGAGCACGCTAGGACTGTTTACTATCCTCAGCGCCAGCGCTGATGTGAGAGTAGAAGAATATGCTGGGTCTCCGTATGCCGAGTTGTAGACAAATGGAGATGGTGCTGCTGGTGAGGGTTGGTAGTAAGGAGTCTCAGACTGCAAGAGGCCCATGAATAGTGGATACTGGGTATTAATTTGGTACATATAAGTGGTACAGTGCTCACTGGCGACAGCGTTGAAGATACTTGCTCCGGTGCTTTCAATGAGCAGACCTCGGCCGGTATAGATATTGATTTGTGCTTGTGAAGCATCGTCAAGGAGATGGTCCGCAGTCCACAGCCACATGTTTTCAAAGTAACCACTACCCTTGAGGTGGAATTTCAAGAAGGCTCCCATACAGGATTGTGCACTTGAAGTAGAATAAGTAGTCGGACAATTGTTCTCCTGACTAGTACCTTTAGCTCCTCCAATTCTGAAATGTGTAGACCATATTCCAGAATTGCCTGTGGAGTCGACGATGTTCCATTGCAGCATGATAGCTCCTTGAACACTTCCCTGGTTGGACAACATCATGCCAGATATCTGAGTGCTAGCTGAGTCGCCAGTATTGCCGACCTTGAGGACGACGCGCGGGGCAGTGGCGCTAGCGAAATTTGAGCCTCGAGCCATCAAGACAGATTCTCCTTCACCCACGATCCAACAACCTGCAGGCACCGTCAATGTATCTGTGACAATGTAGGCTCCAGCATCGAAAAATACGATCTTGCTTGCGCAATTGCTGTTAAAGATCGCTTGAAGTGTAGCTGTGTCGTCAGTGGAACCATCACCCTTGGCACCGGCCGCTTTCACACTTATGAACTTGCTACTTGAGTATTCAGCATACGTGGGCCGAGATTTTGTCAAGAATGCGCCATTGACGAGTAGATTGCTGTCTTTGACCGGGACAGTGATCGACTTCTGCACAAACGTGTAGGATTTGGTGGTGCCAGAATAGTAGTGACCTTGTGCCCACGACTGTACTTTCAGCGATGAACCAGCATTCAACAAGACTGCGCCGTTGATTCCCTGTACAGCAGTAGGAGAGTTCGTGAACTGTGTGTTGTCAATGAGCAGACTTCCAGCAGTTGCAGGAGACGAGGAAGCGGTGGTCACAGTCGAAATACCAATAGGAGTGTTGACAAAGGTACTATCAAGCACGGTTATAGACCCTACTTGCTGCTGTCCGGAGTCGCCCACCGACGCCATGTTGATTCCAACTTTACAATTATTGATAGATAGACCTTGATATAGCCATGTCCAAGACCAAATCTGATTGATAGCGGTTTTACAATTGTTGAATGTCAAACCTCGAGATTGGAATTGCTGATTACCAACGTTGAGACCGATGTTACCTCCGTTAAAGGTAATGTCGGACATGAAACCTCCCGAGCCAGACTCAATAAAGATTCCCACTTGTGTGGTAGACGAAGCAGTGCTCATTGTGATCGTGATGCCCTGCAAATGACATGCTTGCGCCGTCGGCCAGTGGAGCGCTGCTCCGCCATTAGTAGAAGCGCTCAAATCCAAATTAAGATTGCGAATTTCCTTATAAAAGCTTGTGAGAAGTCAGCGAGCGCTTCTGACATTCGCCCGTAAGAACTTACTCATTTGTTGAGCCAACTCCAAGTTGACCAGTGCTCTGATACGGATCGGCATCGATCATCCAACCACCGCCCCAGGCAGAAGTAACTTTGATGGTCGAGCTTGCACTACTGATAGCGCTACCAACAAGCTGAGTATAGTACGGTACCTGTATCGAGCTTGATATGATGTATGTGCCTGGTGGAAAATAGACCACAGCGGGAGTGGTCGTGGTCGAGCTTACGAGAGTCCTTCCAGTACCTGCGTTGAGTGCTGCTTGGATAGCTGCTGTATCATCCGTTGCGCCATCACCTTTGGCGCCATAGGTCTTCACATTGCGGAACACCGTGAATGTGCTATCACTATTGAAGGCAGCCTTGCCAGTTGTCGCCAGTGTTTGCCGCCAAAACACAGAAGGATTGTCTGCCTGCGGAAATCCCATGACTACGTAACAAAATCCTAGCAGTAAAAGCAGGACCGAATGGTGGTCCTTCATTGCCAGTTAAGCCGTCGTAGTCTAGGGTGCTCTCTAGAAAGGGTGTTTGAAAGAAAAGTGATGAGATGACTGAAGGAGGCACAACGTGCCGGGCCAGCAACGCTTCTTGTAGACGAAAAGCTGATAGATTTCTTTCACAGCAAAAAGAAACCAGCAACAGCCGTAGCATATATGAGGAATTAGGTGCAAGTGCCATCTGTCTTGTGGCGTGCATGACCCCTCAGCCGCCATGATCCTACGCCAAGATCTATGAGATTCGACTGCTAGAGAATGTTTCCGTAAGGAGGAACTTGCGCTAGTAGTGCTGGAATTGTGTACGATATTCGCACGATCTGAAACCCGTCTATAGCCCGATGATACAGGAGGAAGAAGCTTCTTTCCTGTTGCTTGATGTGATCGGATAAATGGAACCCCTGGGGTCGTTACTGGCCGGCCCTTGTTTTGTGTCACAATTGGGCATCTGGACACTCCCCTGCATTCCAGTGGTCAAAGGAGGTCAGTGGAGCCGAGGAGACCTCATGAGAGGAAATTTTGCGCCACGTGGCTGTTCTCAGCCAGTTCAGCCACATCTCCAGGATTGTGGTTTCGAGATCAAGTTTAAGCTCAGGACTGAGTCTGTAGCGCCCAAGCTTCGGTGCCCATCTGTGATAACCTGGACAAACATCGATGAAAGGCGAATCGCTAATCATAGTCAGCGACTCGCAGTACATACTTCAGAAAATCTTGTTTACCTCTTCATCGCCGGTGAAAATCGAGGAGTCCTTGAGAGTATCCATATTGAGTCCAAGATCGTCCATCATTGATCGCATTGTCGAATCTAATTCCTGAGAGTTGCCCTTCGAATTCTCGCTCGAAAAGATTTCCGACATTGGTACAGCTGATGTGATGACAAGTTTTGTCCTGCTTTCGTACAAAGAGTCTATCAATGTGATCAGCCTGCGAGCCAGATCCTTTTCATTCATCGTGAGTTGAGGTACATCAGTGATAATGAATGATCTGTACTGACGCGACAACTCCAGATAATCTGCAGCTGAGTGAGGTGTTCCACAGATCTCTGCGAAGGAGAACTTTGCACAAGAGCCGGACGCTTGTGGAACATGTATAGGTCTACCCCAGATGTGCTGTATGGCTGCGTGGGGTGGATCTGCGTCATCACCTAGCTCTTTGAACCAGTGCATGGCGTGTTCCATAGCTGCAGGACCCAAGCCGGTATGATACACATTGCTGATCGTCTTGTCGAGCTTGCGATAGTCGGTCGCAGAGTCTAAGCAGAGGACGTCCAATTTCTCTTCCAAAAGAGCAATACACGGCAAGAACGAGACACGTTGGATACCACCCTTATAAAGATCTTTGGGCGCTCTATTCGAGGTCGTGAAGACGACAACGCCTTGAGAGAAAAGAGACTCGAGTAATCGACGGAGGATCATTGCATCCACGATATCAGTGACTTGAAATTCGTCGAAACAAAGCACTGAAGAACGAGCAGCTATGTCTGCAGCAATGAACGGAATTGCGTCAAACGAATTCCCTTGTGATGCCTTGAGAGCGTGGGCACGTTTGTGCACGTTAAGCATAAAGGCATGAAAATGTATCCTTTCCTTCATCTGAATGTGTTCCGGCAGTGTTTCGTAAAACAGGTCCATGAGCATTGTTTTACCACAACCCACATCACCATAGAGATAAAGCCCTTGCAAATGCGAACCCACAGCTTGCGGCTCTTGTGTCTCTTCTTTCGTGCCGAACAGTCTTCCGAAGATGCCAGAAAACGAGGAACTCCTGTGGTGTTGCTCGAGTGTAGGCGGTATCACCGTCGGGAATTCATGTGTTCGAAGCTCGTCATGCAGTCGTGTGAGAGTCGCATTGATAACGGCACGTTGATGTTCGTCAGACCTCAAGATTCCTTGTGCACATCTTCGGTCATACAACTGTAGTGGGCTTAAGCCTTTGTTGTCAGCCTTGATTGTAGAGTAATGATGCCGCTGTGAAGGATTGATCGATGAGCTTCGGTGTGGTAGGGACAACGAGAGCAAGCCAATTCTGCCACGGCCAATCATGAGGCTCATCTCAAAGGATGGACAATTATTTGCAAGTAGCCTAGACCACAAACGCGTAGAGATCATGAAGCAAGAGAGAAGATCTGTATCCTTGGAAGTGGTTCTGCAGTGCAGTTTGCAATTGCGTTCGAAGCCTGTGCACGAATCGGTAATGAGGCTTGAAATTCCGTTAGGAAAGAGCTCATCGTGGAGGGACGCCCGCAGCCCATTGCAGCTGCAGAGACTAACTTCTTACTAGGTATATAGTACTATATATACCTACTATGTATGGCCTGTTGTAAGAGCTTCCTATTCGCGCAGTTCTGAGCTCGACATAGACCTGTTTCAAAAGGATATCTCCATCACTTATTAGTACATACGACTACAAAAGATCACGCCTGCAGCCGCTCAATATCAATGCAAGTTTCCTATACAGCTAATCCACACGCTCCTATGCGCAGATACAAATCACATCACAATTTCCTCACTTTCTACACCACATATACCACAAGTTCGGACGCTCATACCAGTATTAGCGTCCTCTACAGCTTCCGAGAATTCGTGCTGATGAGGCCCATCGAGTCGTCTAGCTGCACTTTTACTAAATTTTGCGACTCGTGTCTTTTTCCTGAGTTCTCTGAGCTTCATTTCAAACTTCTTGTCCTTTTTAACCTTCTTCTCCTCGACACGACGTTGGTACTCCGCGTCCAAACCCTCAGGTCCTTTCCACTTCTTGTAGGCGAATTCTTCGACCTGATATCTCAGATAGAGCATCATAGATGAGTACGTTGTGTTGTGCGGATTTGGCTTCAACAGATGAGGCATGATGTCCACGTCCCGAAGTTCCGGATCCGTCAACAGATAATCCTCCTTGCACTCTGTTTTCGTGAGTAGTGAGTATTTGTCTGGAACTTCAGCCTTGCATTTGAAGCAGACACGGCAGCGAAACACCCCAAGAAACTGGAAATCTAGTTCTTGTGAACCACATTCGAAGCATTTCTCATTCTCGTCCTTATTCATGGACAGTGGTGGATTGTACTTGCGACTCTCCTCCAAGTTCTTAAGTCTATCATCCGCAGCCTTCTTCAAAGTTTCCTCCTCGACCATGAAGCCACCCTTAGAATCCTTGACCAGATCGAGATTGTACTCAATGTAACTGCTCTGTTGAATTGTTCCTCGCTCCAGTCTACCGCTAGCATCCATACGTTGTCTCTTTGGCGGAGGCTGCCCATCTTTCAGAGTTGTATCATTCTCACGTACTGCTTTCGCTTTCATCCTATTTATCTCCATGCGCCGGACTTGCTCGGGAGTCACATCTAGTCCTACTGGACCTGTACGTACATTCGGAGGCGTAGAAGGTACATGCGCTGAACTTGCCCTTGGGGGAGTTGAGGCTCGTGGAGTCATACGATTCGCTAGAGTGACTGAGGAAAGTATGTATCACCGATGCGCACGTAGTCTTGTTGTGTGGAATAGCACCTGAATAACAATATATGTTCACCAATGTCGTGATCTCGAACCCTCCTATGTTTGACGTTTGTCCGTTACATACATATGTGCCACGCTAATGTCCTCGTGAGCAACTTGTTGTGGTTGACGATGAATAAACTTGTGTGGCAATTGCAAGTACTGGTGTCAGTTCGGAAGTTCCGATTCATGTTCAGCCTGGAATAGGCTGATGAGTCTTAGTCCACTCTGATTGGCTGTTGATGATCCGGATCACATGTCATGTCAATGTTAATCATCTGCACATGCAAATGCCGATTTTTATACATGTACAGTATCTACTAGTGATGCCTACTATCAAAATATGCTGATAGCCTGACGAATTGGGTTCCTAACCTGTGGAATCTATGGGGATCTTGCGGTCTTCGGACAGCTTGTAGGACATACTGTTGCGTGGCCTTCGTACCACTCGAGTGCGCGATCTAGTTGGCGCCTGCTTAAAGCTAGCTGAAGTTGCATCAGTGACACTTCCAAGCTGTCTTGCGCTTGCTAATTTCTCTTTGATGCGTCAGCATAGTGTAGCGACGCACCTGAGAAGAAGTTTGACTAGGCACAAATTCAAGCCTGCTATAGCATTCTGCAGCTTCGGGTGTCCAAGTTTCTTAAACATGTTGTACATGTAGTTCCAGGACCTGTCGCTTGGCCACGAAATGAGTGTCAAATTTAAGTCAAGTTCAACATGTGCTCACGCTGATTTTCTGCCATAAACAAATCGCCACCGAAAGTATGCCTGTAGCTCCTTGCATGCCAGCTCTTCCATTACCGAAGCTGCACTTCGCTTGACATCACTGTCATCAAAGCCTTGAGCTATCAAAGACGTCGAGACCCACTGAACAAGGTGCACCATGCTAAACTCCAGTGCCAACTGTCCAATTCTTTTTTCGTGGTCCTCATTCGGCCAGAGACCAATTGGCGTTTCGATCACAGTCTCTCGAACTTCTGTGAAGCCGCTAAGCTCCATCTTGGACTTCAGCTCTTCTGCAATGTTCGCATGGAGCTTTTCCTGTCGTAATATTTCGGCCATATGAAGCATCCACTTATCAAGCTCCTTATGGGGGCCTTGGCCTCGGAACCTTGGTTGTAACTCTAGTTCCACGCACTCCACAAAGCCAGTCCTCTTGGTGATTCTACAGAGATTCGTCAGGTAAGTATCCCAATCTGTGATCCCTCCGACCAGGAGCCGGGAGTGAACGAAATCAAATGTGCCCGTATTGAATGGGAATCCTGTCATGACGTTGACAGTCTCAAAAACGACATTCTCAGGAATCTCATTAGGCACAACCTGATGCAGGTCGATACCATAGACCCGGGAATGCGGATTTTGACGAGCTACCTGACAAGCCCACGTTCCTGTGCCAGTACCCACGTCAAGCACAGTAGCTCTTTCCGGCAGTGAAGTTGATGTATGCAGCTCGCCGCTGAGAGCCAGGAGCAACATTTCATGCTGTAAATCTGCACTGCTGATCATCTTGTCTCAAGAGTTCCAACAACGATACCGTGAATTTCACGGAGTGAAATTTGATTCTATGGAACTCTCCTCGTAACGAGGTTCAAGTGCCTGAATTACGCGTCCGAGTTCCTTCAAGATTTGTCACAATACGATGCAGTATGTTACTCCTGAATAGTTCTGTAATCAGTATATCCCAGCTGTCAGGAGGCTTCTCCACGGACGCTCTGAACCTTTAGCCAGAGAGTACGATAAAGTGAGATATGACACAAGCAAGAGAATTCAAAAAGCTTCTTCTTGACCACAAGGCGTACCAAAGCGATGAGCACTGGTTCATTCTCGCTAAGACCATATGCATCATCAGGCAGATGCATAGTATGCATGTGAGATGTGCTCGCGATCGCGAGCAACTGCGGTGTAACAAATATTAATCGGATCTCATGAGAAAGATGTGCCGAGCAATAGCCGAGTCAACTCCACAAAAATCATTTGCAAACCTTGACAGCCAGGTGATGTGTCAAGTGAGCCTTCCAGGGTTGTTTGAACCTAGTCCTATTCTCTTTTCCCTTCGTCTCACTCAAATCGGCATCTGCAGTGCTAGCAGACACAAATTCAAGGCCCCGATAACGCAAAGTGCCACATGCCGCCAAAGAAGACTAGCGCGGTCGTCAGGGAAGACACGGTCAATAGCGAGAGTGCTCCCAGGGAGGGTCGGCAGAAGAGAGGCCACAGCAATCGTGACGCTCCTGATGAGTCTCCAATCATAGCCAATGCGCCTTCTGTAAGAGTGCACGACTTTTCATCAATAGCAACTGATCGCTTAGTTCAACATTGAGGCTCTCAACCCTGAATGCTTGCGAAAATATCGAAAGGTCATGCATTTGCAGCTGCCAGCCGATCGCACGAATACAACTGAGAAGAGCTCTGAAGCACCCAAGCGATACCAGAGAGTAGAAAAGTCGGAGGCTCTGATCAACGCTGTCAAACGCCATTGGAACACGACGCAATGCAAAGAGACAGAAGTCATTACATGTAAGAGCTTTGTATTTCCTGGAAGTACGACAAACTAATGTTGCTAGCCTTTATGTACTCTATCAAAAATCAAGACAAGACTTTCAAATTGCGCTTCGTGGAATCTACGCGCAATTAGAGCTTCCACTCGACCTGACAGTGCAGTATGTTCGAGCAGCTGATTGTTATGCTGCAGGCATCGCGAAACTGTGGAACTTCAAAGCCGAACACGATGTATACGCACCCGTGTTCGGCTCTTTTCATCTGCACTTTTCCACCTTCCGAATACATCGTCACGTCATTAACGAGAAAGGCAAGCCTTGTATTAGCCTGCAAACAGCACCATTCGACAAATCTCGACTAGAAGCATCCCGGCATTCTCAGCTCTCGGACAATGAGCAGGGTTCAGCCCGACCATGCAAAGACCTTCCATGCTAGAAGTCACGCATGAGTGAACTGTTCGCACGACTAAGCGTTGATGTCTGTTCTGCAGGCATCAGTGCTGCGACGATCTCGCCTATGATTTTCGTCATTGACAAGTCCATCATGGAAGCGACCTCTGGCAAAGCAAGCTCCATCCAGTCCTCGATCAGAGGAAGCACTATGTCGTTGATAGCAAAGCCAAGGGCTTTTTTGAGTAGTGTTCCATTCCTACTGCTGTACTCTGTATACCTGGCCACCTACTGTACAGCAAACATCGTCGACACTTTTTCAAACATCGATGCCAAGGATTTATCGTCGTGGACAAAACAAACCACAGGGTATGGTAAATTTCTTGCGACCACATCGGTCAACTTGTCTGCCTGTGTTTACAAAGACATGCGCTATGCAAAGTTCTATGGCGTTGGCGCTCCTCGCAAGATGCCCCTGGCTTCCTTGATGCTGTTCTCTGCGCGAGACTCATTAACGGTGTTCGCTTCCTTCAATATACCGATCCTGCTTGCTCCTATGCTCGGACTCAATTTTGCGCAGATCTTTACACCCTGTGCAATGCAATTACTTTCAACACCATTACATCTATTGGGCTTGGACATCTACAACAGGGCGGGTCAGACCATACAAGACCGTCTAGTCGCTGTGAGATCTGGGTATTGGCGTTCGTCCTTAGCTCGCATATGCCGAATCCTACCTGCGTTTGGTGTTGGAGGAGTGCTCAATCGTAATGTACGAGAGACAGGCATGTATCATGCAAATGCTGTGTTCACCTCAGCCTGAACCTGCTCATTGTGCACACTCTACACGTTCAAAATGTGAACCAGGGGATAACGCGTGCTGAGCCATTCGACTTTTTCGGTCGCCCTTCAACAAGGTCGGCCCCTTGCTGTACATGATTGGCAATGGCAACACTAGCGTAATTTCTGGTCATGAACAACAAGTCTCACTTCTGCAGCTCAGGGTCAACTCGTGGCATGGACGTCCCACGAGGCTAGATCCGAGTGCCTTGGTGTTTCTTGGACCGTATCAGGTTGAGACGCTTCAGGCATATTGATAGACAGACCATAGAATCAGCTCAAGGAACATTCACAGGAGTGCTGCTACCAGAGATTCCACTTGCTCAACATGCATGGCGAACAATTCTCGCAGAGGGAGACAGGACGAGAGCTTTTGGCTGATGTGAGTTGTGTCCAATGAGATTCTCAGATCCTGAGGAAGCCGTCCCACGTTGTGTGATCTCCGTAAATGCTCCGGCTCTAGCAAATCTGCAGCCATCGGTCGAGATCTGCAGCTGTACGAGTACATTCCATTGTCTAACTGCTGCTGGAGTCCATTTCAGTCTAAGCACCTGCAACAGTTCAATCTCAAAGTGTATGAGCAGGTTCTTGCAAGGTCGAGTGTGCATGTACAATTGAAATAGTTTGTGATCGGCTCCTAGGTATAACATAGACACATGAAAGCACATCAAATCTGAACGCTGATCGACGACTGCAGTCGCAGGACGTCTTTTGCGACTCGCGAGGTAAACTCCAGAAATCAGACACGATTCAAAAGTGCGACTTGGTGAAAACATGGGCTCTCCATCAGCTGACACATCAATTAAAGATCTATTGCATTTACTGCAACTGATACGTCGGAACAAGTCAATACAAAGTCATTGCTCACAATCGGACCAGGGACAAACATTTGCAGGTGAGAGGTGAGAGACTTATGACTGAGTACGTATGTATGAACATCACTAGCTATAGTGACCAATTGCAGTTATCTCGACTGCTGAGTCAAGGCAACAGCGGCTGCAGTTGCAGTTGCAGTTGGTGAAGAGAGAGCGGGAAGGTAGCGGCGGATTTACCGGGGTTTACCAGCTTTGAATTGCAGTGATTTCATTGGACGAGGAAGATGAGATAACGTCACTCGGGATCATGCCGAAACGAGGAAGAACATCGGGATATCACAAAGCTGAACTTCCTGTTTCAGAGAAACACTCACGAGCTAATTATAAAGGTATCGATAGCTATAGCTGGTACTACGTTGGCGGCTTCTTCCTGATGCTTGACAACCCAGAGACTCTCATTAGAGCCGAATGCTTGTGTAATAATCCCAGCCTCGGGAAGGGACACAGCGTTGCGTCTGCAGAGGAAGCTCATGCCTGCAGGGTATTCCATCCATCTCTCTCGCGTCTCCCTCTGACTTACTTACGGGTATAAGCTTCCTGCTGCGGTCGCTCTCGTCCTTTTCCCCGAACGTCCTTCGCCACCCTTACGCCTCTTGCCTCAGCCCATCTTCCTCCTCAGAACAGCAGCAGCAGCATTGTGAAACAATGATGCATGTGGACGTGCAAGAAAGGAGTGGATCAATTTGTCAGTTGCAGGTGCCCGAGTGAGTTGGATGGCCCTGCAATTGCAAGTGGTAGGTGGGTAGACCTAGTAGGTGAGCCTGCAGGAAGTTCTGCGGTCGCTCTCGAGTTCTTTGCTCGTCTCCTCGTTCCACCGTCTCCCTCCCATTCACTCAGTCTCCCTCTCTCTCAGTCTCAAGTCTCAGTCTCAGTCTCTTCTTCCAGCAGCTCCAGCAGCCCCCCGCCCGCCCCCCAGAAGCAACAGGATCCCACTTCCATTCATTCATCCTTCCACCCATTCCCTCTCTTCCCTCACCTCCCACAACCCTCCCACCTCTCCCATAGCCTTCAGCAGCACTCTCTTCTCTTCTTCTCTCTCTCTCTCTCTTTCCCACCATATCCCTCCATCTCAATAAGCCATCTCTCTTTCCGCTCCCACAGGCCCATCCTTGTCTCGAGTCGAGTTCTGAGCAGGTCGCTTGGTGACCAGACCTCTGGCGAATCCCGTCTTGCGCCGCCGAGGCTTCCACTCTCATCGCCAGCAGAGTTCGCCTCATGCATCTACAGTGCGCCCATTGCGAACGCACTTTCACAAAGACAGAACACCTCAGAAGGCACGAAAGATCCCATACTGTAGGCAATCCAGCGATCTTCCCGAGTAGCCGGCCACTAACCACAGCTAGAAGGAGAAGCCCTTCGAATGTCACGTCTGTAAGAAGGCTTACGCTCGGAGTGATGTGCTCGCGCGTCACATCCGCATGCACCAGCGAAAGGACGAAGATGGGTCGGAGCAGGACTCACCACCGAGTCGCAGTGGAAGGGAAACACCTGTGGGAGCGCCGTATCCTGTGCACAAGAGCAATGGCAACGACGGCTACATGACGAATGGACATGCGAAGAGACAGAGCTATTCCTCGATAGACCCGCAGGGACGATACAACATGCCATCATCTGGGCTCGCTTCGACCTTTCCTTCCGCAAGCAACACTCCCTCCTCGCAACCAAACTATGCCGCTTTCAATTCGAGTCTATCTAGCTATTCTCAAGTTCCGGCTCTTACGACATATGGAATGTCCAACCCGAACCCGGTGGACGTGCCGACATCTCTCATGACAAATCTCACGCCTTACAGTTCGACCCCGATCCCATACTCCAACGAACAATTCTCTTCTCTGGCTTATCCTACGAGCAACAACAACAACAACAACAGCAACTATAGCAATTCCATGCTAGCTCGAAGCTCGACCCCGTTACCGGTAATCTATGCCAATTTCCCACCGAATGGACCGGCCGAGCGCAAATCGTCCACGTCCCCGAGCTACCATAATACCGTCTCTTGGCCGAATGCAATCAAGGACGGGACGGAGTCGAATGTCAGGGCAAGTGGCATACAAAATTTCCAACCGCAGGTGCAGACTCAAAACGACTACTCTATCAAAGGACCTAGCATTTCAAGTGTGCCCACGCCACAGCCCTCCCTGCACAGTAATTATGGCGATGATGGAAATGCATCCTCCGAGGGGTTGCAACGCTGGTTGGCCGTCTCTCAGCAAAACAATCCTGTCAATAGCATCCTTCGCCTAGAGACAACCAGGCTGCATTCTGTCCATCACGCCCCTGTGCATCAATTGAGCCCGTACGAACACATTCAAAAAATCACGCCACTCGCAAATTCAAGTCTGAGCCACTATGCACGAGTCGAACAAACCTGGTATAGTCGCCTGTCCAGCCAAGGGCGGTGGCCTGGTGCGGACAAGCGATGGTATGATGTCCTGCAGGGAATGTCCGGTGACCTCTTCAACACAGTGAGCCCGACTTGTCCAATGTCGCCGATCGGCAGGAGGACTCGTGTAAGTGAAGCCTGTCGGCTTCGTATGCTCAATACCATCTATCCAGTCGTGACGAATCCTTACCATCCGCAATCGAAGGGCTCTGAGAATGATCACATCCGGGAGTTGACCCTCAAGACTTTCCCGTCGTGTGCAGCATTCGACAAGGCGCTTGACAATTACTTCTCCAGCTTTCTTCGCGAAGCACCGTTCTTGCATATGCCGGCCTTTTCGATCTCGACCTGTCATCCACTGCTGCTCTTCGTGATGAGCTGCATCGGCTTCGGGCTCGAAAAGACCAACGACGGGTGTCATTTTGTCCAGAGCAATTTTAATTGCATTCGAGACAGGATCGTGGCCGAGCTCGAGCGAAAGTTGACGGGCAGCACACGAGAGGCCATGTCCATCTTTGCTACGTCCTTCCTTTTCCTCAAGCTCGCGGCACTCATCAATGACCGCGACCATCTTTCACCATGTCAGCTACTGTACATCAGTCTGGTCAGTCTTGCGCAAATGAAGGGCATGTTTTCGGAATATGGTAAGCGTACCAACGTAGAGGTGTACAGCGGTTTCAACACACTGGAGGAGAAATGGCTGGCTTGGGGCCGAGTAGAGTCTCTCAAACGAATTTCGGTCAGTCTGATGCGACTTGATTCGGCCTATGGCACCTTTCTCAGAAGTGCTCCCATCATCAGGGTCGCCAACCTCGAGGTCCTCCTGCCGTGCGATGACAAATTGTTCGAGGCACCGAGTGCACACGCCTGGTATACTTTGCTCGAGGAGGAAAATTATCCGATCGTCATGCCCGCCATGACTCTCACAAACAGTCTGGACAGACTTGTCGGTACGACATACCTCAACTACTACTCTCTCCACGCTGTCCTCAATTATCTACAATTGCGCAGCCTTGACGCCTACCAAAAGCTTCTAGACTTTCAAGCTACACAAGAGGCTGATCAGTTCGTCCTGGTGCCATTCCAGTACTATCTCACAGAGCCCTCACTCCACACCATGACCTTGCATGTGGTAGCGTTCGTGGACTCTTATCGCGACCTTTTGCCACGATTTCCATCTGATTGGCAGAGAACAAACTGTCTGGTCTTCTGGCACTTCCTCTGTCTCTCCTTGACTATGAATCAGGACCTCTTCGAGATTGCGGCTGGCAGGGAAGGTCCAAGGGCTGCCACCAACGCGATTGACAGCATTGCGTTGTGGTCCAAGACTCCTGCGGCACGACGAGCTTTAGTTCACGCAGGCTCCATCTATAAATTACTGTCAGAGCGGACAAAGAGTGAGATGAGCTCGTTGTATGCAGCGTTTGCCACTTTCGCTGCTGCTCTCGTCATAACATTGTATGTCTTTGCTAATTCTGGTCTGGACATGGATGGTCCAGTATATGAATTGACCACGGAAGTTCAGTGGCAAGGTTTCGGATTAGCAGGCCTCAACGAATCAGCAACCACCATCAATGGCTCCAGCACTGAGAATTTTATCCTACACGGAGGTCCTTGTTTGTTCAAGGGCCAAACATTAAGAGGATTCAGCGCCGCTCGATATGTCCTCGATATCTATGCTGACCTCCTCAAGACTTGCGGCAGATACAACTATCGAGAAATGTCTCATATCCTGGTCATGATGAGCGACATGCTCAAGACTAACGGAGAGTCATGAAACAATCACCATCTTGCATTATCTACAAATTGTACTATAAAGATCGACCATCAAAGGGAAGATATCAGCATAGCATTTCGCATCGAAGCATAATTTGTACATTAGTCATCTCGGTGAATATCAAGACATACACATCGGATCAGTATCCTACTAAATTTTTGATGTGTCCCTTGCCATGCAACGCGTAATGCCATGAAACCCTTTCTCCTCATCAATCCGTTCTCACCCTGGAAATCTACTGCCTACGCCGTTGTCGACGGCGCATCCTCAAAGATCTTCAATCCTGGAATGACAGTCTTCGTCACGAATTCCTTGGCATTCACCGCTCCGGTCTGCAACTCCAGCGCACCAATGAGGGCAAGGAGCGTTTCGGAAGCGACCTTGACTTGTCCACTAGCCACCAGATTCTTCTCGTCCCTGGCCTTCCAGCGCATCAACTTGCCAAACTCGGCATGGGACAAGGCAAACCGCCCGACTCGCTCGGAATTCGACACGTCCTTGACTCTCTCCCGCACCAGACCATCGACGTCCCGTCCGGCGACGGCGGTGTCGGTAGACGTGGGTCTGGTGAGCAAGTACTCCGACACCCTCATCTCCAGCACCCTCCGGCCGAGAAACGCGAGTTTTTCATTATATCCCTCGACGCCATGACGGTGGGACTTGTGCGTGAATACTTGAATGGCGAGTTTATCCTCCAACCTGTGCGTCACGCCGAGTGTTGCCAGGATGGCGTGGTAGGATTGCGTGTTTATGGGAGCCTGTGTCGTCGTCGTCGTCGTCGTCGATTGTTTCGGTGTGGTGAGGGAGACGGCGCGGGGTTTGTATGCGTAGGTCCTGCATAGTCCTGGAACCCGGGTGCGTATCGCCGAGAATGACATGATGACTGGCAGGTACCTGTTGGTCGAGTCGATTCTGCTTTTATTGGGTGCCCATGTATACCGTAGATTGCTTTGGCGTAGGAGTTTTATAAATTTGTGTCGAGCCGAGCGAAACGAAGGCGCACATGGGATTTGTGGAGTAGCTACTGCATATCTAAGACGTTTGAGACTTTTACAGATGAATTCGATCGGAACTGAATATATTGTAGCGTCTGTGATGGCAAGGAGTCTGATATGACACCTACGAGGTGACAAGACGGCGAATAGTGACGGACATGTCGAAGGAATACATCAAGCAAGAGAAGCTGGGCGAGGGAACATATGCCGTAGTCTACTCCGGCCGTCAAGTCAGTACCGGCCGCACGATCGCCATCAAGAAAATCAAGATTGGACAGTTCAAGGAGGGCTTGGACATGTCCGCCATCAGGGAAGTAAAGTTTCTGCGAGAACTGCACCATGAAAATGTGATTGAGTTGATTGACGTCTACTCGCACAAGCAAAACCTCAACTTGATTCTCGAGTTCCTGTCTGCAGATTTGGAGCACCTCATCAAGGATAAATCCATCGTCTTTTCCGCGGCAAATGTCAAGAGTTGGCTCTTGATGATGTTGAGGGGATTGCATTACCTACACGCCAGATTCGTCCTCCACCGCGATCTGAAGCCAAACAACTTGCTCCTCTCCTCCTCTGGCGTGCTAAAGTTGGCTGATTTCGGACTAGCTAGGGACTTTGGTGCCGCCTATGCAAACATGTCGCCCAACGTTGTCACGAGATGGTACCGTGCCCCGGAACTATTTCTCGGCGCAAAGAGTTATGGCACAGGAATCGATATCTGGGCCGTAGGCTGTATTTTCGCAGAGTTGCTCCTTCGGAACCCGTACCTGCCCGGTGAGAATGACATGGGACAATTAAACATCATCTTTCAGGCACTCGGGACGCCCAGTGAGCGAGACTGGCCCGGGTTCAAGGAGTTGCCCAGTCATGTCGACTTTAAGCAGTACCCGAAACCAGATGCCCGACTACTCTTCTCCGCCGCGAGTGATGAGGAATTAGAGCTGCTTCACTGGATGCTTTCCCTCGATCCACTCAAGCGACCCACCACGGTGGAAGCGCTCAGACACAAGTACTTTAGCAATCTGCCCAGACCGACCGAGCCAGAAAAGTTGCCTTCTCGTGGCGGTGGACTGGCAAAGGTTGTCAATGATCTCAAGCGGCCTGCAGGGGACATGGAAGTTGATTCGAGTCGAGGCAAATTAGCACGAAAATTGTTTTGAAAATCATTAGAATCGGCATGGCGATGGCGTCTAGATAGCTTGAATGAAGGTGACTTGGGGATCAAACATAAATTGCCTTGAACCGTGAGCATTTCCTATGTTTGTCAAAACCGGAATTCTCACGAGTCAAAACAAGGGACACATGAGCCAAAGCAGGAGCACCACAAAAGTCCACCCCAGAAGCAAGCAAGGCGAGAGTAGATCAAGATTTCTCCTCGTAAAAGACACTAAGATTTCGCTTTAAAACTTATTATGCTCATTGCAGCGATTACTGTCTAAGCTGCAACGTTAAAATTCTCCTCCTCCTCAGCCTTAGGACGCGATTTAAGCACTAGAAAGTTAGCAGCTTGTACAATATCTTGGGCATCTGTGTCACCTAAAGGTTTTCCTTCGAGCTCGAGATAGATTCGTTGCACATCATCAGTTGTAGTCTCGAAGTGACTGGTAGCATCGTAACTCTTCGAGACAAAGACACCATCCTCTCCCTTCGTTGTTGGTTCATACAAATCAGTGATGTTTGTGAACTTGTCTAGAATTGGTCCAAGCAAGTTGAGACCTGGCCTGATCTCCTCCTGTGGGTTGTCCGTCTCAACAATGGTCGAGACGATTGCTAGGTAGTGGCCCTTGGCACAAACGTTGTGCGAGGCACTGACCATAGCAACATAGATGTCATGCTTTCGTCCGATCTGATTCTGGGGAATAATTATCTGCACAGAATCGACATTATCTGTGTTTGGAATTGGATGAGTCAATAAACATGTGCATCTGATGACTTTTCCGACCTTCTTGACCTTATCAGGGAAGTACGATGGATCACCGATGATCTTCTTCGCCCTTGCGACCTCTCCTTCACTCTTGACACCAACAGCTTTGCCACCTTCGTAGACGATCTCATCGATCTTCTTGTCGAGCATGTAGGTGCCGCCATAGATAGCAGACAGACGTGCGAAGCCCTGCGGCAATTCTCCCAGTCCATACAAGGGGTAGATATATGGTGATTTGCCGTATCGAGCCACTGATCCCAAGTATAATAGGATGCGATTATATGTCTCTCTGGCAGGCTTCCTCAAGTATTCGTCATCGAGATGAAGTGCCATTGAGTGGCCTATGAAGTCTTGTGTCCCTTTCTCGAGTCCAAATTTGTAGTACACTTCTGTCATGGTATTCTTATCGAGGTTGAGACCTTGGTGCGAGACGGAATCTTGTTCCTTGTAGTTACTAATGAATTCGAGGAATTTCTTCATTCGTCGTTTCTCAAACATGCCCATCAGCGATGACTTGATGGCCTCCATTTCCGTAGCTGGGACCTTGGCTATTCTGCCGTCCCTATAGACGTAAGAGCCTGAGATCTGTTTGAACTCCAAATATCGAGTGACGTCGGTATGCTTGCGGCAATTAGTTTGGTCAGTCTGAGGAAGTTGAAGGAGCTTACCACAAGCATATTCGTCAATTCACCATTAGCCATGAGGAACTTTGGTACCAGATCGATGGCCCAATCACGATCTCGACCAAGGGATTGTGGTGGTTCTTGTTGTCTGAACTTCTGAAACGTCTGAGTCAAGTTCAGACTAGCACTTTCCCTAACCATAGTCAGTAAAAGCTTCACCGATCAGCCCTGAATCGTACGCTCCGTAATAGTCATTCCTATCCTGTAGTCTGATTAGTAATGATTCCATGGTGATAGGAAGCAAGATTGTATACCATATGTAGGACCTTCTTGCCCTCGACACTGAGTAGTCCTGATAAGACACATTCTGTTAAACCAGTACCTATTCAAGTCAGAAATTCAATCTAATCAGGTGTTTGTCACACGCACCAAGCACGATGACATCGTATTCTTCATCCATGACTGCTTCAGCGCGCTCTTATCGCAAGGAGTGAGTCTGCGACAAGTGACATGATTGTGATGCACTGATGTATTGCAGAGGGAAACGCGGAGTTCCCCCGTTGCGACGTCAGCTCCATCGTATTGTCTCGCACTCTGCCGGCCAGAAATGAAATGCCGTTATGCTTCCTCTGGAATCAATTGTGGACAAGAGTAGATCTAGGCTGCACTAGTACTAGATGAGTTAGAGACTCTGATATTGTGTTATACCACTCACGAGACCATCCTTGAGGCATATTACGTGGCCACAACAGACCATTGACAAGAGGGAATAAGTACCGAACATCGTTGCCAGAACAAGTGCGGATATGTCGAACTATGCGAGCATATTGCGAGGCTCTCGTCTGATGGCTTTACCGCCCAATATCAAGTCATCCTCCGTACACGATTTACATCCGCTGAGTCCTGCGATCCGAACAAGTAAGGCTAGTCAAAATATTGGAGACTGGGGTTTAAAGCGAAATTTGCCTCGATTGAGGACATCCAACATCACCATCTCCGATATCGACACCCAAGAACATCAGACACCTTTCACCTCCAGCAACAAGTTCACGAAAGTAGTAGAACGATGGCAGGAGATGGGAATACCAGTACGAGCACAGTTGCCGCCCAGACAATATACGCAGCAGTCCGATTATCAAGCATCACTACCAGAAAACATAAATCGTGGCATATACCTTAGTACGGTCTCGAAGAGCGACTTGAAGCGATTGATCACCAGGGCCAGGAGATCCCGAGCACCATTCTTAGCGTCACAGGGACAAGATAAGCCGACTGTATACTCTGCTCAAGCGCTAGCAGAGACTAAAAAGAAAGCAAGAGAGTACTTGGGAATCATATCACAACCAAAACGTGGGTTCACTGTGCAACCTAATGGAGGCCTAGGGTATCACCCTCATGGCACCCTGTCACTCATCAATACTCCAGAAGGCCCTCGCGAAAGAACTCTGATGGCCAGATTGCTCCAGACTGGTAGGAGCACAACGTTTGTGGGTATGGGAGGAGTGTTAGCAGAACTCAAGCAGCGAAACGACAACGTCGCGGGCCGCAAACATGGTCGTGCAAACACCATAAAAATATACAATGGAGAAATGGAAATGACACACAATGGTGCGCTCAATGTCTCAGTGGAAGATGTACGTCCGAATGCGTTTGATAGACAACGCGAACTCGGAATCGCTGGCTTTGACGAATTTGACATACGTGATACTTCCCTTGGAGAAGAAGCATTCACGAATGATGAAATGGAGCCGAGCGAGAAGAGTCTCTTCTTGTCAAAGAAATCGAAGAACTCTGCCATTGGCAGTCTTCAGAGCCTGATTGCCAGCAGTCCAGTGAGTCAAGCTCCCAAAGACGAAGAATGATCAAGTCGTAGAAGGAGTGCATTACAAATCTTCATAGCATAGCAAAAGGCGCGAAATATTTCATCATTGTAATCATGAACCACGATGCTCGAAAGACTCCAACCGTCATATGTTATGCAAAGAGTAAGCCATGTAATGTAAAACCAGCGACATGTCAATTAAGCAAGTGGTGATCGCTGGATCGTTTATGCCACTCGGTGTCTAAATTATGTCCACAACTTGACGCTTTTGTAGATCTATTTGTCTTTACGCTTGAAAAGGCCCTTGATACCTTTCTTCTTCGTCGACGATCTCTCGAGTGCCGCTGCAGACTGTGACGTCGATTCTGTCACTTGCTGCGGTCGTTGGCCGGATGTACTGGCTCTATTCAGGGACTGGACGTCTCATTTCAGTCAGTTCGGGCCCAATCGGTGACTAGGACAATTTACCTGTTTCATCATCATCAGCTTCATATCCTTCTCGCTCACTCTCCACCGCGGCCGTATTTGACAGAACAGAGTTTGGCTGAACATGACCTGGAGCTTCAAGATGGGGCATGACCTCATCTTGATCAGCTGCGAAAGACTGCATATGGTCAGCATCATATTTTCTGTGCCTGCGAAGATACTCACAGGCTCCGGAATAGACACCATTCGTGATGGAGGTGGAGCAGGGAGTCTACTGGGTGGAGCAGTGTTCGGTACTGGAGGTGGAGGCGCTCTGCCAGTGGGGATCGAGGGAGGTGGCGGTGGTCTTGCTGGAGCATCTGTCCTAGCAGAATTTGTTCGTGAGACTGCATCGAAAGAACTTCGAGGATAATCTAGCGACTCTCGAGCATCGGAGTCCATGGACGGTCTGTAGGAGGTGTTACTAGTGGAGCCAAAACTGGACGATTTAGTGAATGCAAGGACAGGAAGCTACAAGGACTCACTAGCTCATCCTTTTTGAGCCACCGGGCGTATATTGTGGAGACTGAGCTGGCAAGCCAGTCGAGTCCATTGAGGTTCTCGTTGTCTTGTAAGTCGTTGGCACAGATGGCGGGCTTCTGCTGAATTCTGCGGATGGTACTTGATAAGGATCGCGCGGCAAGGGATTGACCTGGGGCGCATGGGTAGTGGGACTCGTTGGTGTATCAATTCTGAGGGCTTCCTGCTCTGGTCTGTCAGTTGCAATCATCTGTTGGGGTTGTACATGTGCTGAAATAGGACGACCACCAGGAATTGGTGGAGGTATAGCTCGAATTGGAGACAATGGCTGAGAGTCATCGATTGCACGATCTGTAGGGCATGTTGTGTGGATATCCACGTCGTTGAGTGATAGATTTGCTGTTGACTTATCGAGGTCCTCAGTCAACTTGGCTGCAGCTTCACTAGTTTGAGTTTTCTCAGAACGAGAAATGTCCGCTTGCATTGATGATGGCTCGAGAGTATAGGATCGATGTGTCTCGATGACAACATTTGTATGACTTTGCTCAGCATGCTCACTGCTAGGCGAGTTGTCTACTGCCTCAACGACAGCTGCAACTTGAGGCAATGGCGGAAGTCCTGGCATCGGAATCGGTGCTTGATGCTCCTCGTCTGCCTCTTGTCTAGGAATGCTGTTTGTCTTAGATGCTTTCGGCTTCGCGGACCGGCTGTTATTATTTGGTGGTCCGCCTATGCCTAGAGCCATGTGCATGCCCATACCCATGCCTCCACTCATTTTCGCCATTCGTGCACGTAGCTGCTGTTTCCTTAGTTCTTCTTCATCAAGTTCGTCCTCAGAAGATTCCGCCGCGGCTGTGCCATCCTGATCGACCGCCTCCGTACGATCTTGTACTTGACTACTTCCACTCTGTATATCTTCTTCATGGTCTGACCTCGATTCTTCAACATGGGTGTTTTGTCCGACAGGCTGAAACTTTTGAATTGGCATTACTGGTATAGCGGGAGGCTTTAAAGCAGAGTTGTGCGACTGAACAGATGCTCCAGTCTGCTGAGGATGAATCGAGTCGATACTGTTGTTGGTTTGTTGCCGCGATAGCAGAGAAGGACTTCGGGGAGTTTCTGAATATTCCTCGTGGGGCATTACTGGTATAATCGGTCTTGGATGAGTATTCGTAGTTTCAGTTGACGATATTCTGCTCAATTCGTCTTCGTCTGGCAAGTGTGCATGTGGTTCGGTCTTCCTGAGGGAAGACTGCTCGTGCTCAAGATCTGATTGAGAATGCTGATCGCTCTGATCATGCATAGGTTCCAGCGAGGATTTACTAGGCGTTTCAGTTTCGCGAATTGTCTTCTTAGCTGCGATCTGATTCCTTTCCGCCTGCAAAGCAGCAATACGGTCCTTTAGCGAGCCTACTTTGGGAGGCTCTTCGGATCTCGCTGATTCATGGGCGATCTCTTCATGAACTTTTGTCTGACTATGCGTCGACTCGTCCATGTGACCTTCGGTGGCCATTGGGGGCTTAGCTTTGGAGGTCGTGATGGGCACGTACGAGTCTTTGGAAGGTGGAGGGGCCACAAAGGGCTTCTTCGCCAGACTAGGCTTCGCCATTGGCTTTGGAGCGACTGGTACAGCTCCTTGTTTATTGAATGCTGCAATCCGATCTCGAAATGCATTCGATTTTGGCGCTTTCCCATGGTTGGAGAGACTTTCTTCCGTGGGCAGCGATGCATTTGTCGATTCTACATGTTCTACAGAAGGTTCATGCTCCACAGGCGCTGTCTGAGAGGTGGTAGATGTTTCGTTATGTGAAGCTAGATTCGAAGTAGACCAAGGCTCGGATTCTTGCATCAAATTTCTTGGACCGGGATTTCGCATCTCTACTTCGTCATCATTCACAATTCTGGCATCGTTGCTACCACTTGTGTCCGGTGTCTTGACTCTAGATATGAGCGTCTCCGGCTGCTCAGCGAGGTTTTCTTGGGCGCTTTCCGGAGACTCGTGAGTGGATGATTGGATAGCTTCTCCTGAAGTAGCCTGCGACTCCTTTTGTGCTGACATGCGAGCTGGCCGTGCTGGTGCCTTCGGAGCCTCAATAAGCTCTACGAAGCTTTTTGGAAAGATTCCTACTTCCTTGTCGCCGTTTGCTTTGATATAGGATCCATTGAGCCATTCATCGTCCTCCTTGGCGTGGACATGAATGACCTGTCCAACTTCGAAATTCAAGTCGTCCTCATGCTCGGATGTGTATGGATACAGAGCCTTGACATCGCATGGAGGGTGCATACTGCCTTGTAATAAGACTAGCGTCCTGCTACGAGTGCAGGCTTCCACTCGGAAAATACAGGCTTGCTATAGGCAAGTACAAGTTGTTTCTAGGCTCGTCAACTGCAGGTATGTGCGTCACTCCTGGGCGTATGCGCAATCGAAAGTGGAGTAGCATTTCTTGCCGGGGATCTGCCGCATCTGCATCAGGTCCTCACTACGTATACAGCTAAATCACTATGAAGACGACTTCGTGTGTTAGACAAACGTACAATGCCGGCGGTCGAGTTTTGTTGAGAATACCTAGCTATGTATACTATACTACTGAATGAACAGATTCTTGCGTCGATGTGATAAGCTCAGTGTTCAGCACTAGTACTGTTGACTAGAAAGCATGTCAAATTGCCATCTGTGGAACATCAATGTATGGATCAGGTGATCATACACATCGACCTTGACTTCTTCTACGGACAAGTAGAACAAGCAGCAAATCCATCACTGATCCGACTGCCTTTTGCTATACAGCAAAAACATATAGTGGTTACCTGCAATTATTTAGCTCGTGCAGCTGGAGTCAAGAAATTGCAGCTACTGACAGATGCAAAGCGTTGTTGTCCAGGCCTCATCATAATCAACGGAGAAGATATTCAGCGCTATAGGGATGCTTCCAAAGCTGTCTTCAGACATGTGCGGGCACTTGTCGGAGAGAACGTGGAACGACTTGGCATGGACGAACTATGGCTGGACGTGACACGTCATGTATCGGACCACTACAACGAGGTCTCCTCTGCAAGAGTAGATCAGAAGACTTGCTCCTGGCATCTGACTGATTCTTCTCAATTCGAATATGATGCTACCGGCTTTTCTGGTCATCTTGTAGGGAACGGTGCAGAGAACAAGAGTAGTGCTACTCTCTTAATGGCTTCTCACCTGGCTGCTTTTCTGCGCGAGTCAATCAGGTCAACCTTTTCTTTCACATCTTCAGCCGGTGTGTCCACAAGCAAGCTCATTGCGAAACTGATTGGAGATTACAAGAAACCGGACGATCAGACTACCATTTTGCCTGAAGAACACCAGGATTTTCTTGACACGGTCGAGGTCAAGAAGATTGCCGGCGTGGGTTACAAGATGCTGAAGATCCTGTATGAACAATTGGATAATGCACAAGCTCCATACCAGAGGTCAGCGGAAGTCCAGTTCAACGATCAAACTGAAGGACACGAAATTGAAGTGTCTACCCACTCAGAGTTGCAGGCGGTCGCATACGATGTCCTTGATGATGGAGATGAGTTCAAGCTCATATCGAAGGAGAAGGAAGAGCTCCTGAGTCGGCACAAAACGGTTTTGACAATGAAGCATGTTCGAACAGCAGTAGACCGCGTACGCCTGATTTCATGGTTTGGTGATGTTCAAGGGAAATGGTTTTGGGACATCTTACATGCACATGACCCATCAGCAGTGAAATCGGCATCACTTTACCCGAAATCAATAGGTGTGGAAGATTCCTTCTTACATTGCACGACGATAGAAGACGTTCGCTTTCGCCTCTTGGACTTGACGCATGACCTCATAGTAAGAATTGAAGGAGATCTGATGGAAAATGGCAGATATATGCGGTGGCCCACTATATTGCGGTTGACTCCTCGATTTCGAGGGGACCAGGAGCGTGGTGAATTGTGGCGGCATAAAAGGACAAGCAAAAGTACAGCATTTCCCGTTGACGTTCTTACAACCACTATACCAGTTGACAGGCGCGCCGAGACTCTAGTCGACAAAGTACTCTTGCCACTATTTGGCAAAATGGTTTCTCACAAGCTCAATTGGGATCTTTCCTTACTCAATGTAGGCGTCGCAGATTTCAAGATGTCTGCCCCGTCATATGGCATCGCAGACTACCTGAGACTATCAGAGACGTCGACAACGTCCAGAAAGCGATCAGCAACTGCATCTCAGTGTCCTGATGGGATAGATGAGGATACTTGGAACAGCTTGGACGAGACAACTCGTTCCGAAATTCTAGCTGACAAGAACATTCTTGCTGATCAAACATTCACGGGTGAACGAGCCACCCCTCCAAGAAAGAAAGCAAGGTCGCAAGAAAAGGAGTACCCTGAGAACTTGGAACACACTCCTTCGGTTCTGGCAGAAGAAGTGTGGCCAGACGAGGACGAGCTTGGACAACTTTGTGAAAATTGTGCCTCTGTGATACCTTTATTCGCACTAGACGAGCATATCTGCACTGTGTAAACATCAAGAGCATTCGTGAGTTTACTCTTGGTGGTTGTGTCCTAGCTATATGATCGAGACAGATCTTGAGCGACGACTGTTGTACAACCACAATCTGTCCTTGACAGCTTCTATCAAGTCGAGTCTGCAGTGTGGAAATCCCAGCTCAAGCTTGTGCAGTCTGAAGAGACTTACTGTACACCTGCATGCACTCGTACGCTTGATCTGAGTGATCAGTGCCCAGCTGTGGGTGGAGGCCCGCAGGAGAGACAAGCCATGGCAGGAACGCCCCGCCAAAATTGCAATTTGTGGTGATAATTGGGCCCGATAGAAGTAGCACTTAGAGATTAGGATTTATCAGGCACCCCAGGTCTTCTAACACACCTGCATCATCACATACGCCGCCATAATGAGCGCAACATTGCCCAATAAACAGCTGAAAAAGCAACACAAAGTGACGAAGAAGAAAAAGAAAACGATAGTTCCAGAAAGCGACGAGTCCGCGCTTGAGGCTACTGACTCCGACAGCGACACGTACGAGTCAGGCAGGAAAGGCAAACACAAAAACTCCTTCAGCGACGATGGCAACGACTCAAAGCTCGAGGACGATACCTTTCTGCAACACTCAGCTTCCATCAACCAAGATATCAGTCCTCAGAAAAGAAAACGATCTCTCTTCCCATCAGACCTTTTCGATCTACCAGACGGTTCCGAATCTGGTCAAACCTCTGGCAGTCTGAATGAATTTGACTATGCTGACCTTGGGGACTCGGAAGACGATCTGGATATCGAGCGCTTCGAAGGTGAGACTCTGATACAAGAGGAAGAAGATCGAAGCCTTCTCGAGAGTAAATTTCATGTTGTAGATGAGTCGCAGCCGTTCGCATATGCTATCGAGGACGAAAGTGATCACGCAAGTAACTCTGAGGAGTTCTGGATTGAAGACTTCGATGCTCTGACAGGCGGTGCTGCTGTTTTGGAGAATGCAAGCTTGCCTAAATTCCAGCTGGTGCAAGAGGACAGTCTGGAAGCTCAACTAGAGGAAGACTTTTTCCTGGGCTACATCTCTTCAGAGGGCGAGGAAGAAGCAGATTCGGTGGGGGATGAGGATGAATCGCCCTTTGCCCATGATGAGGATGATGACCGAGTGGGTTGGGAATGCTTCTTCTCCGATGGAGACTCTCATTCTGAGTCGCCTGAGGATGATGACAGCGAAGGAGGCACAACAGATGATGAGCCGTCGGCTGTCATCATAGCTCGGCACAAAGCTGCAAAATTGGCTCCAGTGACTCCTGCAAAGATTATACCAAAGACTAATCTGACATCGTGTCTGAAACAGACTATGGTCATGAATGACGACACACCGTCCAAATCTATTTCCAGCACACCAGTCAAGTTAAACACGTCACACAAACCTCCAGTTCTGGGCACCTGGACAAGGGACAGTAGGCGTCCAACAGGCATAATCGATGGTATGACGACCCACTCACCTGTTGGGTCCTTGACAGCAGCTGTGAAGTCAAAGAGCTCGAAAAAGGCAGAGGCAAAGCCTTATGATGCTGTCGCTGAAGCAATGACATCTCTAGACGATATTATGTACACAAACGACTTCGAGACTCCTGAGCCAAGAGACACAAAGGCACCAGTGAGCAAATTCAACCGCCCTATTCAGGTCGGCGCATTCCGAAAAGGTCAAATGAGAAGCTCAATGTCAAGAGAAGATTCTTTCAAGGACGAATGGTACAACATGACATCTCGCAACAGGGAGCGCACTGGTCGTACGAAAGCTACTCCTATACTTGGAGTAGCGTCAGAGTCACTTTCACGCAAGGACAAGAGACGTCGTAGGAGGATGAAGGCAGCTGCCGGTATGAGCGTGGGAGGTAGCACGTTTGGGGGTTCGACCTTTGGAGGATCCATCGATGACCAACAAAGCGACAATGAATACAATGATGGGATCGAGCGTGCTGGACTTGGCTTGGGACCTCCTGTTGAGTCTCTGTTTCTGTTTCATAATTACTGATCATCCAGATCATGACCATGTATGTCCTTCGATCATTCTAGCATGAGCGTTTATGGAGCTTGAGCGAATGAGATAGACTAGATTGTGTACGTAGAGCCAGACAAAGTATGTGCCATTATTGAGTCTTATTGCCTCTTGTTGATGTCGATATATATGTCCTCAGCTAGTGAAACTCTCATGGCTGCAGCTAGATCTGCCGCAGGTCATGATCACACAGATCTGTCTTAGCATTAATACTCATCTCAGCAATGTACTGATCACACGGGTACACTGTCATGTCCGACACGGCTGTGATGCTTCAGATGTTCCCTATGGTTGGTACAGTTGATTCTGGACTTATATGGATTGTATAAAGCTGGACTTAAGGCATTCATCCATCTCACAAAGGAGCCGTGTACTACGATTCAATCAGGCTCTTATGACGGACCAACAAGATCACGCACAACAAAAGGAATCCTCGACCACCTTCGAGGCACAACCCATTGATCTGAGCTACACGCAGTACTCTGATGACAACATATATGACATCGAGGGCATCAACGAATTGCAAGAACAAATGATGCAGATTGAGGAGATCAATGGACAAGTCACAACACAACCAGAAAATGGCACAAAAAGTACGGAATCTCATCATCAAATTAACGAACCAGATGATGGTCGTGCGAATGAGGAACCGTGGACTGATCGACAGATGGGTGATCGAGAGTCCGACGAGTGTCGAGTGATGGATGAACAGATTGTTGAGCACTCGAGTGCCAGACATGATGCGCAGCAATCGAGTTCCATGCAGCAGGGCCATCACGAAAGCGACACCTTGAATTCTGACGAAACGCTACACATTGACTTGGACCCGGAGTTTGAAAGTTGGACTCAACGTGGGTTAGTGATTTGCTGCAGGGACTTGAAGTCGGATTAATAAAGTAGACAGGAACTTGCTTTGGAAATCAATGCTCTCTTATCGGATGTGATTAGTGAACGCCAATACCGCAGAGGTGTACTGAACGCTGCAGCTACACCATTGATTGCCCAAAAACGAAAATTGCTGCGACGAGAAGCAGCATTGACAGAGATTGGTGTGCTAGCTGATTTTTCTGTAATGTAAGAGCTGATAGGTCAGAGGCACAAGTCAAGGAACAAGGTCAGAGACTTATGCAGGGGTATCAATGACACCTGCTACACACCGAGCAATAAATGTGGTTAAAGAACTTGATTCCGCTGATCGATGCTAAGTAAATGTTGTTTGATCGTAAATCGCAAACCACAGACCTCCCCAAAGACTCTTTTCGTCGCTCTAGTTCCTTCGTGGTCGTCGCTCGATCGGTGCATTCTATTATGTTTTTAGTCATATCCAGAATAGACTCGTGATATCTTACGATGACTGGTGCAACGACGGTAGCGTGGATGTTGTCGAATCCGAGCTGCTTGAGCAGATCCTTGGTGTTTGGGTCGATCTCAAGGCCGGTAGCTGAGGTATCCAAAGCAGAGACTTCTGGGACGTATTGATCCTTTCGTTCTCGCTCCTCCTCCTGCAACTTGAAGGAAATACCACGGACTGGTCCTCGCTGAATTCGCTTCATGAGATGCGTCGTGTATCCTGCAATCTTGTTTCTGAGACGCTTCGATGAGATGATGGCGATCTCATCACAGATCTTCTTGTTGGTGTGGAAATCGAGGGTGAGTCTTGGGTAGAATTTCTCAATGATGACTCGCGATGCACGCTTGGTGGTCTTTGTTCTGACTTTACCCATGATGTATTATACTGCACTGGTCAGCACCACTCCGTTTCGCAACCAGAAAAATGTATATGAGTGTGTTAGAGACAAAGCGTGACTGTGAGACTGGTGGAAGGACGAATCAATTTATTGTAGGTTCAATGTACAATTTCGTTAGTATTTGTCGCAGATTCTTGTCGTAATGTCACGCCTCAACAACACTGTCCATACATTCTCCAGCCATTACAAACAAGTACTCACTGAGAAAGAATTGACCTTGCTAACTAGACTGGTGAACGACTCGATTTGATGATTTGAATACCTCAACGCGGGACACTCGATTCCGCCCAAATTTTCGCTACTGAGCAGTCTTGCCGTTCAATGAATCTTTAATTAAAAACGAACCTTCATCTGTGAATCTCGGCACGTGCCTTGACTCTTCTCGAGCATACGACACCGAGATATACGAACACTTACCGCATTTCAGCCGGAACTTACCAATTCATGGTTGCCAGTTGTGGAGCAGCATTACAGTACTTGCACAGTACAAATGAGATGCATTCTAGACGCAGTTCTGTTCGCGACTGGCACGGCTCTAGGTGACTAGTTCTCGACATAGAGACACATCACTTGCCACAGAACACATGTGTTGTCATTATTGAATCAGGTGTGGCCGTTTCCCTCTCTCTTTGTGGACTAAGCTTGAGTGAGGATGTCTTCTGACTCGAAATTCTTTCAGAAGGGTAAAGGTAAGATGTGCCAGATCACTCCCAATCGAATCATCTGACATCGAAACAGTCCATGAGTTCAGGACTGAGCTTCAAATTTCGGAGAAAAAGGACAAGGCTCATGCGAAGAAGCGAATCGTTCTTAAAAAGATAGTTGCTAATATGACTATGAGCAACGATATGTCTTCCCTCTTTCCGGACATCATCCAATGCATGGCGATCCAACAACTCGAAATCAAAAAGATGTGCTTTCTATTTCTGATCAACTACGCACGCCTGAAGCCTGAGTCGGCTTTGGACGCACTGCCTGTCCTGTTACACGATCTGGAGGACCAAAATCCGCTAGTAAGAGCACTGGCACTTCGTACGATGTCCTATATACACGTCAAGAACATCAATATTGCAATGATTAGACCTTTGTACAAGTTACTGTCGGACGACGATCCTTATGTGCGGAAGACGGCGGCCATTTGTGTGGCTAAATTGCATGGTCACGACCACAAGTTGGTAGATGATGACTCAAGACTGCTCGGGATGCTACGTGATCTACTCGGAGATGTGAACTCGACCGTGGTTGCCAATGCTTTGATGGCTCTCATGGACATATGTGAACGAACTGATGGGATGAGATTGAATCTCAACACGAAACAAGCGACAAAAATGGTGGCCGCCATGAACGAGTGTTCTGAATGGAGTCAAGCTTACGTGCTTGAAGCGTTGATGAGCTACATCCCACAGGAGCCTGGCGATGCGGAGGTCATCGCTGAACGAGTAGCTCCTCGGCTGCAACACTCGAACGCCAGTGTTGTACTTACGGCCGTTAAAGTCTTATTGTACATGGCCAATTACATTGCTGATGACGGGGAGGTCCAGGCTTTATACCGGAAGATGTCTCCGCCACTTGTGACACTGTTGTCGAAAGGTCCGGAGATACAATTTGTCGCCCTGCGCAACATTGATTTGATTCTCCAGAAAGCTGCAGAAGTTTTACGTCATGATGTCAAGGTTTTCTTCTGCAAGTACAATGATCCCATATATGTCAAACTTGCCAAACTCGAAATCATTGTCAAACTTGCAACCGCGGCGAATACCGAGCAAGTCTTGCCTGAGCTGCAGGAATACGCGACCGAGATCGACATTGACTTTGTGCGAAAGTCGGTCCGCTCCATCGGGCGTCTAGCGGTGAAAATAGAGGAATCAGCCACTCAGTGCATCGAAGTCCTGCTAGAATTAGTTGCTACCAAAGTGACATACGTTGTGCAGGAGGCTACGGTCGTGATCAGGGACATCTTTCGACGGTATCCAAACCGGTATGAGTCAATCATTTCAACGCTATGTGAGCACCTGGACAGTCTCGACGAGCCGGAAGCAAAGGCTGCCATGATTTGGATCATTGGCCAATACGCTGATAGAATCGACAACGCTGGACAATTACTTGATGATTTCCTGTATACCTTTGTTGAGGAGAGCACAGAAGTACAATTGGCATTATTGACCGCTACTGTCAAGCTTTTCATACTACGACCCGCGGCTGGGCAAGATTTAGTACCTAAAGTCCTGAAATGGGCGACAGAAGAGTCTGATCATCCAGATGTCCGTGATCGAGGCTACATGTACTGGCGGCTGCTGAGTACTGATCTGAAGGCAGCAAGAAGCATTGTCATAGGACAAAACCGTACCATCACTTTACAGTCGGACAATTTTGACCCCAAGACACTTGAAGAGCTTTGTTTGAACTTGGGGTCACTTTCATCAATCTATCAGAAGGTCCCCTCTACATTCATGAGAAATGCTAAGAAAAAAGAACTTCCAGACTCGAGAGTGCTACAAGACAAAAACCGGCCGTCATTGAGACGAGCGGACACAATGGAACTCAATCACACGCACCGCGCACAGTCCGGCAGTGTGGTTCCAGATACTGTCATTAGCGTGGCCACTCGGAATCCATATGCAAATTTCATGCAAATGGACAGTGTTCCACCAAACATGAGCACTTCTGGTGTTGGAGGGCAACCTGTACAAGCCACATCCAACAATCTCATCGATTTCTAAGGATACTTCACATAAGCACTATTTTAGCTCTTCTATTACCTCAAGCGTCTGGCATCCTTGAGCAGGACTCGCATATCCATAATTTAATGATAAATATAATTATGAGCATGGAGATCATGCATATGGACTCTATCTCCTATTCCTGAATTTCGCTGATCATCAAAATCACTCGTGGCACGTTGAAGTGTGATCAGTGATCAATTGCGTTCTCCCGAATCTTTGCCGTGTTTGCACAACTCCACAATATAGATGTAGACACAAGTAATGGTACTTTGTCTCTAAAAGTGGTCTCAACAGAAGAACTTAGACTTAACATTCTAGCTACCATGTCCTGGGTCGCTGCTCTTGAGAGACAACCTGTCACGTAGAGATCTTTCTCCGTATCTTATCTTGCACTAATCGTTGCAGCACGAAATCAACCATTCCAGTGGCAGATCCGCCTGGATTTACTTCCATCAGCAAGGTCGGTGCATGTCGAATAGCAACAGTTACACGACTTACAAGGGTATAGAAATCAAACAAGCAAGTTTCTACACAACAGAGCGCGACGACAGATCGTGAGACTCTGCAGGTCAAAAAAGCATGGGAAATCGCCATTGCTCCACTAAAGTCACTACCCATGTCCGCCATCATGACGTGGTTCAGTGGATCGTCCATTCAAATATTCAGCGTCATGATGACTGGTTCTCTCTTCTGGAACCCGCTAAAAGTCCTCTTCTCAAATCCATTCGCAGTCTTCACCAACCTGGACAACGAAGCCACGCACGATCGTCTGTTCTTTCCAAAGGTCGTCTTTGTGGTTGGGCAATTATTGAGCATTGCGCTTGGTCTGGTCAAGTTGCAGTACATGGGCCTCTTGCCGACGACTACAAGTGATTGGCTGGCTTGGGAGGCATATGTTCCGGTACGTGACGCAGTGCTGTAAAATGCCCTGGAGCTAATCGAAACGTAGCCTGCAACCACGGTTGAATTCATTTAGGTATGCCGAAAGTTGTTGCAATTGGTGGTAAGACAGAAGTGGCGCTCAGTCGACGCTATCTGCGTCGCTCGTTTGGCCGTCGGCCTCGACTTTGCCCTCTGCGTCAAGATCAAAGTCTTTCATAGCCGCTCGAGCTTGTTGCATGAGTTCTGCTACCTTGTCTTCGCCAGCCCAGTCATCGCTGGAATGGTCGACTTGATGCTCGCGAGCACTAGCAAGTGCCTTGAGTACCTCCTCCTGCTCTGCCGGTGTCAGATCCACCATCTCCGAATAATCCGGTTCATCATTTTCGGAGTCATCGGATGAATTTGGTGACGATGCGAATAAGGTCAACAGTCGTTGAGCTTCAACCTCGTCTACTTCATCATTTGCATCTCCCGGCGTGTGCAAGTTCGAGCCGTGACTCATGACGACATTAGTAGGCACGGAAGGAAACTCGATAGCATAGTCATCAGGCTCTGGTTCAACATGATCTTCAGAAATGCGAAGAACACTCCCTGGCGAACTGCTGTGCACGTCAATATCTCTATCTTCCAGCGAATTGATGCCTGCATCATCAGGAGCGACCTCGTTCTTCTCTACACTTCCTCCATCAGCTTCTCGAGCGACCGGCTGATGGACTTGTGGTAGAGCGGCACTCGCCTCCTTATTCATGTCTTTTGCTTCCGAAGCTCTCTGTGGCTGTAGTGCGAATGAATCCACCATGAGTTCTGCATCAGACACCCAAGTCTGAGACAGTATCCAATGCTCAATGACGCCTGTATCTGTACTTTTTGTTGTCTTCGTTGTCCTTGACTCCTGCACCGTGACGTCCGCATCATTTGCGCGTTTGTTGTATTTCGTCAGTGTTGCCTTGTCAAGTAATCGCAGCAACGGCAATCGTGTGATAGCTGAATGCTCAAAAACTTCCTCAACCACTCGCTTCACTTCCTTCACGGCTTGACTCGCCGACTGATTCCTCCGTGCGAGCACCGCCATGTCAAGAATTTTGCCCACGACAAGAGAAACTCTACTCTTCCTGTTCTCCTCAAAGCTGGCTTCGATGATTGATAGAATCACGGCATGTATCAAGAAATTCCTAAAGAATCTTAAAAAGTCATCTACCGAAGGACAAGACTTGACAAGAGACAAAGTGACGTCGTAAATCTCCACTGCTGAACCGATAGTCAACAAGTCCTTACCGCCGGCACCCATCGTGTCGACTTGACGTTGCACGCGTACACGTTTGGCGCGTAAGATTTCTCGTTGTTCGAGTAGTGAACGGTGCGTCTTGACTGGTGTTTTAGACGTCAATTGAGCCATCAAGGAGTCGATGACCAGTACATCGGCCTCGACCTTTCTCAATGATGCGACAAGTGGAGGAACGGGAATGTTTGGTGTCGAGACATTGTCCTTGACGTGCATGATTTGCAACGACTCATGTCTGTCCTTTTCCTGGCTCGTCTTTTGTTTCTTCTTGTGCCGCGATTGTTTGACGACGAGGTCGATCAAGTCATCGACCATGTCCCTGCATCCTTTCAAGACACTCGCAGGGTCATCTCCCGAAGGGCCCATCTCCGAGAGAGAACCGTACGGTGTTGCCGATAACTGAGAGATCTCATTCGAGAGAGTCTTTAGCAGGAGTTTCCAACGAAGTTTGTCATCCTTTGAGGACGTGAAAGAGTCAGGCATGAGTGACTATACTGTGACTTGCTCCGTCGCAGGCTGCACTGGTTCAGCAGCCCATCAAGTCGGATGAATAGGCAAGAATAGTGTTTCTTCCAACGAGATGAGCCTTACAAGGAGCAGGAGATTATAGAAGGCAGTCAGGTATCACAAAGCATATCAAGCACACTCAACGGAGCCAATCTGCTCTTTGTTCCTACCTAGCATCGCTGCAGCTGAAGAACCAAAGTCTTGTAGGCGCATTAGATTTTGATCACGATCAGCTACTGATTACACTCATTCTGAACAAAGAATTGTGGAGATCCAGAATGAGAAGTAAGTCTACACCATATTCATCATAAACTAGTCTATGCGTAAACGTTGCTAGACTTGCTCTTCTTCATTTGCACCTCGGCTATCCCATCCATAAAGTTCTCGTGGACAACCTGATTCTGACCTTCACGAAGTGCAATCATACCAGCCTCAACACAAACAGCCTTCAGCATTGCAGCATTGTACTCATCCGTTGACCTCGCAAGTTCTTCGAAATTGACACGATTGTCGACCATCATCTTGCGCGAGTGGATCTGCAATATAGCTGCTCGCGACTCTTCATTCGGCAGGGGAAATTCAATCTTGCGATCCAAACGACCGGACCTCAGAAGTGCAGGATCCAGTGTATCGACACGATTCGTAGCAGCGAGCACTTTCACCCTAGAGTCAGAGGAAAACCCATCTAGTTGATTGAGCAACTCCAACATCGTCCTCTGTACCTCTCTGTCACCGGACTTTTCAGAATCAAAACGCTTCGTACCAATAGCATCCAGTTCGTCAATAAATATGATAGCAGGTGCTTTCTCCTTCGCCAGCGCAAAAGCATCCCTCACTAGCTTGGCACCATCACCGATGAACATCTGTACAAGTTGAGGAGCAGCAAGCTTCAGGAAAGTGGCCTTGGTCTCTGCGGCACATGCCCTCGCTAATAAGGTCTTTCCAGTTCCGGGTGGTCCGTACATTAAAGCACCCTTCGGAGGCTTCACGCCCAGAGTCGCGAACTTCTCCGCCTGTTGCATGGGCAGCACGATGGCCTCGACCAGCTCCTCGATTTGTGTACCCAGACCTCCGACATCATTGTAGGTCTCCGTCGGCGACTCATCGACTTCCATGGCTTTGACACGCGAATCATACTCGGCTGGTAGTGTGTCCAGCACAAGGTAAGAGTCCTTGTTGACTCCGATGAGATCACCAGGCTTGAGTGAGTCCGAGTCGACGAGTCCTATCAAGGGCAAAAAGACAGTCTGCCGTGTAGAAGTCTTGATAACAGCAGATTTGCCTGCTCGTGCAGCATCCTCGTCAGTAGTGCCGCCTTCCTCTGATTCCTCATCAGATGGTTTCATGTCTAATATTTCTACTACGTTGCCCACTAGATATGGCAATTGTTTATTATTCTGTATTTTCTCCTCATTATCCTTGATTTTCTCATTCATTGTCGTTTGTTCGTGTGTCAGTCGTTGGTATTCGCTCCTCATGATTTTAATGTCGTTATCGAGCAATCTTGTGCGATTTATGAGCTCATCGGTACTGGAGTTGAGTATTTCAGCATCTATGGGCTCTTCGCCTTCTCCCATAGAGGCATCTCCTTCGCCTCCATTAGCACTTTGCTGCTGTTCCTCCAAGGCAGCGAGGTCTTCTAGCGTTGCCATTAATCAGACTTGCACTTTGTTCTATGTGTTCTCCTCTGGAGGGGTGATCAGGAAGAACTGAGTGTAAGTGAAGAAGATCAAGAAGTCAAGTGTTGTGATACGCACACCGGTTCGTCTATACCTGCCCAAAGAATCACAATGGGTGGTTGATTTCGTTTCAGGAGCTTGTGCGAATACATCTCATATGGTAATGCGATTCACCAGCACGAGAGGACGCGACACATGTGTTGGAGCTCCTCTTGGCCATTCTTGCCTGGTCCCCAGCACTCTAGCATGCTGGATACATATATGGACCTGCAGTCAGATGCATATGTTGCAATGATGAACTTTGCAAACTGTTGCATTCGAGCAGTGTCATGAGTCAAGCTTCTCACAGCAAAGCTTCATGTCGGAGCTCGTGTTGTGCATTCTCATCATAAAGTGCTGAGGTATGAGCTCGCGAAACGAGAGTGCATACATAGGGTTCACCAAGCATGTTGTATTTCTCGCACATGTACGATTGCAAGTCATGGCTGTTCACGTTAGTCAAAATCTAGCTATGTCCAAGGAACAAGACCGTCCTCAAAGAACGAATTGCCAACGCGACATCTCGGTGATGCGGTCATTCACAATCGTCCACCCTCACGACGCGTCACTCTCTAGACAATTTGGCGATAAAGCTTGTTCTGCCTTACTGAGGGAACATATCCGTGAATGATTTGGCCAACCACCCAAGCTATCTCCATAGATAGCAAGATTAAGCAGTGTTGATTGCATTTGCTGCTCCGCAATTGGCAAGTCTCCGTGGTTCCATTCAAAGCAGCAAGCTGCTCGTATGCTATGTCTGTGTCAACCTTCCAGAACACATGAGATCACTTTTGCATGCAGGTTCCGCCAATATCCTGATATCAGGTGACTAATATGCGGAACATGAAGCGCTAAGATTGCCCAGAGTCGTGTAGTCTGGAGCATAGATGATACACCATCTTCCTGTCACAATGATATGTTGCGGGGTAAAGAACACCTTATTGACGGACCACTCCCCACTTCCCCGGTGTCAGATAAGAGGGAGACCATCATTGGCGGGCCTTGTCGCGATCATCCGAACGTGGACCCCTTTCAGCTGCTGTACTAGTACTGGTATGAATTTACAGCTCGACGATCACGGCTATTTGCGTAAATTCGCGCCGTCCTAGCAGATCGTCACCCACATGGCACTCGCGCAAGTGGTATCTCGAGCTGTGCTGTTCGTGGCCCTGGCGGTCCCAAACATATGGATCTTTGATCTTCGTAAAGTGATCTTTTCTTGCGCTTTTGGATCCTGTCAACAGGCAAGAAGGTAAAGAAGCGAATATGTACTAGTAAGGTATCAGCTATATAGTTGGGATGCTTCTCCGCATTGGATTGACAGATTGGTATACGTGGTGGATCTCATACCTATCTCAGACTCCTTCTTGGTTCGTCCGGGGAAGGATGGGTCTAGACCTAGAACGCATGTGATTCTCCGCATCGCAACTCGAATTTGGCGCACTTCAGATGACATGTGAGCGTGTAGATCGCTTGCGATCATGCTATGAGGACTTGAGCTGGCGCATCGTGCAGCTGATGGTGGACAAATTATGTGAAAACGGAATTTGCAACTGTCTTGAGCACTTGCAAGCAACTAGGGAATCACGAGCTGCCGTCAAATCCGGATTCGTGTTATGAAAGGATCTGCATATGAAAGAGTGATCACTATCACCAGCTGCCGGCTAGCGATGGCCATGATGGGTCGACGACAGGAAGCGAGGAAGCGCTTCCCATCACAGCCCAGGATTTCTGCAGTCAGACTACGAAAAGTACACAGTACTAGTAGTCCGGCATGACTCCGGTGCAAGACACGCCATCGGACTGATTACTGATCCGTGCCGGCGTGACGTCCATGATTTCTTCAGCTTCCAAGGTTAGCACGCGCGCGAAGCGGGCCCAAATGGGCGAATCTCAGTGGGATGGATTTACCGAAAAGCATGTGAAAAGGAGAAAACCGGAGCAGTAAATTTAGTGGCTGGCGAGGCTTTTTCTTGTGGATGCAGACAATTGCCATTGGTGGGATATGATTTTCCCCTGTAGGTCCGCGGGGTGCTTTGGCAGCAGCTGCAGATGCTCGTACACGCCTCTCCTTGTCATAGTATACGAGGCACCTTCATCGCTTAAAGCATACCGCCCTCAATCTTGGCAGCAGGACGGTCTTTGCTCATCAGCGGAACGTCCAACATGATGAAAGAGCTCATATGCATATGTCAAAGTATAGGAAACCATGGTCCGGGCATTGATCTTGCAGAGAGGCCACTACAACACATATGCATCTGCATATGAGAGTTCGTGCACGTGCAGATGACTTTGTTCGGAACATGTACACATGTACTGCTGCCATAACAGGTGTGGACTTTGCATCAGTAGACAAGAGTGGTCAAGAAGCAGAACATGAGCATAGCATCCGTCAAGAACATGTGATGACGTTGAGATTGACAAGAGACAAGTGAGGGATCAATTTGTCCGTTGATCCGGCCCGATGGGCTGGCCAAAGCAGGAAGGGACAGTCAGACCTTACTTTGACTCTTTAGGCACAGCTGCCGGTGGAGGACTGGGGGCGGGAGATGCTCCATACTGGTGGAAGAACCAGCGATCAAAATCCTTGCGGCTGGTGGGCCACTTCCTTCCTTCAATCACAAGCTCAGCGACGCCTCCGGTATTCCGCACTCTCACGTTTCATTTCCAAGGTTTTCTTTCCCTCTTCTTCCTTCCACGCATCCACTCACCACTCACTCACCCACCCACTCACTTACCCACCCACTTGCACTCTAGCCTCCCGGCACCAGCATAAACTCGAGTCTCCCTCCCAGTCTCTTTGTGTGTGTCTCCAGTCTCGCTACCAACGTTGGAAGGATTAGCTGCGTCTCCTTCCCCCCCCTCCTCCTCCCCCGTCCCTATCTCCCTCTGTCTCTGCCTCAGTTCTCCTGCACTCACGCCATTTCCATCCATCCCGTCCCATTCCATTCCATCCCAGCTTTACCTATCCTCTCCTTCCACCCTCCATCCTCCCACTCTGCTCATTCACCCACCCACCCACCCACAGACAAGTCTTACAAGTCTCTGCGTACGAACAAACACTTCCCTGTCCTTCTCAGTCTCTGCGCCAAGTGTCATCAAGTCCCTTGTCTGCCTCCAAGTTCTTCTGTCCCGGCAATTCGCTGTCGCTCCGAATAGAAGGCAAAATTGAAGAAATCTCAAAAGTCATCGGCCAACGTCAGAAAAGATCTGATAATCGAACCACAAGTCTTTATCGCATTGAGTACAACCTCGGGCCAACCCTGAGCGTAGCGTCATGCTCAATAATCCATTCTCTCAGTCATCAGTCTCGACCCCTTCAACGCCAGCACAGACACAACCCGGTAGCAATGGCACCACACCCGGATCTGCAGAATTGCCCCGGCCTTACAAATGTCCAATGTGCTCAAAGGCTTTCCATCGTCTAGAGCATCAAACAAGACACATTCGAACTCATACGGGGGAGAAACCCCATGCTTGCACATACAATGGATGCTCCAAGCGATTTTCACGTTCTGACGAGCTGACCAGGCATGCGCGAATACACACGAATCCTAATTCCAGGAGGAACGGGCGAACAAGCAGCAATGGAAACGGTGTTAGTATCAATGGCCACCATGGACACGAATCTCAAAATAACTCTCCGGATGTATCTCCTCCAAATTATGCATCGACCATTCCGAACCAGTACTCTACCGGAAATTCGCACGAATTTGACGAGATGCATGTACTGGCCAATGCGGCCTCCCAGCAACTCGAACAAGAGAAGGCTCGATCAAGCTATCTGAATAACTCATATTCAGTGCCACAACGACACCCGACGTTCTCTGCAAACACGACGTATCATGCTAATCATCACTACACGGTCTCCCCATACAACAGACCATCTCTGACGATGTCCCGACAACACTCGCAAGAGGATGAAGATCATTTATATGGCCACGAGTCTCACAGATCCAAACGGTCACGACCAGGCAGTCCTGTCTTCAGCACTGCTCCAAACAGTCCACTGATGTCTTTGAAGAGATCACCGACACCAGACCACACGCCACTTGTGACTCCGGCGCATTCTCCGCGATTGCACCCGAGAGAGCTTGATGCTCTCCATGGCATACATCTGCCCTCGATCAGACAATTGTCCCTACGAGGAGCGCCGCCTTTCCTAGCTCCTCTCGAAGTTGATCCATTCCAGCCGGGTTCGGGCTACAATTCACCGCAGAACCCAAGACACCAAGCTCCATTCAATGCGATGAAACTTTCAGATATATTGGAAAGCACCAGCACAGATCACGATGGACGGACCTTGCCCCTACCACGAGTCTCGATCAATGATCTGATTTCGCAATCGCCCGGGGCCGGATCGAGCACATCCGGCAATATGTCGGGATACGTGAGCGGACATCGGAGCAACTCAAATAGTGCTCCACACAGCAGGAACAACAGTCATTCCAATCTGAAAGAGCTGAGATGAGGCCAATTAAGCAGATTTATCTTGATACCAGGTCTCGGAAATCAATAAGCGGAACGTTACGGTGCAAAAAATGCTATGACTGATCAAGTATAATGACTGAAATGGAAAACCAACAATTGCGGCGGCGACAAACACCCAAATAGACAATATAGACGATTGCGAGACACAAAGATGCGCACAAGACTAATGAGATATCGGGGGAATCTGTGCACCAAGATTATGAGCAAGCAGATCTATCTTCTGGCATCAGGCACGCGTGCATCAATTCTCTCGTTGTGTAGAGTACAAAGACATATAATATTGCAATGACATATTCAGGCCCACATATAGCATTGTTCTGACTTATTCATTACGAATTCTCTACCTCTCTAGTCGGCGCTATTGATATCTCCTACCTCTGACAGCCGTAAATTTGCAGATCCGTGATCTTCCCATGAGACTGGGAGTGGGACTCCAGATTGGGGCCGATGGTGGCAGACCACCGCCGCTATCCATTGAGCTTCGAAGGCCATGGCCACAGCTTCACGAATCAACTAAAAGTACACATAGTGAATTACCTTGAGCCATCACTCGGTGCATGATGCACACAGAATGCTGAAACCCGGGACCTCAGCTCTAGACGAGTCCAGACAGATAGCTGTGTAGCATCGTCCTCTTGTTTGTGTACTTGTTTATCTACATACATATGAGCCATGGACAAGACACTGGGTCTGAGACTGAGCCGCTCGAGCTAAACACATTATCCACAGCAGGCGATACCCTTGAGCCAATTCCCTTGGTGTTTATTGAGGGCTGGGCAGCTGGCACTCCGGCCAAGATCTTTAGTGGTCTCGACAATCTTCTCAATGAGCAAAGAACACCTGATGATCAGCCTCGGCGCATGCTTATAATAAAGTATGACATTCCCCGAGAATCTTGATATGCATTGACTGACTAGACTAGATGCGGCGCTTATTCTTCCTTGTATGACCGGGCTCATGAGATCTATGCTGCTCTGAAGGGAGGGACTTGTGACTATGGGGAAGAACATTCAATGACTCACAATCACGCACGCTATGGGCGGACACATGGAAAAGGTCTATATGAGAACTGGTCCGAGGACTATCCCTTACATTTTGCGGGTCACTCTTTCGGTGGTGCTACCATTTACTTTCTGCAGCACTTGCTAACCTCAGGACAATTACCCGGCTCTCCAGGAATGATGAAATCAATCGTGACAATCTCCGCTCCGCTTCGAGGTACACCACTAGCTACCTCTATTGGACAATTGGATGGTCCAACAGCTGGTCAGAAGAGGTTTAGCATAGGTTGGCTGATGGCTGTTGGCGTTCACCTTGCTAGAACTGCCAACGTTATAGCGAAAGACATTTACGACTTTGGGTATGCCACCGCATTCAACCATGTCTAGTCTAGTAACTGATCATACAAGTGCTGATCAATGGACGAACACAAATGCAGAGAACGAGACCTCTTCTCGCGGAGTAGCAAACTTCTTGCAGAGTCTGTTTCCCAGCAAAGGTCAAGCGTTCAGTGCTGATTGTGCGGGCTATGATCTTCTCGTAGACAGCATGGACAGATGTAACGAGCAGACCTCTCTGAGTGATCGGACCTTTTATCGATCTTACACCGCATCAACGGTATGCGATCATTCCTGATAATTCGTCCTCAAACTTACACGAGAGCAGACCATTCCATTGTACCTCCCGCCTTTAGCTTATTGTCACTACCTCGTTTCTCACTTTCCACATCAGGAACCGGTCTCTCAGGAATGGCGCGACAATGAGTAAGACACACCAAACCACGTCAATAGTTAGTATTGACACCGTAAGTGGGTTCATCCCAGTCATCTCACAAATGCATCCGAAGGATTGTCAAGATACTACGGTACGCCCTCTGTCATTGTAAGAGACTTGGAGTCTAATGTAGTAGTGCCTACATTTACCCGGAGATATCACCGTTGATTTAGAGCCCCCGCCTTTGCCAGGGGTCTGGCATGTGCGATCGTTTAATGACACAACTCATTTCGAGCTTGTAGACTACCTCTGGAAGGTCAGAACCCTGTCCAAAACCAGACTGTTTTGGAACGAACTCGGAGTCTGGTTGCGCAGAGTCGACCAGGAGTCGACGTCGATTGGACATGAGAAGATCAAGGGCGATGCAATTTCTGTTGTGGACGCTTGAGCAGAGTCAACGTTACTCGAGGCCGGCAATTAAATACATATAAATCGCAATAGCTGTACATACTGTAACAAATATTCTCTCATCTTGATGATATACATCAAGGATAGTCGCTTACCATTGAGACCCAACATTCATCTAGTGATCAGCACGCATGACTGATCACGGCAACGTGAGAAGCACGGGAAATGCAAAAGATGCTCCCTCTCTAACAACTATGCTCCACCAAATTTATCCAAAAGACACCTCAATTGACAAACATTTATAAAATGTCATGCCCAGCCATCAAGCGTCAAGTGTTGTCGCTATGCCATGTAAGTCGCTGAAGGTATGAGCAAAGTGATGAAGGTATTCTTAATTGAATTCTGCAATTCCAAGAATTTGGGTCCTTGCGACCTTTATTCGAGGACGACACAACACAATCGCTGAACTTTGCAAGCAACTCCCATCGGATCACGAAATTGACCAATGTAGCGTGACTCGACCACTGTGTGACCATGGAAGATACTCAATGTAAGTAGCTCTCCAAGAAGATGGGTCTAAAAGATGAATAATTTTACCTACATTAACTGACACCTCGTGACGTTACAAAAGATTTGAGTTTCTACTGACACAGACCCATCCTTCTTCACCAGTCTGACAGTACAAAGCTAACAAGACAGGGATTGAGCAGCAGCGACTTGCGTAGGTTGGGACGACGACGACGATGAGCAAGGCTCGAGGATTGATGCTCGACAATTGATGGACGTAGTATTGTGCGCGAGCCATGGGAACGAGTACGGCATACCATGAAGAAAAGACAATGACTTTAACCCAGCTCTTCGATCCTCGTATAGACTCTACTGGAGCATACCGAAGAAGTGAGACAAATAGTTACGTGACTGATACCGTACTCTACCGCACTCTCTCGCGTGCACCACTACGTCCTCTTGTGAGTAACAATAATCGAGTCTTTCATCGTCGTCGTCTAGTAGTGGAAGGATGGGATGAAGGGGATGACTTGACAAAATAGTACTATCAAATTCTGACATTGATGAGCAACTTGTTGGACTGATTCATCCCTCGCCTTCTTCTTCATGAATAAGTAGGCAATTGGTAGGTACTAGAAAATAAACTACATTTTACTTGCCTACGTCCCACTGGAACTTGTTGGCAAAGGTGAAGTACTTGTCCATGAGATCTAATGCCGGACGCGGCAGTGTTTTCGATGCATTGATGTTTTGGACTTTGACTAGTCCTTCGTCATCAATCATCCTCCTCATTCTTCGGTACAGGTCGGGTGAAAACTCTCCGTACCAGCGGTGATTGTGCGTATTGATTTTGATGACGCACGTCAGTGCGTTTTCGTAGTCTCCTCGATCTTGGTAAATGCCCAACAACCGTTGCCACGACTTGGCACTGAATTGTTGTTCTACCGCGGCCTGATATGCTTCCTCTGCCTCCACGGGATGATATAGACGCCACGCCAAGTCTCCCAGGATCTCCCACTCCAGGCCGGTTTTGCGATAATTCAGGTTTTGTGTGCGAAAGTGCACGAGCTCGGCTCGCCAGATGGTGTATACCCTCAAGTCCTCATATAGAACCATGAAGAGATTGTCGAGCCATCGTTCACAGAGGCGTTTGTCCTGGAAGGGAAAGGTGCTTGGATCTTGTGCCTGCGCTGTTGCGTTTTCTTCCTCCTTCTCTGATGGCTCGTGAGTGCTTGCTGGCTCAGCGACTGTTTCTGATGCAGAGTTGCCTGCTGTAGGTGAGTTGTCTGTATTGGCAGGATCGTTTGACGCACTGCTGCCATTAGGCTGAGAGGGACCTTTCTGAGTTCTGTACTCTTCCTCCATGACGAAGACATGAGAACGATATTTGAGTAGATCATCCCAGCCTACTCTAGTGACGAGCTTCGATAACAGTTCGTAAGCCTTCGCAAAGGTACCGCGAAGTGCCGGGGCTGGTAAACGTAATAATGCTTGATCTGCATCTTGTTGTGCAGGATTTGTCTCATTCAAAATTTCCTCCGTATTTGCTGCGGGCGGAATAGGCAGCGATGCAGTCCGTGCGACTGGCAAGCGATAATTGTCTTTTTCGTAATAAGTGAACATGGGGCACGAATTTAACGTTAGTAGTGCTTGCTCGTACTCATCCAGAGCAATATAGACTTCAGTAAGTCGAGCCCAAGAAGCGAATTCCGAAGGAGCACAGTTGACAGCTCGCTTTGCAATCTGCAAGGCCAAATCATCACGTCCCTTCTTCTGCAAATATTGACATTCGATATCGAGTAGGACGTGGTCAAGTGGTGTGGTCAGAAGGGAATCGGTCATTGCGGACACAGCCTTGATCTCCTCATCCATGTCGATGTAGATACCAATTAGTAACGAAACTACTTCTGGGTTCTGCACTCGCAATTTTTCGAAGAGGTTTATAGCACTGGTATATCGCCCTGTATAGTTGAAGTATTTTGTCAGTGCTGTGGTCAAGTGATTGGTCACGGGAGTAGCTATCTGAATATCTGGTTCACTTCCAAGTTGCCAACTATCAGCGAAAAGCCTCTCTACAGCATCGATGAATTTAGCTTCGATGTCGAGGTCCGGCAGAGGATTCAACTTTCGCCAGCCAGTCAGGCGATAGTTCGGGTCATCGGAGTAAAGTAGCGCTCTCAAGACGGAACAAAGATATGTTTCCAGCCACATACCCGGGGAAGGATTGTCCTTCTTAGCACCGCGATCGTCGATGTAGTATGTCTCCGTCTTGCCCGGAAATTTGACCTCGACACGCATATCCACTCTTGAAAAGGCATTGTAACACGAATAGACTCCTGAGACAATTTTCCAGCCAGTGCTCTTGGGATTGTACTTGCCTTCGCCGATTGCGTAAGTCAAGGTATTTAGATAAGCTGCCAAGGAAGCTGAAGATGATGCATCAACCCCTGTCACGAAATGATATGAGCCAGTCTAAGGAATTGTCAGTGCTTAGCTCAAGCACATGAACTTGTTGATCGTACATCTTTGGCACCCGATTTTCCGCTCGACTTTGTAAGGTGTATCAGATCTGTTGGACCCAGTTCTTTGAAGCTCGCTGCGCCTTCTGTCCTTGCCAGAATTGCCTCTCCAAGCTCGTTCTCTATGAACTCTGGCACATCCCTCAGAAAGCCTCCAACACTCATACCTGTTGAGACAAGTCAACGAACGACAACTTCGAATGCTGATGTGTGTCAGCCTAGTGTTCACACTGAGGTTCAGCTACTGGAAGAACAGCACTCTGACTAACAACCAGACATTGAAAGAGGATGTATAAACATAAAATAGCATCATCATAACCACCAACTGCGCGACATCCCCAAGCGTCAATCGACGGGCTTCGCTTCTGTTGTGCTGCAACGGACAACGGCCCGAGATGAAATTGGCCCACCCCACGCACTCGCGCACCCACAGCCACGGAACTCACGATTATCGCCAACGTGATTCTTATGACCATCGCACATCCACTACAGTGCTAGTATTACTGTTTGACCAGTCTGTCCCATGGAGATTCTGAGACACTTCTATGACTAGTTGTCTCAGCAAGTCGCCAGATAGACACTAGTGTACAATGGAACGATCATGTATCGAGCCGGAGAATGGTTGCAAGCTCTCCGATGCAATTGCTTTGGGAGTGCCTGCTATCCGACTTCGGACCACATGAAACCTGTTCTCAGCTCTCGTCTATGAGGTGTCATCGAAGCGAAGAAACACTGTCCAGAGCTCTCGCAATCACTCTTTACAAAAGTCATACGGATCCACCGACATCGTTCTCAATTACTGGCAAAAGTTGAATAAACAAGCATGGTAGTCTAAAGCTAATACAGCATCGGATCGGTACTAACAAGACAAGTCATTCACTCCTCTGAACAAAAAGGAAGAGACGGAACATGATATGTTTGTCTGCAGATCATCACGTATGACGCATGGCTGATTCGATGGTAGCGAGAAGCACATTCGGGAAGTAGAATTCGAGCACGCCCTGAAACTCTACCAGGATGCCTTGAAGCTGCATTTCCAAGGTAATCGTGTGCTTGCCGAGGAGGCATACGATTCTCTGCTCAATTCGGATGTCTTGCAAGAAGTTCTTGGGCGGGTAGGAATAACGCAAAGAAGTTAAGCACCAAGTTGATACATCCAGAGTTCCACTGAACAAGTAGCTGTCGATCGGCATGCATCTGTCAACAGCATGGGTCATCGTTCAAGTGTCAGTGTGCTCCCGTACCTCATCTTCAAAAATCATGGTAATTTGTTACTGGAAAATCTCGAGGCCGCATATGGCCGTCTTGACGTCGCAGAAGTGGTCAACACCCTAAGACAGATTCTCATGGAATACGCGACAGGTTTGAGCTTCGATAGCAATGACAATATCCTATGGCAGCGTGCTGCTAAGATCGCAACAGTACTTTGCCTCACGAGAGTGGAGCGATTTGCCCTAGATGTGCAGATTGGGAATATTGGTGACCTAGAATTATTGGAGACACCAAGCCTCTTCTGGGATGACAATTTCAGTCACAGCAACGAGGTACTCAAGGCATCTTGGGCTGACGTCCTCAGAAATGTCAGCGATAATCATAATATTCGCAAATATGCTCTGAGTCCTGACTATCATCCTCTGAAGTCCTCCGAGGCTGATACTCTTGCCTGGCTTCCTCGAAAAATCGTGGCTCACGATAGGTCCGCATCAAAAGATGTCAACGTGCAAATATTGAGCGTTGTGCCAACAGCCTGCAGTTGGCACGCGGTTGCTAGAGCGATTGTGGAAAAGCTGCGGATCAGCCATCACAGTCAACAGCAAGCACCAATCCATTTCAGCATAGATTTACCGGACTGGTCAAACGTATCAGAACGCGCAGCTGAGGATGGAGATGATGAATCGAGTCAAGAAGAAGAGGAGGAAAACATTGAGGGGAGTGACAGAGCTTTGGCTCTGCAAGATGCCAGTGGGAATCACAGCGAAGCGAGCAATAGCAATCTTACAGACAATTTCAACCATGTCAAACTTGGGAAGATATCTCCTCTCAAGGATCTTAACCTAAAGAAATACCATGCATCGCACGTAAGTGGGACTCACATATCCGTACTTGAAGAAAGTTCATCATTTATACATCGAATAATAACTGACTCTGATGCACTACAAGATCTCCACGCATCGGACGACGAGCAGATGGCAGACGTAGAGTCTTCACATGATTTAAATGCAGTATCTGCGTCCCATCCAAACACAAATGAAATGGACGCAGAACCTTACCCAAGCTCTAGAGATGAAGATGAAGATGAGTCCGTCCCCGATAACGACGAAGAGACGGGCAATGAGACTGATGATGTAAATGAGAGATTTGACGATGGTATGGTCGATATTCACTATGATGATGAAGAAAATGGTGCCAGGGTCGGTAAGTATGACGACGACTCAGATGCTAGTCTCTTTCTTCGCGAACAGACACCACAGGATGACTATAATCAAGTTGGTCAAGGTCGTAGACTATGTTCTCCAACATTGAGCTCCACCACTTCTGCGGATTCGATTCGTGGCGATCGACCGCAGGACATCGAAATCGAACGAGAAGAAACCAATAACAATTTTCTCAGAAATGAATATGAGGTGGACAACGAAGATCCTGAACGGGGTGATTCGCCAAGGTCGCAACCCCGAAAACGGGAGTCCATGTCGGATGCAGGCGACGAAGCGTCGACCCGAGCTTCCAAAAGGGTACGACAAAGAGAATATCAAACTGAGACTCAGACAAATCCCTTTCACAAATCGTTGAGGCAATTGTTCGTGAACACTCTTGACCTTGACCTTGAGGCACTCTTCCACCTTGACTCCGGCGCCGTCGAACTTCAACAAATGTCAGATCATATCACAGACGTTCACGATGATCTGAAGCAGCTTTTCTACAAGGACTGGAATGACGACAAAGCCGAGACAGCACGCAGAGCAACAAACAATAGCAACATCAAGTCAAGCATTGCTGAAACAATGGTGCTCGAATATCCTGCGTTGAAGCATCCCAAGAAAGACATTGAATGCGATGCGAAAGAACTATCTGATTTCGCAGCGAGAGTCGAAGGCGATCGATCATACTTTCATTGCGTGGTCGAAGAAATGCTCATCACTCTCTTGTATACCACAGAGTCCGGGACTTCACCATACTTTCGATCAATTTGGTCGCTCAATTTCCGAGCGATTGTGCTCAAGCTCATTTTTATCGAAGAGGAATCACTGTTAAAGAAAGCGAGCCTTACACTGCTCGAGCCCGCGAATTCGAGGCAAATTCTAGCTGCGCTTAGTTGGTGTCAAGCAATATTCGAGCTCTGCCTGGATGAGTTCGTTCACCACGAAAAAGAACGGAGAGTTAATGTCGCTTCGAGTCAGTCGAGAAAGAGCGAAGAAGATCGAGTTAGACGATGGCGATTGCAGACACATCGTCTTCTGGCCGCTTTACAGCCGGATCATGAAGCAGAGGCTCTTTATTTACGGTTCACGTGGGCATCCATCGTGTTAGACCAGGCTACAGGGTCACCCGTGGAAGAAGTGTTGCTGTCTTACTCCGAAGTAAGAAACGAATTAATGAGTTTAAATTCTTTCAAGGATATTCACATCCCTAATTGTCAATGTATGCAGAAAATAAGTGCCTCGGCTCTTGATTTGGAGATCTCCAAATTTAGTACTATGGACTTCTTCAATGCAGTGTTTGAAAAGGATGCTAACAAGGATCACCAGACGGTCTTACAGTCCTTGAGACCAGTTTTGATGGATGGCGACCACGGTGAAGACCCAGCTCACATTGCTCGTATACAAGAGTACATTGGTCGGAGTCCTCTTGAATTTCGACTTCTGTTATGGAACACACTCGCTGAGGCCGCAAAATCTGAGCTTGACTCAGCCACGGCCTTTTGGGCTCAGCTGCAATCGATGAGTTTGACTTTGGGGCAATTCCAAGAAGAAGAATACCGGTGTGCCCCACTAGGCATACGCCATAGTGAGATACTAAGTGCCCTCGAAAATCTCTCCTTGCAGCTGAAAGGGGCCTTTCAACAGCTTGAAAAGAAAGGAGATCTCATGGGAGACTGGCCTCACGCTCGCTGCGTTGAAGGCTTGCAGGTTTTGTTCGATTATCTCTCAATTTTGCAGGTATTCGTGTATTATGAGGATGCAGTCGCGGAAGACGAGACTCGAGCTCGAGGAACGTACAGATTCATTCGCTTCCGTGACAATCGCCGTCAGGATCTTCTTCGGTGCTGGCTTACCATTTACGAAGTCTACAAGCACAGCTTCTCAGTTGGCGAGGCCAGCTCGGAAGATATTGGTCAGAATCTTGCCATACTTATAAACTTGATACATGATGAACTTGGCACTCGAGAATGTTGCCATCTACTAGACGGCACGCTCCTGGCAACGTTCGAAAGAGAAATCTTCGCCCTCGACAGGGCTGGAATGGAGACGGATCTCGTGCAGGTTCTTCATTGTCGTTATGGACTTTCGTTCCAGATTGGCTCATTTATACCTTGGGAACATCATACTAAGCCAGGGCAGCTGTCGCTAGAGACCTCTTTACGCATGCTGCCTTTCGTGCTATCGTTCGTGCAAGAGAAGTCTCCTGGTGTCTGGTTGCCTAAGAATGATATCAAACTTGTCCTAGAAAGGTTGGAGGACGTTATCTGGCCTCATGTGCAGGTGAGACAAGGCGTGAGTCGTAACAGAACCATCCTTGAGCGCTACTTGCAGCAGGATCTTGCTCAACGAGATCTACAAAATTGTCTGCGTGGTAGTCTGGATATAGAGTGTCCAAACGTGAATCGACCACATAATGAGAATGCGAAAGAATGGACTGCGCTCAATGCTCTTGCGCTTGTTTTGGGACGAGTGCACCTGAGCACATATCGAAATCGGCATAAAAACCACAACAAGGGTGGGACAGATCTGCTAAATGCTCGAAAGTTCTTTCAACATGATCTGCAATTGACACCTCGTCGAATCGAAACGTGGACTGCACTTGGTTATATTCACTGCGCGCTTGCAAATAACGACTTAGGACAGGACGCTGATCTATTGTGGAGGCGGCGAGAGCATATAGGTCGCTGCCAAAGAGAAGCAATACTTTGTTTTATGATGGCTACAAGTTTGTCAGTACAAAATCACCGCAGATGCGAGGTAGGACTCATCACGTCAGAGACGCCATTCTTTGATCTCCTGTTCGAGTTCGGACAACATCTCTACAGTTCTTCTAGAGGACCATTAGCCATGAAGTGTTTCGATCGTCATGATACACGCTACCACGAGAAAGGTGACGGAAGACTCATTCTAGTAGCAACGCCGCCAATATCTGAGAAAGCAGCTCTTCACTTCGCCAGTAAATTCCTCTATACTGCCTCAACAAGGTGCACCGAGAGGTGGCGATGCCTAGTGCTGCTCGGCAAAGTGCATGAGAAATTACAAAGAGCGCCTAGGAACTCTCTTGATGCCTATGGCGATGCTCTAGCTCACGCGCCAGCTCAGAGTGCAGCAGAACAAGGCCCTTTGCTGGACCCGCACTATCGGATGGTCTCAAGTGTGTACAAATTCCTTGTGACTGATGAAATAGACCCTAGAACTGCGTGTCAGTATCTTCAACGAACATTGTACTCAAACAATAATTTGAACGACTGCCAAGCAGACGATAAGCAGTCAGTGATCCGCCTCTGCGAAGCGATACTGAAAGCAATCTGCAATGCTGACAAGAAGCACTGGCACCACAGGCCAATTCATAGGCTAGCCGTGATGGCGCAGAATAAAGCACGATCCATCGATGATCCTGACCCGGAAAATCCATTAGCAGCCGCAAAATCGAGATTGGAAGCACTTTTTACTGCTAAAGGTTCCGGAGGTAATCTGCTTAGTATTTGGAGACCTGAATTCGAACGACCTGGACGGCATTACTATTATGCAAACAAGTACACGAATTACTACATCGACTTGCTTCTGTTACAAGAAGATCTAGAAGGTCTGCGCAATTTCATGAGACGTCTTCGTAAGGCTGGTCCTAATGTGCTACACCACCGTGAGGTCTGGGACAAGATTTGTAGCAACTACTTCTCCTTGTCAATATCGAAAACAAACTTGTCATCTCACGACCCTTCGGAAATCATCGATGTAGTGGACTCGAACGAGTTCAATGAGGTGGCAAGCAAATTAGAAGCCGCTGGTGCAACCGAAAGTTACCAGCCAGATGCGTTAAAACTTATGCGCGACTTTCACGACGTGCGCAAACTCAACGGGTCATTGTATGATTCAAACAAGATTGATGATGGCCTTGTGAAATGCTATCTCTCTCTATACCACGAAGTCAAAGCTGAGATTGACGCCCTGCACGTCAAAGAGCTCGCAGAGGCAGAGGCAGCCGCACTGGTACAGCCAAAAGACTTGGAAACGACGACAGACACCCTGACCATTGCGACAACGTTAGGAGATTTACCAACTCCAGTCCCCAACACATTGGACACAAACAGTAATAATGCAAACCATGTCCCTCCAATCGCTGCAAAGGGCCGCGGGAGGACAAAGGAACCGAGAATCACAAAAGTAAGCAGGCGTGACATCTTGGCGCGCTGTTTCACGCTCTGCAAACCGCGTGCCAATCAACTACCAGTTCGTGAAGGCGGAAGGAGCCGTAGTAGCACAAATATACAGACTACGAGAAACCCTGATGTGGATGACAAACGAGACGAGGCAATGAATGAAACGGTGCAGAACGGTCATCTTGAAAAAGTGTCGAGTGTAGTCAATGACGCGTCGGCGACCAAGGCCGCTGCCATTGGGACGCAAGAGAGTGGATCAGTAGCACCTCGGAACGGGAACATAGTGGCGGATACTGAACAGGACGATAAAATAGCCATGGAAATTGCGCTTAGGAGTCCTGGCCATGTTGAGACAATGGACGGCTCTCGTGTATCAAGTCCTCCTCCTCCTCCTCCTCCACAAGTTCATGATGAATCGAAAGACACGGATGGCGCAATACCAATCGGTCAGGATTAAGATGTACTTGTATTATATTTAGCAGTGATGCTAAGCTCTAAATGTAGATAACGCCGCCATGTGCCTATGATGCTCTAAGAGTGTAATATAGACATGAAAAGTGAGATATGACGCTATCCTGGTCGTCCAATTTCTGTTGAGGTGATATGGAACATTACTTGGCCGTGACTGAGGAAGCAGAAACCGTGGAAGAAAACTTGTCTATAGCTTGCAGTACTTGCCACTCGACGAAAAGTTCAGCCAGATCGCGCATCTTGACTGGCTTGGTGAAGAAAGCATCTGCTCCGAGATTTCGAGCCAGACTTTGGTCTTCTGCGGTCGACAGGCCGGTCAAGGCGACAATCTTTGATCGGGTACGGGAGTTCTCTCGCTCGTATTTGCGGATAGCTTCGATTGATTGGAAGCCATTCATGACTGGCATATTGATGTCCATCAAGATGGCATCGTAATTCTTACTTCGCTCTCTGACTCTTTGAAATGCCAGCGCTCCATTCACTGCAGTTGTGACTGTGATACCGCGTTGTTTGGCAAAGGCTACCAGGAGCATCATGTTAACAGGATTATCCTCGACAATGAGGCAATGTCTCTTCCGTGTATCGATTTCGGGACTGATCGTCTCTTCCGTAGACTCTTGTTGTCGTTGCAAAACTGGCGATGGCATGGGCAATTCATCCTGCTTGACCTCGTCCGCACCGTCGAGAACTGGGCTGTTGACCGCAGACACCTGTGATAAGGATTGACTTGGAGTATTTGACTTTCCGAGCGATCGAGTTATCTTATTCATGGTCATCATGTTGTACATTTCAGCCAGATTTTGCTCCTTTTGTTCTTCCTTGATAGTCCTCCTCGTGCCGCCTGTGATGTTACGTGTCCTGGACTGGTCTTCAATGTGAGTTGTGGAACATACTGACGGGGGAGGCGAGGGTTGCCAGGTGTCTCGAACACTCACTTCTTCGCAAACGCCACTTATTGAGGGCGCCCGAACTCGAGATAGGTTCGAGTTCATCCGCGCAAGATTTCGTGCCTTTGTCAAAGAATCCATCATGGTCTGTCCCAATCTGATAGGTCCGCATGGCTTGGTAACAAATACCTGTAGTGCTGAGGAATGCCTTCGCTTCGTCTTCTCGTACTTCGCAGTCGTGGAACATAAGGTAAGAATCGGACCAGTAAAAGCCAGGATTGTTGAACGATTCTTGCTATAGCCATTGTCGTCTGTTACAAGGACTTCAGCTGCCTCGAGAGAAACATCTTCCATCTTGTACCAGTCGAGAAGGTGTGCAACGGTGCTACCTCGCAAAAGATCAGTGGCTACAAGGTCATTTGGAGTGCTCGGTTCGTCATCTGCGTCCTCCGAGCGCAAGTAGTGGAATTTGGTGCCTTCCAGATCTCGGCGAACACCAGCCCCGGGAAATAATGTTACCAAGGCTTGCTTGAGCACGACAGGGTACGACACAAAGAATTGGGAACCTTTCTTCTTTTTCGACTTGACATCAATAAAGCCATGTAATTTGTTACAGAGCTCTTTCACAATAGAGAGTCCTAAGCCTGTTCCAGCCGAAAAGTTGTCTTCCTGTGTGAATGGCCGGAACATTTCGAGTAGGAAGGACTTAGCGATACCAATGCCCGTATCGGACACAATGACTTCGAGGTCTTCCAAGCCTTCAGTTTCAGTCGGCTTGAGCTTGAGCTCAAGAGTAACATGTCCAGAATTCGTGTATTTCAATGCATTACCGAGCAGATTAAGGACAATTCGACGGAACGCTCCCATATCAGAATTTATGATGTAGCCTTGTGGTCGGTATTCTGCCAGCACCAGTACCTCGAGATTTCGACCGAGCGCTTCCCACATACTGCCACTGTCCGACTCGGATCTGCTCTGCTGCGACTCTGTCTTGTGTACATCCACATGATCATTAATTCGCTTGAACTCATAGGACGAGAAGGCTGTGCTCAATACCTGCTCCGCAACTTCAACTACATCAAAATCTTCATATGTTATAGGTGCTGGACCAGACTCGACCGCAAGGACATCCTTGCTAAAGCTCAACTTGCTATAATCAAGCACATGATTGATAATGTCAAGTAGTGTGCGACCACAAGTATCAATAGTCTGAACGAATCCTAGTTGAGATGGCGTAGTCTCCGCCATGTCGTTCAAGAATTCCGCACTTGCCAACACACCATGAAGTGGTGTCCTGAACTCATGGCTGATTTTGCTAATGAACAAGGACTTCGCATCGTTCGCCTTCTGAAGTGATTGATTCAGCACTTCAGCGTATATGCTCGAACCGAATGCTTCAATGTAGTGAGCATCAGCCTTTGTGAACTCCCCGTGCTTGTCATCAAAGACAACGATGAGTGCAAAAGCTTTTGCATTCGAATCGTAGATCGGAGAGATGAGACATGACTGCACTCCAGTAGGGAGCAGTATTCTTAATGCCTCAGGCAAGTCTGAATCATTGAAAGCTTTCGCTCGCGGATGATCTTGCAGGAACTGCTTTAGCCAAGGAGCGCTCAAGCCTCTAGAGTCAAAGGTATCATCCCGTGGCACTTTTGTGGTCTGTAATGCCTGCGAAATTGACTCCTCACTATCAATTGATGTACTGCTGCCAGTGCTCAGGCTGCCATTCGATCGTTTATCATGCCAATCCGAGGTTCGTAAGTGCTTCAGAAAGCAAGCACCCATGATCGTGCTTCTTGCTGGGAAATCTGCCTTTATATTCTCGAGCTCTGTCAAGTTTTCAATATTGATCAAGACGCAGCCAGACACCTTGAGTGTACGTCGAATTAATCTGGCACTGAAGTCAAACATGACATTCATTTTGCTGGTTTCTATCTGCTCTGTTTCATTATCTGCGTCATCTGCCTCCAGATCTTCGTCAAGGTCAGAATATAATGAGCCTGTCCGATTGATACCCCTCGCGAGGTCTGTTTCATTGTCTAATGTGCTCATGTTGCCACGCACAAATTGAACCTGTGAGTCATTAGTCTAACTCAACCTGTCGTGCAACTCCTCACCAAAGACCGTTGCATCCTGCGCTGAACACTAATTAGGTGCCGTTCTCGAGTGACCTCCAGGTTCGCAACGAGCATATGGGATACATCGCGGAGCTGTTCGACGGCACTCGTGGTCCACTGTCTCACCTTGTCATCTGTCGCTAGCAGAACGCACAAGCGTAAGCCACTGATGATGATGGGGACAGATATGTAGGACGCGATGTCCCCAACCATTGCGGCAGGGTGCTCTTCCTCAGCATTGTCTACCACAGCATTATCTCTTCGTGCAAGGACTTCGCAGAAAGCTGGTGTCACAGGTGACTCTTCCACAAGTGTACCACAACCTACAATCTCCCTCGCCGGTTTGTCGAGCACGAACAAGAGATGAGCCGCTCGACAACTAAGCAAGGTTGGCACTAACCTCACATATCTTCCATACTGAACACGAGTTTCGGGATCGTTGATAAGAAGGTTGCGATATTCAGAAGCAAGCTCTATCTGAGCATTCGTGATTGACAATGGCATTCTTTCATGATCATTGTAGCGATGCGAAGCTATCCTCCGAGCTGCCATATAATGACTGAAGGACCTGAGTGCTTACGTGACCAGCAGAGGACGGTCGAATTCCTTTCGTGGGAATGCGCCGTGGTAGCTGTGCGTAGCAGACGGTTCCTATGGTGAGGCTCAATCAAATTGAGCGTATAGTGCTCCTCATGGTTTGGATGCAGCCTTGCCCTGATCGCTCAACTGTAGACGTGGGTGTCTTGAGCGAGATGTTGCGCGTGATGGGTCGGAATCGACTAAACACTAAAGATTACCTAAATGATGAGACCAAGAGCCTGACTGCACAGTGAAGGAGAGACCAGGCTTGGCAGGTCATATAGCTACGACCGGGCGTAGACAATTACGACAGACAGGCGATCGAGCAGCAGAAGCAGGAGCTGTTTTGGAACTACGAGGTGAAAGAAAGCCGCGTCTAGCCCAACTTGAGGTGGAAAACAGACAGCCAATCCGATTCAACGGATCAACCCGCTTCAATTTCCCGCTGCAGTGTCACGTTTCCGTCCTCCAGCCTGTGGCAGATCATCGGCTCCTGCGGCACTTGCTTCCGCACGTGCACACAACCTTTAGCTGCCTTGGATTTTCTTGATTGGAAGAGGCCATGTGATGAGTTCAACATCTCAGTTACCATAGCGCACTAAATGTCTCCATTGTGCAAACGCTAATCGAAGTGCTCAGCTGCGCGATCTATCACGGCCGACTGCAGCTGATTGTTCCATTGCAATTGACCCATTGCCGCCTGTGCCACAGTAGTGATCATGATCTGAGATTCATCAGCCATGGCCCCACTTCATCTCCTGCTCAAGCACTTCAACTTCTAGGTACTTCTATAGCTACTTGTACTTTTAGAGTCGCCAAACCTTTTCATTTGTCAGCTTCTCGAATGGAGTGACCAGATTGCCGTATGAACGGATTGTCCTGTAAAGAAACATATGCAAGTCCTTGATTTCTTCTTGTTGATTGCTTCTACCTTTGGCGCAATTCTGTCTTTCACTGCCCACAATTGAAGCGTCAAGTGTCACACGCTAGGGAGACACTTCTTGTCTCTAGCTAGTCTACCACGCTCTGAACTGCTTCTTGCTATTTTCAGCACTATAGCTTGGCTGACTGGACAGCTCGCGCAGGGTCGTACAAGAATCATGTTACAGGATCGCAAGCCTCCTTTGTCTTTCGAAAATGAGGCGAAGGTGGATGAGAACCTCATCGAAGTCGGATTGCCATCATACGATGCCTCTGTGTCAGGAAAGTCACAGCAATCTACTAATCTAGCTGACGATCGTTCTTACAGGGACAATCCAGATAATAAGGTCGCCAGTGCTCAGTCATACAGTTCTCAAGAAGTTGGTCTTTCATGCGGGAGCTCTTCCAGATCAAAGTCGCAAGGGTTATTCTCCAGTTGGGGAAGCAGATCTAATGCAAGCGCATCCTTGCAGGGCCTGTATAAAGACATCATCAGCCGCCCAGACATGCCCACAGCAGACATATTTTCCACGATTCTGGAGACATGTAAGAAAGGAGGCATATCTCTCGATACGATCACGACAACTTTGGACGGACACAGACCGATCTTCTGGATGATAGTATACGCAAAGAAGATGCCAGGCACTATCCAGCTCTTTCTTGATCAAACCAATAAGTTGACCAGACCAACACTCAAGGACATACAAGAAGGCAAAGCAGCTTGTCTTGTTAATGACTCTCTCGACTTGTACCGCCAACTGTCTCTCGTGGAAAATCAGGTATCTGTGCCCAAAACCTTCGAGACTCAGGCAAGCGACACCATTGAAGTCATCAAAACAGAATCTCCAGTGCTGGGTTTCATCGCAAATGTTACATTCCAAGACTTTGCAACCAGGTATCGCACGAATCGGAATATCGCAATTTCTTTTCCAGCGCGCCATAGAGAGTGGACCTTGCGGTTAGGACTTTCAGCTCTACCAGATCCCCTGGTTCAACGTGATGTCATGCGTGATCAAGCTGTAAAGATCGCGGAACTTCTTCTGACTCAAGGCGAAACTTTACCATGTACTGCTCAGGTGAGATTGAGGCACCCGAATCACGCGATGGAGTCAGACTGGCTCAAGCTCAGAGATCTCAAAGTGGTGTCGTCCGCCATGCGTGGCACACTACCATCTAGACAGACCCTTGTTGCTTTCTGCGGTCCATCGAAATTGAGTACTGTTCCAGACTGGAGGGCCTTGGAATTTGGTGAAGGAGACTTCTTGGACTCTTCTGGGAATTTGTCGTTGCAGTTACAGGTCGTGGCGACGAGACCACGGCAAGCTACAGATGGCGATTGCTGTATTCAATAGAGAATTGCTAGGTTGTGCCAGATTGCATGATGATGCCCTACAACTGTTCACGGTCGGGATCCTGTATGTTGCCCTTTCGTACAAAATACCCCACCTGCTTCAGACTGTGCTTTTCCAAGCAGTGGCATCGATTCATCTCGCTGATTACACGATTGAAGATCGTGCATGTGCATGAATGAATACCACAAGTCTGGGCCTGATGATGCCACAGGCATGACTGTATTGGCTCAACACGAAAGCTCATGCTTCAAACAAGTACAAACACATTACGACGGTTCAACAGATTCACGAGCCACGATCGATGCAAATTGTTACTGTCTACGCAAGAGCAATAGTCCTACTAAACAACTCAAACAAGAGCTCCATGCAGACTCCGGTGATGGCGGCATCGTATCGTCCTTTACTGTCCGTATCCCGGACAAACGCATGCTGCGCCCACGCAAGTTCCAAAAACGTAAACCTGGCACCGGCATCATCCAACGTCCGACGAATCAACTCCCGCCCCTCACGAGGCACATGATTATCCAACTTTCCAAAAATCATGACGAGTTCGGCATTCAATTCCCCTCGCGCGGCTCTGGCCAACGAATCGGTCGGCTGATTGCACGATAATGTCGCGGAATGAATATCTGTCCCGAAAAACGTCACCGTAGCCAGGACATGTTCATTGAACGCGCTGCGGAACGCCAAGTGCCCGCCCAAACATATCCCCGTACTCCCAATCTTTCCCGTACAAGTCTCCAGGCTGCGCAGGTAATCAATAGTCAAGTCGGCGTCCTCGTCGTACGCAGCGAGTGTCTTTTTGATTTTATACGCGTTGCCCAAGTCCGTGTCTTCCGGCGTGTAATTCATTGCCCTCGTCCCTTCGAATTCGTGATACGTCGACGGACAGGCCACGATGTACCCGTGACTCGCTATCGCTCTGCATAAACGCTCTACAGGGGCAGTGATTTGGTAGATCTCCGAAAAGACTATCACGCCTGGGAATTTGGCGGTTGGTGCGTTTGGTATCGATGGTGAGCAAGTGAATACTCGCATCTCATTCGATGAGGTTTGCAAGTCGACATAGCCATCTTTGACCAACATTTCGATCCGTCGTAGAATTATTGAGAATGTCACACTACCTGTCCCTTATGCCTGCGAGTTGTAGTGGAAGGAGATTTGAACATATTCTGTCGTTATCTTGATGTTCTCGTATGGGATTACTGCGGGGCCGACCACATGTGCGCAATTGGGTAGGTAGATTGAAATGTGAATAGAATATTAAGAACGATATCTATGATATGTACAACTCGGAACTTATACGTGATGAGACATCCTAGCTAGATTTGAGCCCTCGAGCTTTGCACACACGAGCTATGCTGCTCTTCAGCACCGTCGCGGCCTTTTCAATATCCTTCTTTGTATGGCCAGTGGATACACATATCCTCAGACTCGGTCTGACCTCGCCCAACCCCTTGATGCCATCCGACTTGATTTGTCTAGCTCGAGTAATGAGTACGCCATTCTGGATGGAATCATCCACAATATCTTGCAACAACTTTGCCTCTTCGATCTCTCCCAAACCAACTCGCAATCGAAGGTGTTGCATCGGACTGGACTCCCATGCATCGCAAAGGACATATGGAGACGCATCAATGGCATCACGGAACGTCCTTGCATTCTCAGCCAATTTTTGGAACAAAGCAGGCTCCTGACGAATAAGGTCAATGCAACTGCTCACCTGAGTGGCTAGCATGGCTGGCATGGCAGCAGAAAAGACGTACGACGAACCTGAGATACGTTGATGGTCCACGATTTCGGACGAAGCAGCACAGAATCCACCACCTGAGCAGAAACTAGTTGTGAGACTGCCAATGATCATGTCTACTGTCGATGCCTTCATGTTGTAGAACTCTGTGACTCCTCGGCCAGTCTTGCCAATTGTTGCAAAAGACCAAGACTCATCGAGAATCAGACGGTAGCGGTATTTTCGCTTCAATTCAATAATTTTGGGCAGATTGACCATGTCTCCATAATTCTCAAAGACTCCTTCTGTGACGATGAAACGACGAGTAAGTGCACCTCTCTTTCGGGATTGTTCTCGTGCCACCTCTGCAAGTACACGCTCGAGGTCTTCTGTGTCGTTGTGCTCGTACCACTTGATTGTGCATCGAGAAATCTGCAGTCCTTTCTGAATTGCATAGTTGACCCCTTTGTCGACTACAAGGACATCACCACGTTTGGCGAAAGCGGGTATGACAGAACCAACGGTACCGAAAGCTTGCGCGTAGACGATGCACGCTTCTGTGCCAAGAAACTCTGCAATGTCCTTCTCCATGGTCATATGGCAATCTTGTGTACCGTAAAATCCGGGCGGACCACAAGCACCAACACCATAGTTTCGAAGAGTCTTGATCGAAGTTTTCTTTAGATCTTCGTCGCCCAGCAAGTTGAGAAAATTATAGCTAGCCAAATGAGTCACTGATTTGCCATGAGTGCTTGCAAGCTTGACTTTAGTAGCCACGGGCCCAATGATGGTGGGAATCTTGTCAATGTCCATCTTTTCGAGCTCAGTAGGTGCACTAACAAGCTCCTCCGGTTTCCACTCGTTGACAAGTTCGTCCACCTCTCGCTCCGTCAACTTGACTGCATTCGAGTCCGGATGATACGTCTTGCCAGTGACGAAGAGGATGAGGAAGATGACCAGCATGACCTCGATGATGGTCCTGATCGGGTCATTTTGATGCGAATTCTTGATATATCGAATGACAATGTCGCTTCCGGGAATTCTAAGCACGGTCGAAACGACGGCATGATAGGAATCGCGAGTGAAATTGCTTATAGACGAGAGTGCCAAGTTCTCATCCCAGTCATTCGACATGATCGTCGGCCTTCACGAAGCACTCGCTCCTATCAGTAGATCTGGTACGTATGTACGGTAAAGAGACCCTAAACTGAGAGCCGCTACACACGGAAAAGGAAGAATCCGGCTTGGGCTGCGCACAAACAACCTACGTAGACGTAACGATATTACTATGTAGGGGGTTGGACCCGTCGAGGTCTCGTTGCACGGATGTCATCCACTACCGTACAACCTTAGAAGCCCTGGAGGACGGCAACAGTTACCGTTCCGTCAATGCTTCCATCTCAGAGCCGATGTATACGAGCGATTCTCCAGCCACCTGGGAATTGTGCAGAGACTGATCCTTTGCTATGGAGCCTGTCTTGTATTGCTGTGTACTATGCATATCAGCAGCTGTGAGAGAAGACCATTTACAGCAGAGAGACAGAATGCTGTCCACATAATGTCCTTCTCCCGGTCTGCCATTGCTCAAGTTGATCTTTGAGTCTCTCTCGACCTCTGTCTCACAGGCCTCCACCGTGTTTTGGCGCTATACATCGTTGATTCGACTGCAACACAGTTGAGCTCTCTTGGTATAAATGGCTCTTTTGCAGGTTAACAACCATCAAACATCACGTAGCTCTTCAGCTGACGGAGCAGTTCTTATCTGGCAATATTCTTGCTTCTGGACCTGCTCAGACTAGCCTGACAAAGTCCAGCACAGCTATGCAGACTGCTACGAGCACTATAGACAATACACAACGTACCTTAGAAAGCCTATACCTATCTAGCAATGCTCTACGCGAGCGTGTCGAAGCTGTATGTATACGTTTTCGTATTCAACCCATTCGCTAAGTTCGGTAGGAAAAGGTCAATCTACAGAACAGTCTACCAAGAATGAGGAGCGCACTAGAGCACATTGGGAAGTGACAGATTGCCGACGACAAGTCAGAGTGCAACTGAGACTGCCATAGGCCACCGCCTAACCTTCACTGGGCACAGGATCTTACGTGTCCGTGGATCTGGCAAGTGGCTGCCCCTACACGCTCATCTTCATCTTCACTGCCGGCCAGCTTTCGTATCCCTCGACGATTAAATCTTCGTACTTGAAATCATCAATCGTACGAGCAGTCCCATCAGAAGGTCTCGAAATTCGTAGTTTCGGAAATTGCTTTGGCTCTCTATCCAATTGGACTTTCAGAGCATCGATATGGTCTTTGTAGACATGTGCATCGCCCATGGTATGAATCAGCTCGCCAGCATCAAGGTCGGCTACTTCTGCCACCATCCTGATGAGCAATGCATAGCTGGCGATGTTGAATGGTACCCCGAGTCCCATGTCGCAACTGCGTTGGTAGAGTAGACAGCTGAGCTCTCCTCTTCCTCTGTTCTCCACGCTATAAGAATTGTCTCGGGGGGCGTTGGGATAGGATACATAGAATTGACAGAACATGTGACATGGAGGTAATGCCATGTTACCTAGATCTGCTGGGTTCCATGCACTCATTATTATCCTACGGTCGTATGGGGAACTTTTCAGCTTCTGTATGCAGTCCGACAATTGATCTATGCCCTGGCCAGTATAGTCAGTATGACAGTCTTTGTACTCTGCACCAAAGTGCCGCCATTGGAAGCCATAGACAGGTCCAAGATCACCTGCTTCTCGCTCGTGAAGTCCTATCGAGTCCAAGTATTCACGAGACCCATTGCCTTCCCAAATTTTCACACCAAGGTCCGATAGCTCGTTTCCGTTGGTGCTGCCTTTCACGAACCATAGCAATTCGTGGAAGATTGCTTTTGTGAATACTTTCTTCGTGGTCAGCAAAGGAAAAGTTTCATTCCTGAGGGAGAAGCGCAGTTGTGGAGGGCCAAAAAGGGAGAGGGTACCGGTCCCTGTCCTATCTGGCCGGTGCTCGCCCCGGTCCAGAATCTCTTGTATGAGATCGAGATATTGATATTCTTCGTGGCGGCTGACTGTCATTTGATGTCTCGTCAGACTGTCGACGATAGGCTCTGAAAGAGTGACCGAAATTGAAGAATGTCGTTAAGTGATTAATAGTTTGGCGTATTCGATGATCTCCGAGATTTTTCTGACGCGATTGCCTCCTGACAGCGCCAAGAGTGCTTTGTAATTTCTCGGAGAGTGTGGCAGACAAGTTTGAGACAAGCACTTGTTGGCCATGGCAGCTTAAGTTTGCGCAATGTGTACACCATGGCCAACGATGTCCAAGATGCGTGCCAATTGCAAGCGCGACCATCAGACGCGATTATTGCATAGTGGCGCCTTTCGCATCGTACTTCTCGTACAACGACAATTCCCATTGTTTTGACTTTTGAATGTGTGGATCGTGCGTAGACCACATTCTATCACCATCAGGGCGCAGCGAAAGATATAACAAAACAATTCGCCAACTGAGGGAACCAGATTGCAAGATCAATGAAAGCACAAAAGGCGGAATCTGTCATCTCGGAGGATGGAGATGAGTCCTTCGACTCAGGGTTCGAGGAGTATCGCGAATCAGCCGAGTCGCAAGCAGCGCTAGCACAAGAAGCTATTTCAGTACTCGAGTCACAAGTCGCAAATGACGCAGCTGAACTCAAAAGACTCAAGGCTGCCTTGAAGAAACGCGATGATCAGGTCAAAGCACTTACGACAAAGCTCGAAGCACGTTCTTTACCTTCAACACTACCTGCGCTCAAGGAGGAGATATACCAGGACTTGACAGGTCTAGTAATAAGTTCCGTACAACGTGAGGAGGACGAAACTATTCTGAGTTGTCTGCAGACGGGCAGAAATGGTACATTGCACTACAAACTATCCTGGCCCAAGGACGCTCGAGAACAAATCACGTTCACTCCTCATCTCGATGAAGAACGCGATGCACAGCTGCTCGAGGTCTTGCCCGACTATTTGAGCGAACAGATCATGTTTGCGCAAGACCAAGCCAGTCTTTTCGCTTACCGCTTGTGGACTGCTATACAAAAGAAAGTCTAAAGTGTTGGGCAGTCGAGCGCATTGGCCTTGCGATGCGAAGTGGCACGGAGAACGACGAATATACATATGCTTTGCGATGTACATAGTAGCTGATTTAGCCGTTGTTTATGCCCTTCAAACCAAGCAGTACTTTTCTGTCTCTTGCTCGATCCTGGTCCCAATTGGAAATTTTTGTGGTCGGTCTATCAGTCTTGTTGGGAAGCCCTACTGATGATGAGACATGACAACTTGCTGCTTCCCGCCGCCCTTGATTTGCGAAAGGATCCTCACGTTTCAAGCGTTCCTTACGAATGTGTGGAGGGCTGAAACTTCCTCCACGGACCCTGCTTGTGCCATGAGTTCGAAAATATGGTTTGAAAGGACGTGCTTGCAATTGAGTCATCTCCATCGCAGCATCATACTCTGATAGCCTATGAGGTTTGACGATCAGGGCAGGTTTGCTTTTCAGGATGGAGTATGGCTCAACTACATGAACCGGACCACTATCAGCGGCACTTTCGTCCACGGCGCCGTGAGTATTTTCAGGTTGAGCACGCTGTTCCACTATACCACCACCGTTGAGCTCGTATGTAGCCCATACAGATAACATGATCGTCGCCAGGACCATCATTGAAAGGGATAGAATGGTGTTCCAATTCATTGCCGCTAGAGCTATGGTACTTCCCATGTCGGAAAGGTGAAAGCGAAACTCAGCGTATATGATGACGAAATTACCGAAAACAATTTCAGACTAGCTTACTATATTCAGTCCATCTTGGGTCATTCACTTTAAGCGACGTTGAATTATTACTCCATTTCTTCACTCGAGTTGTGGAGTGGAATTCTGCTTGTTGAGCGCACAACCAGGTTCTATTTAGCCATGACAGCTGGGATCTAGTCTTCCTCTATACGAAGCTCTGTAAGGAGGGCAGCAATATAGTTGTGAGACCGAGCTGCGGCTGCTATAGCTACAGCTACAACCGCAACGACTTGACTTTGGAACAACAGAGCTGGAGGACCTATACGGTAGCTACCGGTAGTTGCAATTGTTGACCATTCATGGATGGCAATGAGAGCGGGTGTGCAACTGTGGCACAGCAACTCAAGGACCTCACACAAAGACTGCCGGCGCCCGACGAGCTCCTCGAGAGACTCCTTCCAAGTTGTTGGTGGTGATGCTGCTGCTGCCCTTTCACAGACTTCTCTTCGTGTTGCATCCTTCTACATGTATTGCTGTTCTTAGACAGCCCACGCCCAGCACATAGCTCGCTCGAGCGCTTCTCAAGAGGTCAGCCTGATATTCAGTAAAACCGAGCGAAACTATAGATCCTGACACGATCGCCTAAAATCATCTGGTTCTAACTTCCTACCACAGCTATGTTGCTCTTGACACTGCTCAGCTTACTATCTTTAAGCGATGCTGTTCAAGCTATCGTCGCTCGCAGTATCGAGGGGACCTGGAGCTCGAAATCCATGGCTGTTGTTACAGGTCCAACCTTTTTCAATCCATTGACAGATTCCTTACTTGAGCCAAATCACACCGGCGTCTCTTATAGCTTTACTACAGATGGGCACTACGAAATGTCACTATACAGCATAACACCCAATCCGACTACCCCTACCTGCCCCGTCGGCGTGCTTCAATGGGCGCATGGAACTTATACATTACCGGCAGACGGAAGTGTCGTGATGACGCCCATAGCAGTCGATGGTCGACAGATCATCTCAGCTCCATGCACCAGCACAGAGTCTGCCTATACACGGTTCAGCTCCAATCAGACTATGCAGAGCTACACGATTGAATTGGACTCCTACCGAGCTCAGTGGAAGCTCACACTCAATAGACTATATGGCATACCTGTACAGCCTCTATACCTCATCTATGACCCTCCTCAGATGCTACCCACCACCACACTGCTACCGACTTCAAGCTCACAGGCCAAGTCAAAGCGTTCTCTGAACGAGTCTCTGCATGCTACAGGATCCGTGTATCGGTTCTCAGATTATCTATGGTACAGTTCGATGGGAATGCTTTTTGTCGGGGGATTTGCTTACGTCTGCCTGTGAGTTCTACTTCGGAGACCACGGTAGTCATGTACGAAAGCGGTGTGAATGGGATAGATATAGCAGACAAGCAATTAATGGTTGTAGCGTTTGGCGAGTTTATGAATGCATTTGTTGCGCGCGGGAGCATTTCACAGCAGCAGCAGCAGCAGCAGCACCAGCAGCATGATGGCTGAATGCACTTCACTTGGGATTCATGACTTTTTGAGATAGGCCTTGGATCATAGCTCGCAGCAACAAGATTCGAGAGCAAGACTGCAGCACCGGCACTTTGATGATGGACATTCAGCCCAATCAAAAGTTGGCCAATGGAAGAACCCCGGAAGAGGCTCCAATTCAGCTTCAAAAGCCCGGGAAACTCCAGGAACAGGAAGTGAAAGGCACGGGAGTCGTTCGTTACACAACAAAACGCCCCTTCCCACCAATTGAAATGGAAAGTTTCGGGATTTTCTCCCCCTCCTTCAGCAGCAGCAGCACGGGTACAACTGCCATCCACTCACTCACTCCATCCATCCATCCATCCATTCAACTCCCGTCCCCTTCCTCCCCTTCCCCCTTCCACCCACTCCATCTCACCTTTACTGCCATTCCACCGATATCCACTCCCCCTAAGAGCCGTCCTCTCTGTCTCTGCCTCTCTGTCTCTCTCTCTCTCACCTCCCCTCTCCCTACCTGCCGCTCGCTACCTGGCAGCAGATCAGTGACGTTCAGATCACCGCTTGCTTGCTTGCTTGCTTGGCCCTGTGGCAGGTCCGGTCATGGATGGCTCGCCCTCCCAACCTTCCGATCACAACGGCTCCGGGCTCGAGACTGCCATCAAGGTAGAGGATCCCGCAATTCTCCGCCCAGACTTTTTCCAGACGACAAAGGCCGGCGGTGAGCGGCAGAGGTTAGCACTTGCCTGCCAGACTTGCAGACAGAAAAAGGTGAAATGCGACGGAGAATTACCAAAGTGCCATCGCTGTACGGACCTGAATCTCGAATGCGAGTACAAACTGACGACGCACCGTCGCAGCAGAAACAAGGGTGCACAGAAGAGGCGGGATACCGGCAGTGAAAGCGATGGCACGGGAAATCACAAGGACAATGCTCAGAAGGTATCCATACCAAACAACTATCAGGGCAGCTCCGGACAGAAGCGGCTCAAGACGGACAGTTACTCTACGTTTGCTCCCATGGTCGGGTTACAACCACCGGAAGCCAACATGTCCCGACAAGATCCTTCCGACCTCAGGGCTCTGCCGACCCATCCCCAAAATCCTAGACAAGAATCCCACGTTTCCAATCCAGCTTTCGGTCAGTCCCCCCCGGTCTGGCATATGCGTCAAGAGGACAAGTATGCTGATGAAGCACCGCTCCGAATTTCGGGCTACCAACTCCAACCTCCACTACCGCCGTACAAACTAATGATTGAATTGTGCCAAGTGTACTTTTCACGAATCTATGGTCAGATGTACGCATTCCTCCATCCTCCTTCCTTCATGCGCAGCCTGCTCGAATTTCCGGAGACGCTCAATCCGGCGCTGTTACTTGCAATCGCTGCCGTCTCAGCGCGCTTCCATACTGCAGCTGACCCTGCCACACTCCACCCAAATCGATGGGCCTCCGCATGCCTCGACATGATATCGGGCACCGGTTCGATGGTGCAGGCCGAAGCCAATCGCGCCGGTCCCACCACTGGGCACCGACCGATTAGCAAAAGACCGTTATGTAAACCCAGCATTTCGTGCATACAGGCATTGAGCCTCATATCATTCCATTACTTTGGTGAAGGTCAATCTTCTACAGCCTGGCTGATTAGCGGAATCGGCATACGTATGGCTCACAAGTTACATCTCAACCGAGAGTTTTATGATGACCCAATCGGGCAAGCAGAAAATCATCCTCCAGGATACAGAATGAGCTTCAGAGATCGAGAGATCAGACGAAGAACGTATTGGGCATTGTACATCATGGATCGGCTCAACTCGGCCGGAGAGAGACGGTCTTTTACGCTTAGGAACGACGAGATTTCGATTCAGCTTCCAATCAAACAGAGTTGCTTTGATCGCGAGATTCCTGGCTATACAAGCTCGATTTGTCCTAGCACCAACATGGTGCCTGGACAGAATGATCCTGCTGCAAGCATGGACTGTACCGCGTACATGATTCGTATGATTGACATTTGGGGTGATGTCAGTCGTTTTGTGCAGCTCTCCGCAAGCGAACTCAACTGGAATACTGGCAGTCCTCTCACATCACTTCGGAAAAGAATCCTTGCATGGGCCGAGGGTCTACCACCGTCGATGCAATACGTTCCTGGTGATGCTCAAGATCACACTCCGGCGTGGTTCGTGATGCATACAGCTTATTTTCTATCTCTCTGTGTTATGCACCGGTTTGCGTTGCCGAAATCTGTGACGAAGCAGTATGGCATTGATCACATACCGGTGTCCTATCTCAACATGTGTGTCAAGGAGGCCATCCACAACGCCAAAAGGGTGAGCGAAATTATTCAATCCATACCGTCCAATTCAAACATCTCGGCACCATTCATGGGATTCGCAGCGTTCTCAGCGGCAACTCTGCATGCGTTCCTCGGATACAATGTGCCAGACATGGATGAAGTCCTCGGTGCCGTTCATAGAGGCTACGTGACTTCCACCCTAAGCTTCCTCAAAAACCTGGCGAAACCTTGGAAACCTGTCTCAAAGATGCATGATGCCCTTGCATCACAGATCGACAACAGATCCCGCTCAGGACGACTTTGCAACTCCATTCTACACGAGACATCTGAGTGCGCGAATCAGTTTACGATACCGGATAGCAGACCAGTGCACTTTACGACACAGCAACAAATTGAGATGAATACCTTGGGCTTCTCCAATTGGTTCAATGATCCGGTAACTAACCCTAAATTTGTTTCTCAGTGGAACAATACCCCTCAAATGGCCGATACACTCCGCCGACAGATGCCCTCGTACAACGATGGCGGACAGGGAATAGTCTCCTACGACTCCATCACGGGAGAGATCACGAACGGCAACACTTCTTTACGTCGATCGCCAGAACGGATCAAGGTCAAAACTCGTCAGCAGAACCCGTCGGACGCACCGTATGGCGAGGCATTCCCGATCGTCAACTCGGAGAGCGATGACGATAATGTGGTCGCTGATCTGCTCGTCTCTTTCAAGCAGTCCGACCATCACACAAAACAAGAGGCCGATTCGCCGTACATTTCAAAGGAAGACAGCCACCACGCCGAAGAGTCCCATTCATCACAACAGCCCCCGCCCACTGCTGAGGAATTCCTCGATCAAGTCAGCAACCTGCGAGAGTCCCCCGGACAACCCGCGACCGTGGACTGCCTGCAACTGATGAAGGTTGGCTTGATTACCGCTCAAAATTGGTCATAAGGGTGTTGCGAATTACTTCTCCTATACATATACATATCTCTATACATATACAAATTCTCGGTTGTCTATATGTGCTTGAGGATACATCTCCGCCTCATATGTACAACAAATGGCATATCTTTAGTATCTACAATGTAATAATAATAATAATAATAATACTTGTAATGATGCATACTCATTGACCATTCAGTAAAAGTTGCACAGACTGTCGTCGTCGTCGTCGTTCACACTTCCGAGGCACTCTTTCCCACCGCTGCTTGTCTCTGCAGTAACCACGCATCCACTCTCACCCGCCACCGCTCTCCCCGCTGAATTACGGCCCACGTCAGGCCACCGGAGACAAAGAGCAGGACGGCGGAAATGCTGGTGGCCCAGCCTACGCCGACGGCCTGGATGAGGGGCAAGATGGAACTACTGGCTGCGGCGGCAAAGACGTATCTCATGGCGTAATTGGCACCAATCACCTCGGTACTGCGGCACTGCATCACGTCGACGCAGTAGACGTTGAGGGAGGCAAACACGACGAGTTGCGCGACGCCGTTGAGGAAGAGTGCGACGACGGGGAGCGCGATGCCGCCTCGGGCGCGGTCGATCGACCATCCGTACACCAGGATCGTGCCCGGCAACACGAGGAGGAGCATGTACAGTGTGCTGCGGAGCCTGTCTTCGGGTAGGCGACGGCCACCGCGGCGAGTCATCCATTTCCTCACGGCGCGGTCTGCGGATCGGCCGCCGAGAAAGGTGCCTGCCAAGTACCCGCATCCAGGCGCGAGATTGAAGAGTCCCGAGAGGGCAGGCGAGTCGATGTTGAAGCGAGGATTGATGACGTACCGGATCGGTGTGAGGAGGGAGTACATGCTCCACAGGACGCAGGAGGAGACGATGCCGGCGAGCAGGAGGTTCGGGTACAGGAACAGGGCGAGTGGTCGGAGGGGATTGATGGACACCATCACGAACCGGCGTCCCCTCTGCTCGCACAACTTGTCATGCAGCCGACAGTGCGCCGTCTCTGGCAGGACAAAGAGGCACAGCAGGAACGCTAGTCCGCCGAGACCCGTCGTGAGCCAAAAGACGTCCTGCCACGGTGCGTACGCGACAATCAGGCCACTGATGACGGGTCCGAATGCAGGACCGACCGTCACGCCGGCGAGGTAGAGGCCCATTGCGGACCCCCGCTCCGTGGGACGGTAAATGTCGCCAATCGTGCCTGCCCCCACGGCGAGAAAACTGGTGCCGGCAAACGCAGTCAGGCATCGAAAGACGATAAACATGGCCAGGTTGGTCGACAGCGAGGTCCCCATCGACCCGATAAAGTACCCAAAGCTAGAGATGACGTATATTGGTTTCCGGCCGTACGTCTGTGACAGCGGACCCCAGTAGAGTGGGGAGATGGCCATGCAGACGAGGTACACCGCGTTCGTCACGTTGATGATGGAGCCCGTCGTGCCAAAGTCGGCCGCAATCTCCGGCGTTGCTGAGAAGATGCAAGTCGTGCTGAATGGTGCACAGAGGGAGCAGAATGCCACGATGATGGTCATGTATCCCTTTTGAAAAGGTGTGAATCGGTCGTAGATTTCGTCCTTGTCGTAGTCGACCGTGTCGCCCTGCGTCAACGTGCCCCGACGAGGACCCTCAGTTTCGGATTTAGTGGTTGGGTAGTGGTGTTCTGAAACATGGGAGAGGACGTGATGCAGTGAGTCGTGATTGTCGTCGTCCATGTCATTGGTCGATTTGACTGGTGCCAGTGGGAGTATCGTCGATGGTCGCCAGTCTATAACGACTTGTTTCTTTGATGGAATCAAGTGAGTCGGTAAAGGCGATTGTATATCAAATTCTTGTGTAGACGACTCTGGCACAGGTTTGTCGGTACCAGACATTGCTTCCAGATCTGTAGTGTCTCGATGACTCTGGCGAAAATAGCGTCGTGTTCAGTCTTTGTCGATTCGAGTACCCGCTTTTGTATGGTAGACCAAGGATAAAAAATTAGAGTGAAGTGGTAACGACTGCTTGTGTAACGTTGTGGTCGAGTCGTGTGTCGCTTGCATGCTAATGAGTCAGAGTGCGAATCTTGTCTGTAGGCATTTGCCGGTTCTGTGGCTGACATTTCGAGGTATTGTTTGCCGACATACAGAAGCTTTTCCGGGACTCCGGCCGACTTGACATTTCAGGACCGGATATGTGGTTCGGGCTAATTACAGTCTACAGACACTGAGTATAGGTACACTCATGCTCTGCCGTGTCTTCTTCTTGCCCCGAAGCGGATAGGTTCTCGGCCAGGCAGGAATGACCATATAATGAGACAGCCGGCAAAGAGAGCGGTAAGCACATACGGTACAATTTTTGGACCTTGAGCCGTGGCTCCAATGCCAATGACAAATGGCAAGACTGCACCACCAATGCTTCCAAAACTCGCAATGAGACCGATTGCCGTGACGTGAAGTTTCGGGTCCAAAGATCGAGTGGCGAGCTCCATAATGAGTGGAAAGATTGGACCAATCCAGAACCCTTGCAGAGACACACCAATGCTGGGTGCGACAATGCCAGGAGCAAGCCAAAAGACGAGCTCAAAAGCCAGTCCTAGAGTCATGAATAATTGTGATGCCCACCACTCGCCAAGCAAGTGACTTGCTGGCCAGCTCAGTGCGAATCGACCGAGTGTCAAGCCAAACCAGAATCCAGAATTGACAAATCCTGCAGTTGTTTCCTTCGCTCCTCGAACCTTTTGAAGGTATTGACTGATCCATCCACTCGTACTGATTTCCATGCCGAGATAGAGGAGCATGTACGATGCGCCAATGATGCAAAATCTGCTGTGAAAGACTTCATATCTGACTGATCCCTCGACTGCTGGAACAAAGTCTGCCGCGAGATCTGTACCACAAGATACCTCAGTCGGAGTCTGCATTTCAGACTTCGTGGTGGTGGTCGTCTCATCTGCAAAATGCAGAGCACTAGCCTTGATCTGCTGTGCCCTCATAACGTCAGCAGTATGGTCCCAGAAAGCCAAGGTGATGAGGACCATGTCGAGGCCTCCAGCGCCGAGCAAGACTGCATAGTAATAATGCCAGAGCACGCCGTGCACGACCAATTGAGTCGCTAGAATAGGTGATATGGCGGCACCGAGACTGTAGAACCCGTGTAGGCAGCCTAATACCATGGCAGCTTCTTTGAGACCGCCTGCATACGCGTTCAGCATGGCTTCGAATATTCCTGCAGCAAAGCCGAGAAATGTATAGGCGACAACGACGACCGGGAAAGGTGTACCCGGTGTGACTAGAATGAAGCCAGAGCACAACAGCACAGTAGCGACGACCGAGCCCCACCGTCTTCCTGTGCAATCCAACATTGTCTGCGTGAAGAGACTCATGGCGCCATACCCAAGTACCTGACACAAAAAAAGGAGGGATACTACGGTGTATGATATGTTGTAGTACGATTGAATTGTCGGCAGGAGCGCGCCCGTCGTGCCATCACTGAGTCCAAAGACGAAGAAAGTATACCATGTCGCGATGACTTTGAACTTGTTGTCGCGAGCGGAGGGCTTTTCGCTACCTTGAGAGTGACTATCCTGTTTAATTGAATCCTGCTCTACTGCGATGTGAGGACTGGTGTGCTTTTCGTGATTCGTCGTAATCTGCTCAGGCCCGTTTGCGGCATTGTCAGAGTACTGCGTAAGCTCTTCATTACTCGTCACTTGTGTACGCTTCATGCTGATCCTCACATCTGCTGCAGCAACGAGGTCAAGATTAGTACTGTCGCAATAGGTTCTTAAACGCTACGTATGCACAGCATGCAATTTCCGCGATCGGAAATGCCGATTGGAGTCATGCTTCCATGTAGAGATGAGTGGCTGACGCCATGCTTCCGAGGTTATAATTGTTCAAATTCAAGATTGAATGTAGCAGATCTAGTTGGGCGGGAACCGTTCAGTTGCAGCTGGGGGAGATACACCAATCGACCACGCATACCGATGAAGACAAGTCGATCGCATCGAGAATGAATCACAATAGACAAACACTACTCAGCCCTAGAGATGTGAAGGTGCTGGAAAAGAGGCCCATGTGAAATACTGTCTAGCAAAATTACACGAGTAGATTTGGCGAGAAAGACAACAAGAGCTTGGCTGTTACAATACCTCTAGCCCAGTACATGTGGCTCCATAGTTTCAAGCTCATCAGCATGAGTTATCGGACCATGCCGACGAAAATTTGTTCGTTTGATTGTACAAGATGGATCGTGGCAGAAGATCTGCAACACATGAACGCCCTCTATTCACTCTCGTCATCCTCGGGACCATCTGACTCGACTATGGCCTTGCTCTTCGTCTTTGCATTCCTCGCTGGAGCTCTAGCCTGTTGTCGTTAGCATCGTGCCAGAAACGAGGAATTCAGGACTTGCCCTTGCCGGACTCTTCCTTGTCGAGGCCTTCTGTGCGCTCTCCTCTGCTGACTTCTTGCCAGTGGACTGTTTCTTCTTCGGCTTTTTCTTCTCTTCCTCCTCAGTCTCCACAGCAGACTCTTCCTCAGAAAGTTCTGAAACAATTTCTTCCTCCTCTTCCTCTTCTTCAGATTCGCTCACCTTGGCTTTCTTAGCTTTCTTGGTAAGTGTCTTCTTCGCAGGTGCTTTCTTGGTCTTTGGCCTGTTTACAATCAGCTTTTCGTCCACCGCTGCCTGCACACGAAACCCACGTTGTCTTTGGCTTTGCCTCGGCCTCGCTAAATTCTTCGGCCTTTGCCTCGCTTTCCTCCCTCTTCTTCTTGGTAGGAGTTTTGCGCTTCCTCTTCTTGGACGTGCCTTCGTCACTTTCACCAGCGCTCTCCGAAGCAGGAGCCGGCCGCAGCGCTGGCGTCATATCTTCAATCTCTAGTGTCTCGTTCTCAATTGCCTTGACAATCTTGTCAGCATCCCTATACTTTGTTAATATGATTAGTTGACGCTGCGATCAGTGTTTTACCCCTCAGTTAGATTCTCGTAGCCATCTAGTTCATCCTCAACATTGCTATACTCCTTTTTCATGTTTTGAAGCACTTTCGAGGTGACGCAACCAAGATGTCGCCATTTCCAGCTAGCGAATTTTCCTCCGATATCGACCCAAGTGCCAAACCGTAGCTCGCCTTTGCCAATCTTGACAGATTCTTTCTTGCATGGCGGCCCTTGACAAACAGCTTGACCGGTTTTGGCATATTCGACTCGGTAAGTTCCCATGTTGAGCGCAGAATCACTACTCTGGTTACGGCACGTAGGCAGAGGACTCTAGCGTTGCTCTGACGGTGAATAGATCAAATGAAGAGACTTTTGTAAGCTAGAGTGATTTCGATTATGAACCGATGCGTTAGGCGGCATGACGATGACAAGCGATGAGATACAGAAACTTACCCCACCAAATTGAGCTCCCTTGGGCTTCTAGGCCCTGAGAGCCACTTTGGCCAAAATGGTGCAGCCACACCCTAAAGCGGGAGACTTCCGTCTCCCTCACACAATGAATCCATTCGAATCACAAGAACATCCCATCCATTCCAAGGCCTGGCTATGGGACCAACTCCCTGCTGGCCATGGACTGGAGCTGCCCTACAGGTGCTGCAAGCGTAAGTCCCCATATGTATGGCGGCACTCAGGTCCTCATACAAAAATTTTCTCCTTCTCTACAGCTGCCAATATGACTCTTGATGTCCATGCTCCAAGCTATTCCCACGCGGATCGTATAATCTCTCGCTTCTTCACAATAGCCGTGAGAAAAGCAAAATAGTGCTTTGTGTTCGTGCCCGTGGCCGGCATTTTGAGCAGAGTGATCCCCATATGCATTCCATTCATCTGCACCAGCATCGTTTATTGGCTCCTCAGGACGCGCCCAGGAGCCGCTTCCCTTGTCTGCCACCCGCGCTCGGCATCTCTGCCTGCCTCTTCCGTGGATCCTTTCATCTTGTCCACCCAGACCAAACATTCATACCTAGCAACCTTTCTTTTCTGCTCGTTCACGCTGCTCGAGCCTACAGGAGCTACTTCTATCTTTTTATCCGTGTCTTTAAGCAGCACGCACTTCCACGCGTTGTACGGGTCATATATGGGCACGGCATTCTTCGCAACTTGATCGAACCCGACAAGCATGAATCAGATCTGTGAGAGGTGATAGTAGCGAGCATCTTATCATTAACCCTCCACCGCACTCTGACATTGCAATCATGGATCGATTCGACTCAGAAAACGATTCGCAGCCTGTTCAGATCTGTGACGTTGACGGCGTGGACATGGTAGTCGATAACCAACATGCTGCAGATCCGAGTTCGACATCGAATCTCGAGGTCATTGCGCGAGACATGGCCAAGTATTTTCCTGGTTATGCAGATCTGCGGACCATATATCTCGCTAACCAACTATACGTCTTCAAAGCTACAGACCTCATTCGTGGGCTCAAGGTCACTATCAAGGCTTGCCTTGATGCGGACCACCAAGAGGCTAGTACCAGGCTCCGACATGGTATGTAATATTACCACACGCCAAGACGTACAGAAGATTAACACTTCCAGAATGGAACTGCCAAACGATCTTCAGCGAGATTGGTGGCATCAACATCCCACGATCACTCGAAGCGTGCAACGACAACAAAGGTCTCATGCTAGTCTTTTCGGACGATGGTGATCGATCATGTAGTGAATATTTCAACAGACAAATTTCGATGGTGCACTTCACGAACCCGCCTGCTCTGCCGAACCTGGGTCCAAGCGGAGTTGATCTGGGGAAATTCCTCAACTTTGCTATACAAATTGTTCAGATTCTTGACAACTTGCATCAGCGTGGTATCACACATGGGAACATCAATCCAGTCAGTATTGGAGTAGATGCAGATGGTCAAGCCAGAGTGTTTGATCTTTCATGCTCAACCTTCCTCGAACGTGAAGACGCACAGACGCATGAGCTCGCCGCTCGACAATTGCCATTCATGTCACCAGAATCAAGCGGTAGGATAAACCGCTCTGTCGACTATAGGAGCGACTTCTACTCCCTCGGGGTCTGCTTCTATCTTGTCCTTACCGGCAGGTGTCCGTTCACTTCTGACAACGCCCTGGATTTGATCTACCATCATATAGCACACGCTCCGATTCCGCCACATGAGGTTTGTCCCGATATTCCTTTGTGCCTATCTGCCATTGTCTCGAAGTTGATGGCAAAAACGGCGGAAGACCGATATCAGACTGATCAAGGTCTTGTGGCCGATCTCCTCGTGGTAAAGGACTTTAGTGCCACAAATGACCTGCACAGTCTTGACTCCTTCGTGCCAGGACTGACCGATGCAGCTTCACAGTTCAGTATTCCTCAAAAACTCTTTGGTCGGCAGGACGATATCGACTGCTTGCTAGCGAGCTTCGACCATGTGAAGACCCACGGTGGAGGCAACGTCGTGATTATCAAGGGGAGCTCTGGTACTGGCAAGTCGTCTCTCGTCAATGAGATCAACAAGCCAGTCCTAGAATCCAGGTCTTTCTTTGCCTCGGGCAAATTCGATCAGTACAAACGAGGCGTACCATTCTTTTCCCTCTTGCAAGCAGCTGGCGAGCTCGTGCGACAATCTGTCTCAGAGAGCACGATACAAATAGAAGATTGGAAAGCGGAAATCTTACGTGCTTTGGGTAGCGATGCTGCAGCGATTCTAGAAGTACTTCCAGAGGTACGAAACCTTTATGGACTAGACTTTGTTCCTCCTGTCATGGCAGAATTAGGCCCAGCTGAGCGTGAGCAACGATTCACTGATGCCTTTTTGCGCTTCATCTTGGTGTTTGCGAAGAGAGGATCACCCCTGGTGCTCTTCCTGGATGACATTCAGTGGAGCAGTGTGGTCGAGATGAATCTCATTGCCGCCCTGGCTATCGCCAGCTCAGAATCGAAGCATCACAGTCTGTCTCTTGTCGTAGCCTATCGTGATAACGAGGTTCCCGAAGGTCATCATGTTCTAAGTGTCCTACGTCGCTTGACAGATGCCAAAGTATCAATTTCAGTCATCGAAGTCAAAAGCATGTCTCTTTCAGCTGTGAGGGAGATGGTCGCCGCAACCTTACGGTGGCCATGCGACAAAACCGATGCCGAACTTGAAACTCTGACAAGACTAATCCTTGCCAAGACCGATGGCAATGCCTTTTTCATAACACAAGTGCTAAGACGACTCAAAGATTGCAACCAGATTTTCTACGATTTCACTGAGAACAAATGGAAATTTGATCTTGCTAGCATTCTGCGCGAAGATCTTCCAATCACCGTGATCGATCTTCTGCTGATGCAGTTACAGCAACTTGGTCGAAGGACCCAAAATTGCTTACATATGGCCGCTTGTCTTGGAAACAATCGATTCTCTTATCGCTTACTCGCTGTCGTCTCCGATCAGAAATTACGAATCACTGGGAAGGATCTGTGGGCAGCGCTCCAATCAGGTCTTCTCATACCCACCTCCTCAGCGTACAAGACTACAGCAGACTATCGCAATAAAACCGCTCATTCGGACGATATGGACGTTGATCAGGACACATCTGTCTCTGGGGAATCGTCTTGGGAAGAGGATGATAGCACGTACGATGCCACATATCGTTTTCTTCACGATCGTGTCCAGCAAGCATCCTACCAGCTGGTGCCCGAATCAGAGAGACCTGGTATTCACCTCGCTATCGGACTGCGTCTGCTCGCCTATTACGAGCAGAATAACGAGCTCGAAAATAATATCTTCGAGATTGTGAATCAAATTAACCGGGGTCTGTCCTTATTGAAGGAAGATCAATTACTTTTGGTCATCAAGTTGAATCTTCGGGCTGGAAAGAAAGCTCTCCGATCGACAGCATTCGACGCCGCGATGCAATATCTCAGTACGGCCAAGTCTCTTGCGCCAGAGTCCTGGTGGACCGATGAGTTTGAGCTCAGCATGGAGATAAACTTGGCTCACGTAGATGCGACCTATGCTGTTCATGATTACTCGGCAGCTGCTTCAAACCTCCAGAGATTGACCGAGAAAGCTCGAGCTCCAATGGAAAAGGCTCGTATTATGTATCGCCTCATCGATGTATTCATGGGCCTCGATAAACTACACACAGCCATCGATGTTGGCCTCCAGGCGATGCAGCTTTTAGGTGTGGCAGTTCCGATGACTGCACAAGCAGCGGCTGCCTTCATGCGGGCGAAGCGGTCAAAGCTCGATTTGTCGTTAGAACAAATCGACAGTCTTGCGAGTATGGAAATCACAGAAAATCCAAAAGTCCTGCTTCTGCAATCACTAGCGACCAGCGTTCTTTTACCTCTTTATCTCTCGATGCCGGACTTGTTACAAGCTGTCTGTGGAGCAGTCGTCCTTTTGATGTTGGAGCATGGAGTATCAGAGGCGGGTGCGTATCCTTTGATTATGTACGGAGTGACACTCACTCATGGACCTCCTTCTGCACGCACTAGGCAACAGGGGTATCATCTGGGTTTGGCCGCCGTGAAGATTGTGAACAACTCTTCTGCTCAGACCTTGACTGCTACGACGCCAAAGGTGCTCAAGGTATTTGCCTCGCATATCTGTTACTGGAACGAGCCGCCGCGAGCATGTCTGGTCTACTTCAATTCAGCAATGGCAACAGGCAACAGGACCTTCAACATCGAATACACTTGCTATGCATACGTCGAGTCATGTTCCTATGCTTTTTGGTCCGGCGAGCCTTTGGCTTCTGTCGTTCAGCGAATGTCACAATACCTGCCACTCATTCGAAAATTCAAGCTTAAGCAGTGTATTTGGTACTGCTCTATACAGCTGCAATCCTTCGTAAATCTGATGTCTGACAAGCTGGATCCAGCTGAAATCGATGGCGAACACTTCTCTATGGCTTGTGAGTATGATGCTTTGATCACAACAGACTCCCATCCTCAAATTTTCGTTGTCTATCTGGCAAAATTGCTTGTAGCAGTCTACTTTCACAAGCCTACTGAAGTTGTATTTGGCTTGCTTACGGCGATGGATCGTTATGCCGCTGGTTCTCTGGGAACTGTTTACATTGCTCGTTACACTTTCTTGATATGCTCTGCTCTTGTGTCACACTTACCGTCTCTGTCTGCAGAGTATCACGCGATGTTCTACGAATACTACTCCAAATTGCGATTTTTCCAGAGTGGTTCTCCAACTTCGTTTAACCACGAGGTCATGTTTATCGAGGCAGAATTGCTCCGAAATGCGGACAACGACTTAGATGCCCTCGACAAATTTGAGACTGCGTACGCCAGCGCACTCGAAACCGGAAACATTCATGAAGCTGGCCATATTGCCGAAAGAACTTATCTCTGGCTCGAAACGAAAAGCAAGAACCTAGCACGTCGATACCTAATGAAAAGCTATGACTGCTTCAAGATGGCAGGATTCAAATCAAAGACCAGGGATATGAAGACCCGATATCCGGACGTGCTGACCTCAGATGCATTGAAAGCCCACACAGCAGACGAAATGAAACCCTTCAGGAATGTCCAAATGCAAATTAGCCCAGATGGCACTTTGTCGAAGACTACTCCTTTGGAACAGGGCTTGAAATCGCCGATGCTTTCCTTGGTTGACCCTACCGCTGAAGATCAAGAAAACGAAGAGACGGAATCGAATGGACAGGCCAAGACAGACATAACGTCCAACACGCGCAATTCCGCCACAGGGTCATTACGCTTGAAGACTATGCCGCCACGCACGTATTCGCATCGTTCGCAACTATCTTACAGTCCACGAGAAGACGAATTGACTCCAACAGGCACAATGAGCAGTTTCATTTCAAGGTCAAAGCTTGGCAGTTTCCGCGCGCAACACACTTCAAGACAATCTCAGGATAATTCCACAAGTTCTGGTTCGAAGATCACTAATCAGACCACCGTGGAAGGCTCCAAGGACTTCGATCTCGATGTAGCATTGAAGGCCAGTGTCATGATCTCAGACGTCTTACAAGTCTCGGAAGTGCTTCAGAGATTGATCGAGAGCGTACTCAAAAATGCCGGTGCCGATTATGGAGCTTTACTTCTGGTGGAAAAGGGCAACCTGTATGTCGAAGCTACGGGACGAAATGACTCCGTCATGATTGTGTCTCACCAATTGCTTGGCATGAACTCGGAGGTGGTGCCGTTCTCACTTGTGAACTATGTTGCCAGATTGCGAGAGACTACAGTGTTAGGTTCTGGCGAAACCAGAGCGTTCCAGTCTGGATTTGGCAAAGACCCTTATTTCTCGGGAAAGCGGTTGCGTAGTATCATGTGCATGCCAGTCCAGAACAGTGTCAAGCTGATCGGGGTTCTCTACCTCGAGAATTCGAGCACAGCATATACCTTTGGACCTCGACGGGTCGAACTCCTCAATTTCTTATGCACACAAGCTGCGATCGCAATTGAAAAGGCTCGGTTGTACTCAGAGCTTGGAGTAGCGAGGGACGAAGCACAAGCCAGCAACAAGATGAAGAGCGAGTTCTTGTCAACCATAAGTCACGAGATACGAACACCCTTCAACGCAGTTCTTGGTATGAGTGGGTTCCTACTCGATACCCAGTTGTCGCCGATGCAAATTGATTATGTCGAGACCATTCGTAATTCGAGCAAGGAACTATTGCGTGTCATAGATGACATTCTCGACTTCAGCAAAATGGAGCACGGAACCTTTGAACTGCACAAAGAGGGATTTTCACTTCGAGAGTGCATTGAAGGTGCTATGCAGATCACTGCCGAGAGAGCTGCTTCGAAGGAATTGGAGTTGGCGTACTTTAATTGCCACGCCGACTTCCCCGATATTCTGATTAACGACACAACTCGTTTCCGTCAAGTTGTCATTAATCTGCTTGGAAACTCGATCAAATTCACAGAGAAAGGCAGTGTAACATTATCATCAAATGCGACTCTGATCAGACCTGCCTCTGGTAATGAGCATGCTGTCTATCGCATTCAGGTCAGTGTACGTGACACAGGCATAGGCATCAAAGAGGAAGATCACAAGAAGCTGTTTAAGCTCTTCTCACAAATCGACTCGTCCTTAGCTCGCAACTTCTCCGGTACCGGTCTTGGTCTCGCCATATCTGAGAAACTCGTTCGTCTCATGGGAGGACAAATTTGGGTAGAGTCTAAAGCTGGCGTCGGTTCCACATTCCACTTCACGATTGTCACCGAGGCCAGCCCGAGTCCTGTCCGCCCACATCCGTTGTTGCCGAAGTTACAAGGTCTTGGAGTCTTGATTTTGGACGACAACGAAGTGGCCACGCGATCCTTGAGCGAGTCACTCGAGTGGCTTGGAATGAGAGTACTTGTGACCAAGAATGTCGAGGAGTGCACAAACGCAATTTCAAACTACGCTGCTGGGTCTTTCAGGCTCGCACTGATAGACCTTCATTATGGCCTTGCGGATGCAGTCGTAGCTGAATTGGCAAAGTACGACCCTGCTTGTAAAATAATCAGGCTCTCCAGATTTGGTTTCCGACAGAAATTCAACGACAAGTACGAATATCTGATCAAGCCTGTGAAGAGGGAGCGTCTCGCAAGAGTCGTGGCAGAGGCGATATACCCTGGGCTAAGGGAATCCAAGTCAGTCGTAGTGGGGAACGGTGACAAGTTCAATCCTGTCGGCATGGCAACAAACCATCCATTACGAATCTTGCTAGCAGAAGACAACCTGATCAATAGTCGCGTGGCACTTCAACACTTGAAACGCATGGGCTATTCCGCAGTCCACGCTAAAGACGGACAGTACTGTATCGAGGAAGAAGACAAGGCCACCTACGATGTTATCCTGATGGACGTACAGATGCCTCGACTGGACGGATGTCAAGCAGCGACCAAGATTAGAGCAAAGTACCTGAAAGAACCGGCGCGATGTCCCCGAATCATTGCGATGACGGCCAACGCCATGCGTGGAGACATGGAGCGTTGTCTTGAGGCCGGTATGCATGCGTATTGCCAGAAACCCATCATTGTGGATGTTCTTGCTCAACGACTCCGGGAAGCAACGAGGAGACCGGAGTAAATTTTTATGTAGATAGATAAAAGTAGATTAGAGGGAGGGAGAAATGGAGTCGCTTGATAAGCATTGCGGGCGTTTGAAAGATCTGAAGGATATATGGAGTAGTTTTGCAACAAATACAGGCGCCATAGAGTGCTCATACATCAAGTATTAAAAGTGTCGAGCTGTCCAAGCTTGACCTATGCCATTGCAAAAACCAGAGTGCTACCCATTCCTGTCTCGGAAGTGTAAAAAATGGAGCCACAGGGATTTGAACCCTGGACCTCAAGCAGAGACGGATGCACGAGAGCTGTTGCGAAGCTTGCGATCTACCCCTGATCTATGACCCCGATCAATCACTTCCGGCACAACTTGCAATCATATATACTTACTGAACGGAAAGAAGCCTTGAAACAAGAAATTGTCGTGGAAGGGATGAGCGATCCGGGTATACAAGATGGTATATGAATACAGTCGCCTATGCTTGTGAAACGACACTAGATGTTGACTACCGAGCCACCTGTTCTATCGCTCCTCTCGATCATTCACCTCCTTCTTTCGCGCATACGGCTTGCCGGCAGCCCGTCCACCGGCACGATGAATCCCTTCTCCCCGCTTACCGCCCTTCTTGGCCTGCACCTCCTTGATGTCCTGCATGGCGGCGCGTTGTGCCTCGGACACCCGTTCAGCGAGCAACATGACAGCCTCTTTATCGGCATCGTATTCCTTCATTTTACTCCCCAAGGCCTTTTCGATGCGCAGGAAGAGTTCTAAATCGTATTGCGTCACCAAGGAGAGTGATTTCCCCGATCGGCCTGCTCGAGCTGTTCGGCCTACGCGATGGATGTAGGATTTAGAGTCGGTCGGAATGTCGAAATTGATGACCACGTCTACGAGAGGAATGTCCAGGCCTCGTGAAGCCACGTCCGTCGCGATGAGAATGTTGCGGGCGCCTGATTTGAATTTATTCAGTGCTCCCAGTCGAGAAGACTGCGATAGCTGGCCGTGTAGGGGAATTGCCGCGAAACCCAAGTGACGCAGCAAAAACGCGACTCGTTGCGTGTCGTTGCAAGTCCGTGCAAAGATGATGGTTGATTGTCCCGCCAATTCATTGACTAGATAGACCAAGTATGCGTCCTTGAACTTGAATGGGAAGAAGAGGTAGGATTGCAGTAGTGTGTCCACCGTGCTGTACTTGGTCGACACGGCCACTCTCACGGGATTGCTCAGCGACGCACGCTGCAATTGCTCTACCTTTGAAGTCATTGTCGCACTGAACAGGTACGTATTCCTCTCCCTCGGTATAATCTTGAGAATCTTGTCAATGATTGGACCAAAGTCCATGTCGAGTAGGCGATCCGCCTCATCCATAACGAGATACTTCATCGTCCTCAACGAAAAGCCTTTCGTGTTTTCGAGATGATCCTGTAAGCGACCGGGCGTACAGACTATAATGTGTGGTTTCTTCGAGAGCGCTATTGCTTGTGAAACCATATCCATTCCTCCGACAATAACCACGCTCTTCAAGCCTAGACTCCCTCCCAGCGCTTCGAATTGTTCCGAGATTTGATAGGCCAGTTCACGGGTGGGAGCCATAACACAAGCAAACAATGGCGACGGTTTCTCCCAGAGTGCCTGTATAATGGGCAAAGCAAAGGCCGCTGTTTTTCCCGACCCAGTCTGCGCCAGGCCAATAATGTCCTTACCCGCTAATGCGTGAGGTATCGATTCTGCCTGAATCGGCGTCGGAGACGTGAAGCCTAGCGCTTCCGTGCTTTTGCAGAGTTCTTCAATGACACCTAACTCGGCAAATGTCGTTGCTTTCGCTTCAGCATCTACAACTTCGATGGTGCCTGGTTTATTTGGGATTTCGTCATCCGAGGAGGACATTTCGTTGTCTTTACAGAACAGTTTTATAGAGATAGCAGACGTAAATGAAGATGTAAGACAGATGCGCGAGGCTATAGTGCGACCAATATGGCAGTCAGGATCCTGCTTCAATATCGGTGGTTTTTACAACGAAAATCAAGCGTTTGACGACTTTTTTCTAAGGCAAGAGATCTCCAGTGGCGTGTGGCTGAAGTTTCACGGTCGAGAAGTTCAAGATGAGCGCTAGCACTCAAAGTACGTGTACAATGTCAACCATATATCAGGATACGAATCGCCAGAAAGGATGATAGAAGGCAGGCAACGTTCAAAGATGATCATTTGATTGATGCTAGCGCTAAGGACTTTTCTGTTCTCGTCATGCTTCATGTTTATACCCAATTGTATCCCGGTGATCATCCACCACTCTTCCATATTCAAGCAAAAGCCGCCATAAATACAATACCATGTCATCCTTTCTCAACGCTTGTTTCGCCCATTCTCGACCTTGCTGAGCAATTTGTTGAGCCTCGTCTTGATGACTGTCGACAATGACCTTTCCGGATTTGTCCTTAAGACCTACAAAGTAGATCCACGTGCTGTAGATCGAATTCAAGGTTACAGGCACAAAATGCTGATGAGGTATGATGCGATCTACCCACCACTCGGTGAAGATTGAGTCTAGCTTCAATGGGAGGGATTGAGATTCCAAGAAAGACAAGAATCGACCACTGAAGCCTGCCCCATCAGTATCAAGCAGATACCTGTACTGCCAATGTGTAGAAAAGTCGTTTGGCTCCTGTATCTGAAAATGATCCTGTTCTTCGGCTTCCTGGTCATCCTCTGCACGACCGATACCCACGAAAAACACATCAGGACTCAGAGCTTCCTGTAGCTCCTGCACAAGCACTGCTCGAGCTTTGTATCCGCGAATATCCGTTCCTTCATAAAGCATGCTTTTGGTTGGAGTGAAGGGCGTTGTGTGCTGCTTTGCTCCTCCCATGAAATCAACGAGGCTTTGCCGTAGCATTCTTTTCCATGAACCGCGAATAGCCCAGCCTTCACTTGCAGATCCCCTCCAATGTGCACGATCGTACTTGTCCTCCCACAAAATTTGGTCAACAATGTTCTCTCCAACTTTGTCCTGAAAGTTCCATGGAGAAGGAATGATGATGTCGCTAAACGTTGATGGCTTGGACTGACTGAAGACTGGCATCAACTCATTCGTGACATCGAAGCTTGTCGGAGATACGAAGAATCCTCGCGTGTCCTTTAGTTCTGGGTGCTGACAAATGTCTAGGGCGAGAGACCCATCGACTGCATAGTAAGGGTTGGCAGCTTGCTTGGGGAGGTAATGCAGTCGAGACAAGGAGTCTGACGGACAGAACTGCGTAGAATAATCATACACATTCTTCAGTTGTCGCTCCTGCTTCCAAAAGGACCTGTGTGTTTGGTCAGTGAAAGGTATCTCCTCAGCCCAGCTAGTGGCGTTCAAAGTGAAGGAACCACCGGTATGCAGTTTCTTCTTTGGCTTTGTCGCTGATCGCTCTGGTGATGCAATAACTCTCGGCTCGTCATTGAGGTTTATGGCGAGGTCCATATCTGGCAAGAAGGGTACGAAATCTTGCATCATCTTCATGAGACTTTCTAGTTGCCAATAGTGGGTCGGTTGTTCCATTGGAGGTGACGTGACCTTGCCATCTCTTATGTTCAATGGGGCAAGATAATTATTGCGATTTTGCACAGCTTCGTACGTTCTCTGACGTACTTCTGCAGGAGCAACGTGCCAGAATGGTGCTAGATCGCGCTCAATTTGATCAAAATTTGAAATCACCATGGCCTTGTGTTCCTTGGCGTATTTGTACCACTTGTCGAAGCCGGGTGGGGGTAAACGGCCATAGCGCTCTATATAATCCGTACAAGCGCTCTCTAGCGTTGATGCCTGCGATTCACGCTCGGTAAAAGCATCAAGATGGACTCGAGACCTTGCTATCAGACTCTTCAGCGGATGTGCTTGGGTCGATCCGTGGATGCCGGTAATAGTGTAAATACTCAGTAAGACTGAACAAGAGAACGCCATATACTTTCGTGACGGAAGACCTTTGAGGTCGAATGCACTTGCAATGGCTAGAAATATAGCAAGTGCAAACGCGGAATCCAACCGCATGGCACCACGACCTGCGATCATGCCAAATGTGGCACAAGTCGAAAGGCTCAACAGCGCTGTGACCGCATCAGTCCTCAGGTGCAAAACCATGAGTAAAGCACCAAGAAGTAGCGACACGTCTTGCAAGATAGCGAGAAGTAGATTGACTGAAGGCAAATATGTTTGCAACTCTCCCGTTATGGACATAGTAAAGATCGCAAAGGCCATCTGTGTGGCGCAAGACGCTCCTAGAAGCACATATGTGTGCTTTATGGGTTGTAATGCCGTTTGATAGTCTAACATATCATCAGGACCTCCCTCAAGGTTGCGACGTGCGACTGCTAAGGGCGTTGTCGACTGTGAAAACTCGAAGAAGTTTAGTATGATCGCGACGAATGTGCCCATCAGGACCTCCTGACAGATTTGTGATGAGGATTGGTCGATCGCATACATAGACGATTCTAATTCTCGAAGACCAAGGACGAGCAACGATCCTGCGACAAGCACTACAATCCAAGTGACGATTGACTCATCCTTACGCTTCTTGCGATGCAGAATAGCAGTGACGAGCAGTGCGCTTGAGAGGCTTACACCACGCAAGTAGCCGGTCGCTCGCATTGTCGTGCTACGGTACGCAAGTCTAAGTGTCTGTGATGTGACAAAAAAGGCATTGAGTGCTATAATCTGTTTCAAGTTCGATGTCTTCGCTGTCCCCTGTGCTCCTAGAGATGTGCCCAAGCCTAAAACGAGACAAATAATTTCGCCTAATATCGCTAGCCCAGGAAATACTACGGCCGTAAGTCAAAACCAACAGAACGTCGTCAGGCTTATACATCGCCTTTGTATTTCGAGTACATCAAAACTCGATCCATGCAAAATGTATGTCGACGTATATAAAGCTGCCAGAATGCCGGGCAAAAGTAATTTGGCGAGACTCGCAAAGCCAGGACATGCCCTCGGGATGCCCGATCGCATCACTCGAGGGCTGAAAAGAGAAGCGAGGTGCCCTCTCTCATCATCGAGGACAAAAAATCTCCTGAGAAATGGTCGTCTATACAATTGTAAGTGGACGACGTTTCACTTTTGCTTGCCCCGAGGTCGCGCGAATCTGCCCGTTGAAGTGGCACATGCATGTGGCTTGGAGCGCCTCCTTAGTACCGGGAGTTCAGAGGAGATTTTCCTTCCAATTGCCGAGCGGACCTCACCAAACGCACCCGTGGGCAATGTTGGTGAGCACAAGGCTGGCTATTGCTGTAGAGGTCTGCTGCGTGTGAGAGATGGGCCGAGATCTCTCGTACGAGATACGTGATTAGCATATTGAATTAAGGTCCATTGGAGGCCTGGTCAGGAATATTGTGCCCTGATTGTAATTCTTAGTGGATCGTGCCCTTCCATACGTATATAGCTGAGGCTCTCAAGATCGCGAGCTGCAGCAGAGTCAAGCAAGGGTCTCCTCTCACAATCCCGACTCAGTGGCCACCGAAGAAACCAGGCTCTCTTGTTTGCAGAAGTCTCTCAGAAGACCAACACTTCATGCTCGCAAACAACAAGGCAAAATTCTCGCGAATCCACCAAGCATTAAAGCTGCGGTGACTTGCCCTATGCTCGGCAAGATGCTGCAGATAGAAATCGTCCATAGCAGCCGAGGGAATCTCCTGCTTCGGGTAGGATTTCTGCAGCAGTTCAAGCTTCTTGTTGTAGTCCAGATTGTGCTTTGTCCAGAATTCGTTCCATACTCCGGTCGCCTTCAATCGACGCGCTTCCAGCCGACAGCGTGCTAGTGATTGTTGCGGATTAGCTTCGTATCGAACGAGGCGAATGTTGCTGACAGGGTCGGCTCTAGACACTGTCGAAATGCATGTTCGCGGGCTTCTGATGATTCTGACATTTTGTGCGATTGCGGGACGAACCATGGTTTTGAGGATGCTTAGAGCAGATGCCTGCGACCGATTGTCGCCACTGTATCGAAGGAAATGATGATGGTACAGAGGTGTAGTATGAGTATCGCGAAAAGCTTGAGCCAGAAGCCCCCGAACGTCAGAGTCGATCGATCGTTTTCTGGGAAGAAATCGTGGATCGACCGATATCCGGCTCCTCTATGAAATGTGATCACTGATTGGTCATTCACAGTAAATAATAACTTGTAGCGGATCTTCATCTCTTACAATTAAAGGACTATTGGATATATGTGTTTGCATCCCAGGATAGCTTTACCGTCTTCGACATATTCAATTTACCCCGACAATTGGCATGGCAACGCCTCGTCTTGGTTCGCATGATCAGGTTTCTTATACTAAAAACAATGTTCTTCTGCCATTAATTTTGTCCCTCGTCAAGGCATATTCTTGAACCTCAACAGTAGTCGTTCATTCTTTTCTTAGTCTGGCTAGACAAGACTGTTCTATATCTTCGTTCGCAATCATTCAGAGTTTGCGTCTTCTTCTGTTCTTCTCGACATGCCAAATGAATTGTATGTACAGTGGCTCAAGGAATGGATGGACAAAGCATATGATCTACAATCCAAAGGCTATCAGACCCTGCGTAAAGCTCATGACTCCATGAAAGCGTGTCCGATAGACATCGGTCATCCATCTCAAGCTGCACAACTCAAGTATATCGGCCCCGTACTATGTGCTAGGCTTGAAAAGACACTTCTGGCTCATTGCAAGGAGAATGGCCTGGAAATGCCATCTCGGCCTAGTGAGAAACGCTCAGGTGGGAGCCAGGAAGAAGAGTCAACGGTACCAGTGGCAAAGAAGAGAGCTGCGAAGGCTTACGTTCCTGCCTTTCGTGGAGGTCCATATGCTCTCTTGATGGGTCTTACCGAGCCATCGGCCAGAGACTCGATGGCCAAGTCAGACCTTATCCGACTAGCACAGCCGTTCTGTGATGCTTCCTTCGAGGTTGCGAGTGATCAACGGGGTTTCTATACAGCTTGGAACAGTATCAAGACCTTGATAGACAAGGAGCTAGTACATAAAGGTGGCAGCCCACCCAAATATTCCATCACGGATGAAGGTGCAGCAATTGCAGCTCGAATCAGGCAAACCACCAACCAATCTGCGGCACCCACGAAGAATGCGACGAACATCTCAACTACTCCTGACTTGGACGAAGTGGACGTCCTGCAATCAGGTACACAGGCTAGAAATAAAAGAAATTCTGTCGAGGTTGAAATTGAGGAGGAATCAAGACCGGACCTCGAGTTCATCAACAATGCTGAGGCTCCGTTTGAGCCTGACATCATACCGACTGGCACATTCAAGATACAGCTCATCATTGACAACCGCGAAGTAAAAACACAGAAAGATCGAGCATTCATCGACGACCAATTATATCGTGCTGGCATACAACTTTCATCGAGAGCACTAGATGTCGGAGACGCCTTATGGATAGCCAAGTGCGACGATGGCCGCGAAATCGTACTTGATCACATCGTTGAGCGGAAACGTATGGACGATCTAGTCCATTCAATCAAGGACGGCAGATTCCACGAGCAAAAATTCCGACTGCAGCGGTGCGGAGCGCGAAACATCATATACGTCATTGAGGAAACCAATTTACAGGACGTCATCTCGTACCACGAGGCGATACAGACGGCACTTTCCAGCATGCAAATGGTCAATGGATTCTTCGTCAAGCGAGTGCAGTCCTTGGACTACACGATGCGGTATCTGATCAGGCTGACACACAAATTGTCCACGTTTTACGAGGTAAATTTGAAAAAGTTTACCGGGTTTGTGCTGACTAGCTAGTCTCAAGATTTGCATGTATTGCCTGACCGTGTAGTGGATACGAGAACATTCGCGGCACTGTTGAAACGGCTGGAACTGAATGCCCCTGATCGCAAGTACTATCTCTCGTTCGAGGCCTTTTCCGGTCTGACTGTCAAATCCGTCAACCTTCAGGTCAGTACCTCGAGTCTTCACGACATCACATACTCATCATTAACAGATTGGTGATCTTTGGCTTCGTATGCTCATGACGATCCGTGGAGTGAGTGCGGAAAAGGCTGTCGAGATACAAAAGAACTTTCCAACACTCCAACATCTTCTTAAAGCCTATGACACTTGCCCGGACCAAAACTCCCGGGACAAATTGATGAATGAGAAATGCGTCGGTTACGGCCGCAGATCTATCGGCACCGCTCTGTCCAAGAAAATAGCCACGATTTTCGCATGACCCGCCAAAAGGTCAGCATTTGTACAACACCAAAATTTCTTGTAGATTAGTAGCTCTATGATGCCGAATGCGCCATTAATTAGCCTTGGTAGACTCGTTTCTCTTGCGTAAAAGTCAGTACATGACCATCCTCCAACTCGACACTGAATTTTCGTTTACCCCAACCAATCATTGAGACGGCGCTGACAGTGATGTTCTGAGCAGTGAGCGAGTCACGGTAAGCTTCTAGCCCAGCATGTCCCGACATCTCGATTATCAACTGAACAGGCGCAGGAGTGGTCGTGCTTGATTTCAAGTGAATAAAGATGCCGGTGTCGAGGGACATGATGGCATGAGCAGAGCTGCCACTCTCAATCTCGAATCCAAGTGCTTGGAGAGTCTCGCGAAACGATTCCAAGGATTTGACGTGTAATATTGGTAACAATCTCACGAAACTTGGTTTGATAGACATCTCGAAAATCTTCGCAACGCGAAGATTGACCGTAACGGATACGCTTTCTATTCGTCACTCACAGCATATGTATAGTGTCTGTGGAGAATGCCGAGTATTGGGCGAAGTGAACATTCGCAATCATCCATGGATGTTATGATGGCGGGGTAGTTTGCGGAGCCGCTTCGGAGCATTGATCCTTGCTTTGAAGAATCAAGTAAATGGGCAAAGAATAGTCTTCTCATTGCTGTCAATCTCGTCTCGTTGCGCAAAGTTCATGTGATTACTGCGACACACCGAAAAGTAGTTTTCACTGTCGCTAACTTCAAGCATGCTTGACATTGCTTGAAGCCGGACTTTGCTCCCAAGTTGCGTCCTTGAGCAGAAACTTGTACCAAAACCAAGTTATTGGTATCGTTGCTGAATGCCATAGTGAATGAGCATCAACGGTATATAGCCATGGAGGAAAGTCAAATAGCTCGAGTGACATTGCGCCAGCTAGGGCAAGGACCGTAAGGACGGGCCAGTATGCCCATGATGGTCTCGACCTAGCATATATCGCAGAGTACAGCAACCACACAAGACCATGAAGTGAGCCGACCACGACATTGGCGAGCATGTTGTAGCCGTAATCAAAGGTGACAAAGGTTAGGTAGCCGATGTGTAGAGTCAAAGCACTTGCACAAATAGTGCCCCATAGTTTGACGATCGCTCCATATCGTTGCTGATTGTACAATTTGAAGACTCGAACCGGGGCATAGAAGAGACCAAAGAGCACATATGTGCCGGCTGAGAAATAGTCCATTTTTTCCGTGCTTGGCAAATCTCGAACATGGAAGATAGTAGACCATAACCATGCATTCATCCCGACGTAAGCAAATATGATGTAGTAATTTCGCATAGGATTTTTGACTGACACTTGCTGCTTGATTCGGGAAAGACCCTCATAATGTACGTATCCGTTCAGAATCGAAAAGATGACACTTGCAGGTTCCTGCACACCCAGGATCCGAATGAATGGCCACTTGCCATGAAACTGCTCAACATGCTCGCCGTTGGTGATGAGATACTCAGTCACGGCTTGTTGACAAACATAGTCGGCATCAGAAGCACAAGTCCATCCCAACAACCGCAGGTGCAATGGCAATCGTTGACCGTCTTTCATTGTGACACCATCTGTGGCACATGTGCTTGAAATGTGCTCCCTGACACAATCACGAAAGATGCTCAACTGATCTCCTCGAGACGCTTGAATTACTCCGAACAACAGAGCAGCAATAACAAGCTTGAAAGTAGCAAGGATTTTCATCGAAACCAATACTTGTAGGGTTGCACTTCACACCTCAGATTTGACACGGTTTACGTTAAAGTGCCGATCAGCTAGATGATAGTGATCTCGCACGAGCCATCGAATGATTGTTGCAAGAGTGATTCTTGATCACTAGTCAGTCGCTCTGACCATCTAATTCCTGAACTACAGAAGTACTGTACTACAGTAGTTGAGACCTTCACTGGTATCTGAACTGCAGTACTACAATTTATAATATTATGAGATTGGCTCGATGCGCGGAAGCTCCGGATCCGTGCACCAGCAAATAGGATGAATTCTCGTATGTGTCGGCTAAACTTTATCTTTGTGGTAGTAGACGAGCTGGTTCATACAAACTAAATTCGCTATTCATAATTATACTCATTCAAGCTTGAGCTTATACGTTCTTACTGTAGTCGGAATCGGTTGAGACTCTCTGAAAGTGTTGTTTTTTGCGCGAAACACTCACGACTCTTCAACAAATCGGCTGTGGGACGACGAAATACAATGGTTCTCAAAATTCGGCTACAAAGATTCGGACAAAAGAAGTTACCGTTCTATCACATTGTCTGCATAAATGCCCGTACAGCGCGCAATTCAAAACCTCTCGAGAAATTGGGAACATATGATCCAATACCAAAGAATGGCAACAAGGATATTACGCTGAATTTCGAACGAACGAAATACTGGCTTGGTGTTGGAGCTAAGCCGACTGAGACAGCTGCTCGGTTGCTGGAGAAAGCAGACTTGATAGCTTTGAGGCCGAGGCCCTGGCACAAGCTGAGACAAGAGCAGGCAGACAAGGATACAGAAACTGGGGACGTCGTTGCATCTGGCACGGCATAAGTTGGAAGATCATGGCAAGTGATCACGATTTAACGCTTCGGCGTGTGATTTTGCGGGATTTCGTGCATAGCAAGATCATTTCATGACAAGTCAAGCATTTCAGCGAAGTTCGCAGGAGGATCGTATCTATGTAATGCAATATATGTACAAATGCTGACCCATGCAACGCCATTGCAGATGTGATAGCCATACATCACTTAGAAGCCTCGAGGACCCTCTCGAGGCAAGGGTACTTTAGTGAACTTTGGCACCTTGTGCACGCCTTTCCTGTATCCTGACGAACTTCTCGAAAATAGTGTATACTTGTCTTTCACCGCCATTTCCTTTTCTGGGATAGTTTCGTCGATTGCTCGATTCAGAGCTTTACATTGTAGACCGGCATTGGTCAGTGAAATGTTAAGATTCGATATGACTGTGTCGACTGCTTGTAGGCGAGAACGTTGTCGAAATTTGCGATTTTGTGACATACGCCAAGGCGTTTTCCTATACAGATAAGCATATGGGACAAGCCAATATCTACAAAGACATACCATAATAGACCACTCGTCCTTGTCATCTTGTCGGAATACCAGAGAACAGCTCCCTGACAGACCACACATATGATATAAGGCCTAGGAGGTGTGAATGCCCTTGACCGCTCAGCCGAAACTTTAGGCATGAGTGCTCGTACTCATCGGGCTGTGCGACCAATCACACTGGGGATTCGGTGGGTGTGGCACAGCAAGATTTCGAGGAGGATTCCCTCAGATCCAGACGACACTTTCTGTACTTGTCCTCAGTCCTCTGGACGCAATACATGCGCGTCGCCCGGACCAGAACACACCTAGTATCTTATTTGTTGACTTTTGACATGTTCAACACGAGGAAGATGAAGGGGTAGAGCCACTGTGATGGCTGCAGTCTTCTCTTTTGACGACGAGGATCACGAGTCATTCATTCTGAACAGAAATGAGCGCTCTGGCAGTATATCAAGTAATGATGAACATTACGTGCCAGGATTCGCTGGGTTTTCTCCCCGCTCGACTCCAAAGACGACTGCGGTGAACACGCCCGTCACACAACCGCGAAAATCCAATCTCTCTATCCTTGATGATGATGATGAACTGGATGCAGATAGGATAAATCTGAACGCTTCGAGCAGCGACCTATCACAGGAGTACGAAGTAGAGCTAGATGAGGATTTTGCCAGTGTAGAGGCCGCTGATCTTTCGCGAATGACCATGCGACACCAGGCCGACGACTTCGAGCCTCTCAAAGTTCTTGGCAAAGGCGGGTACGGCAAGGTCATGCTCGTGAAGCAGAAGAGTACTGGGAAACTCTATGCACAGAAGCAGCTGAAGAAGGCCTCAATGGTGATCAGAGCAAAGACAATAGAGTACACCAAAGCTGAACGTCAAATACTCGAGGATGTGCGACATCCTTTCATTGTCAAGCTCTTCTATGCCTTTCAAGATCATCATAAGCTGTATCTCATACTTGAATATGTGGAGGGTGGTGAACTCTGGACCCACCTTGAGACTGAGAAGATGTTCTCGGAGCAAGTCGCTGCTTTTTACATAGGAGAACTCGTACTGGCGCTTAACCATCTACATCAACAAGGGATCATCTATCGCGATCTCAAGCCTGAGAATTGTCTGTTAGATCGCGACGGCCACTTGATCATCACAGATTTCGGCATCTCAAAGGTGGCTGAGGATGGCACAGAGTGCAAGTCGTTCTGCGGGACTGCAGAATATATGTGCCCAGAGATGCTCCTTGAGCAGCCATATACCGCGGCTGCAGATTGGTGGTCTTTGGGCGTGCTGCTCTTCGAGCTATGTGCCGGTCATCCACCATTCTCGGGAAACAACAAGAAGAAGATCGCCGACAAAATACTGAAATCAAAGCTTACTCTACCCTTCTACATGAGCGCTGACGCGAAAGATCTCATAGGCAAGTTCTTGAAAAAGGTGCCAAAAGTCCGGCTTGGTGCATCGGAAGGAGACTTGGCGAAAATCAAAGCTCATCGGTTCTTCAGGAAAATAGACTGGGTCAAGCTAGAACGACGCGAGTCAGAGCCACCTATCAAACCAATCATTACTGATCCAGTCTTGGCAGAGAACTTTGCCACTGAGTTCACGACTATGCCACTCAATACCCCCATACTAGCGGGCGAACAGCAGCATGACGGTGTCGGAATCGCTATCCAAGCTGATGGGCAGACATCATCGACAATCACTGAAGACGTGATGAAATTCGACAAATTCACGTTCGTGGCAAGTCCTGCATTCTTCAAGTCTGCTTTCGCAACTTGATTGTTTTTATAGTCATAGATAGTACGTTTACTATACTGTTGTAAATAGTGCAAAGGTTAAGGCGATAACTGGGCAAAATGTGGGAAATAATAATTAGCGTATTTAGAACGAGGCGCATTGGCGTGCATCACTATTATAGATATACAAGAGACTACAACAATGTCTGCGCGCAATGATTTGTCATGATTCAAATTGATTTCGTTATTGTATACCTCTTGTGCTATGCGAAAATCTTGACATCAACCTTCCAACTTTTCGACTGCAGCCTTCATCCTTGCGTCATCGTAAATCTTGAATCCACCCTCTTTCGTGACTGATGCCAGCTGTACGTTCTTGGCATCCAATTTCTCCTCCATGACTTGTTTCAGTACTTTCAGAGCCAACTGTTCTGCTTCCTCTAGAGTGAGGGAAGTATGGTACGCCGTCTGCAGCTCTGCCTGCGCACCTTCGCTACCACTCCCGATCGCCTTGGCATCGTACCTGAAGAACGTCCCGCTAGGTTCGGCATGATATAATTGGGGACCGTCCTCATCCACTCCAGCAATCAACAATGCCACTCCGAAAGGCCGACTCATGACTTCTTGTTCATCATCGTCATCGCCTCCCTCACCGAACCGTAACGCCAAATCACAGACTCCTTGGGTACAGCTCTCCACACGGATCGGTTCATCGAACGTGAAGCGATGATTCTGAGCCTCGACTCGTGCGTGATCAATCATCGTTCGTGCGTCCGCCGTGAGTCCAGACATTGCCGTCCCGATATGCGTGTCTATTTCCACAATCTTCTCGATCGATGAGGATTCCATCAACACACTGCCCACCCGCTTTTCCACGCCCAACAAGACGCCCTCAGAGGTCGAGATGCCTATGGCTGTGCTTCCCAGTTTTATCGCTTCAATGGCGTATTCTACTTGAAAGAGACGACCTTCCGGACTGAATGAAGTGACTGAGCGATCGTATTCCGACCTGGTCATAAACATGATGGGCTTTTCGAGTGTCGATCAAGAATTGATTGAGGCAAGGTTGGATTCGAAGTGTATAAAAGGTTGAAGAGCACTCGACAGCGGGGATTGATGATGGTCAACAAGGCATCGCGTACACGTTCAGTATAATTTATGGAGAAAGACACGCAAGCTCAGTCTACTCTGATGCCCAGATCGTGGAGCCCCCAGTTTATTCTTTCGTAAACATCGTATTCATAACTATAGAGGGTACTTTTACTTCTTGGCTGCATCTGCCTTTTGACCGTCCATGATCCACTTGGAGGACTGTTGAGCATAGTTCTCAACAGACTTTGGGTCATCCTTGTACCTTTGCTTCAAGGTAAACTTGGTGGGAACATCCAAGCCCTTCTTTGTGGCAGATCGAGCCTCAATGGCTTCAACCCACTTGTTCAGTGCTGGGAAATCGTTGATTTCCACACCTGCCCAGAACTGCCATTGTTAGATTGAGACTTACTCATGAGAGTAAGGAGACTTACGGCAAAGTTCACCCAGGTAAAGTTGGCCAGATCGGCGATCGTGTACTGGTGTCCAACTAGCCAGTCACCAGTCTCCTGCAATTTCTTGTCGAGAACGCCGTAGAGTCGTCGAGTCTCGTTCTGATACCTATCAATACCATATTGAATCTTCTCTGGTGCATAGCGATAAAAGTGGTTGGCTTGACCCTGCATAGGACCCAGACCAGCATTGAGGAAGAACAACCACTGGAGGACTTCGTAGTATTCGGGTGTGCCAAAGGCAAAGTTAAGCTTGTGTTCGGGGTCGTACTTGTCAGTGATATACAGCATGATACTTCCACTCTCGAAAACTGGCGTCGCTGGCGATGTAGTTTTGTCCTCGATGGCGGGAATTCGACCGTTGGGATTTATGGCAAGAAACGATTCAGTCTTCTGCTCCTTCTTGTCAAAGGAAATGGAAGTGATTTCATAGTCTATCCCTAATTCCTCGAGTAAAATTGAGATTTTGTGTCCATTTGGTCTACCATGTCAGTGGTGAGACAATCTCATGTAGTCTGTATGACGTACGTCCCAGCTGTGAGCAGGTGAATAAGAGGCTTGGTTGATGACATTTGGCGAACAGCTGAATTCTTCAATTGATTTGCAACTTGAGAAAGCCTTTGCATATACTCTGACTGGGTCAATCCAGAGGCAGACTGGTAAGAGGTGAATAGTTTGAGGGTGGGGGGGAAGATTCGATCGAGGAAATGACGAATGTCGTGATTTGCGGAGGCAGCGGCAACGACGCTCACTAATTGCCGCCCGTCATCAGCTGCGGTGAACTATAGCTAATTGGCTCAACTAGCAAGAGCGCTGCTTAGCATCGTGCTATGAACAAAGTGGATCATCTTTATCTATAGGATATATGTTTGAAGGTAGAGTGTGTATCAATGGATTTTTGAAATGACACAGATATGGAGAAAACTTGTGGGTAGAAGAGTACATACTACTAGAGCTACTGCAAATGAAGAGACAGGCAGACTGCAACTGAGACAGACAAACTGACTGAGACAGACTGATTTGATTTCCATGAAAGTTGTGATCAGGGCTTTTGTGGAGCCGGGACATTTTACCGATTGTGGCTCGAGCAGCTCCCAACTTCTCACTTCAGCTTCACCATCCATCCTACTTCTACACCTAGACACTCTCCTGAAACTTATAAAGAAGCACGAACCTTCTGCACTGTCCTTTCCTCGACGGTGCTGAGCAGCTCTCATGGAACAATTGCTCCTTGATCTTCTCCGTTCTACACCTCATTGCACTCGGTTGTAGCACGTTCACTAATCTCCGAATGTCTGGAAATAACCAGTACGAGCACGGCACACTACTTTCAACCTTCGTATAGCGTTCGAAGTCGAACCTGTCCGAATGGCGACACGAGCAACACAGGCTATGGACCGTTCGGTGCCTGTAGCAAGCAGTCCAAAAATGCCCGCTGCCTTTCAGTTGTTGAATCGCAAGGCAACAAAGTCCATTGCTCAGGAAAGACCTATACAAGAAATTGGACCACTTCCGATTGCTGGCTCAAAACCTAATCGACCACTACATCGACGTGTGCTATCACGATCGTGCGAAAATTTTGGCATCGCATTCTCCTCTCCAGCAGAGGCTCGCAAGCTGAAGCAGACCCACATGCGGGAGGCATCCCAAGATGAAGATCTGGCCGACGTTTTAGATCTTTATCACGAGCGAGACGACAAAGATAGTGACCACGATGACCTTCCCTTGGAGGATCAGCTCTCAATCTCATCGAAGAAAGGGTCAGACATTGTCACTGACATTTGTCTGCCCAATCGATCGCCAGGGACAAGTCGAATTGGTTCTGCCCACGATACTGCACAGACTTCGGTCAATAGGGTTAGCCCCAATGAAGAGGTCTCCTCAATACATTCAACTACTAGTGTAGCTCAAAATACGGATGCTCTTCGTGATCAGTATGGGTTTCGTTGCGCAACTCAGCATATCACGCAGGAAGATTACGATACTTGGTACACTACATACGAGCCAGCACAAACGCGAAGGAGAAATAAATGGGATGTATTGCTTGCTGAAGCTGGCCTTGCCCCTGCGAGTAATGGTATGCCAGTTCATTTTCCCTCCAGGTCAGCTAAAGTTCAGCGTTATGTACGTAAGGGTATTCCACCAGCATATCGGGGTCAAGCTTGGTTCTTTTATGCCAATGGGCCTCGTCTCCTTCGTCAAAACCCGGGCTTATATGATAAACTTGTGCAAACAGAGAAACAGACCGACGACACCAACGTAGAGCTAATCGAACGAGATTTGCACAGGACGTTTCCTGACAATGTCAGATATAAGCCTTATGGCTACATCAAACCAATGCAAGCATCTAGCGACACCAGCACTGACGTTAGCGAGCCCGAATTGATCAGTAGTCTTCGGCGTGTCTTACAAGCATATGCCCTTCATCGACCTCAGGTAGGTTATTGTCAATCTCTCAACTTCCTTGCTGGATTGTTTCTGCTGTTTCTGGACGAGGAGAAGAGTTTCTGGATGCTGGTCATCGTCACGACAGACTATCTACCTCACGTACATGATGCCAATCTTGAAGGTGCCAACATCGATCAAGCTGTGCTCATGTTGTCAATCAGGGAGAGTCTTCCGGTCATCTGGTCTCGCATGATGGGCGATATGGAGCCAGGTCAGGGAGCACAGAATGCTCCCAGTGTATCTGATATCGTCACAAAACTACCACCAATCACACTTGTGACAGCAGCTTGGTTCATGTCCATCTTCACTGGTGTCCTTCCTATCGAGACAACTCTGAGAGTCTGGGATTGCTTTTTCTACGAAGGTTCCAAGATTCTATTCAGAATTGCACTGACTATACTAAAGCTCGGCGAAGCGAAAATTTTAGCTACAAAGGAATTCATAGAGGTGTTTCAGATTGTGCAATCACTACCACGTGATATGCTCGATCCAAGCCTCTTGATGGAAGCATGCTTCAAGAGACGCAACGGCTTCGGTCACATGTCGCAAAAGGAGGTTGAACAACGGCGTGAGAAGGTTTCCAAATTGAGGCAAAAGAATTTAAAAAACAGGGAGAGTAAGGATGACATAAAATTGATAAGCACGAGGCTTGGCTCCTCGAGAAGCGTATTCCGGCGATGAGCATCTGAAGCAAGTATGGGGTACAAGGAAGCGGTGGCATTTGAAGATCTCTTGAGAGGTAAAGGCATGAAGGAGAACGAAGAAATGTAGATGAGTATTCCCTGCCGTTGAAGCAGGACAGTTGTATTTCCTCTCGCAAAACCATACCTGTACGGCCCCACATCTTCTAATCCTACGTCATTTTGAGCCTCACTTTTGAATTGTGTACGTACAGTATTACTTGATAGCGCTTGAGCTTACATTTGAGAATAAATCCCATCAAGAACAAGACGTTTCCAAGGATGGACGAAAAAGACTTGCCGCCGTACTCTGGCTCAGCAGACTACCCAGCCAGCGACGATAAGAAGATCAAAAAGGAAATAACACTCCTGCACAGTCCACTACTGGGCACCACAGCAGGCACTGAATCAAGCATCCTCTTACCACCCGACACGACACTCATCAGAACGTGGTCGGGCGCGGGCGTGGACGGAATCGAGTTTTTCTCATCGACTGGGGCAACGGACTTACTCGGTCACCGCACCGGCTCTCCCACAGACTTTCGCATTCCCGTTGGCGCATCACTGACTTCCGTCAGCATCCGTTCAGGTCTATGGATCGATGCAATACGGTACGTCGCTACAGATGGATCGGAAACATCTTGGATAGGTGGTCCAGGAGGTTCCGAAACACAGGTTCGAGGAAACATTGTGGGATTCATCGCGCACGCCGGCCGCGACGGCGGCGGCGGTGTGTTGGGTCAACTTGGTGCCATTACGTGCGCAAGTAGATACGACTACGAAGTGTTTTATAGAGAGACGAGGGAGGCGGGGGGAGTCAGGGCCGACACGAGCGTCCTTCAGAGACGGGCGAGTCAGTCTGCAGAACAAGCAGCAAGTGGTGAGCAAGGGCATGACAAGGGAAAGGGCAGGGAGAAGAGTCGATTCAGATGGGACACGGCTAGATTGACTGGTGGTCGAGGACTCGGCGTCCGCTGGAACCACGAGCGACACCGTGTCGAGATTTATCAAGGATGAGTTCATCGCGTCCATTCATGCATTATGTAGGTAATTATAACATGTACATTACACATCTACGCTGCCGCCGATATCTATAGTGACAAATTCATCTTTCGGTACATGGTTCGCTTCAAGCGCGGCAGATAGTCGTCTCGGCGGCTCCAGCACGTCTTCGAAATTTCGTGAGAGACCGCCTCGGAACGTGGCAAAGTGCATGCCGATTGACTTGCGAGACTTGATGTCCAAGTGTACCTCTACACCATCTTCCGGACTCAGATGGACATTCGACAGGAGATTGCGTGGCAGGAAGAGACCGATGGGAATCATGGCGAGATCAACGCCGCCAAAATGTTCTCCTATCTCCTTGAATACGGGACACTTTGGCCAGCCCGCGCGATCGTCGGTCAGCGTGTATCGGTACCCGGTGTCACCCAGGAAATACACCTTTTTGCTGCGAGACGTGCTCGTGGAGGGAGTCGTGACCAACCAGGAACACCAGAGTGAGGCATCAGTGTCCGAGAGCGTGCGTGCGGAAGTATGTTGCGCCGGACAACAATTCATCTCGAAATGCTGATCCAGACTTTCTACGGATATCCGGAGCTTGTCTCCCCAATCCATTTCATACACCCGGTCCGGATCGACGCCGAAACCGGTAAAGTGTTTTCGATTGTTCAGACCACAAACGTACTGCATCGTGCCATTGGTGCGCGCTTCCAGGAGCTTGACCGTGTCGAGGTCCAGGTGATCGTAGTGATTGTGACTGATGCACACCACGTCGACTTCAGGCAGATCCGCGACGGAGCACGGCAATTTCGAGTATCGCTTGGGCCCTAGTCCGAACCGAGCCGCCCAGGCAGGTGAGGTGTACTGCGAGAATACCGGATCGAAGAGAATCCTGATACCTCGTGATGAAGTAGGATCCTGCTTCGGCAACTCTACGATGAACGTCGCATGACCAATCCAAGTCGTCCGCACCTTGTCTTCCGAAAACGTCGACCACACCGGCTTCACAACCCTGTAAATCTCATGGATATTTCCCGGTACCGGGACTTTCTTCGGATGAAACAGCAATCCTTTGAGAATCTCTAGTTTCCCGCCGGCAGAAGAATTATACGACGGCCACGGATTCCTAAAGCCGCGCCCCTTGTCGCCAGTCCAATGCGATTTATCCCGCCAAGTCGACAAGGGCTCCAGCTTCTCAAACATGCAGGAAGAACTTGAAGTCCAGGACAAACAATCACTCCCACGACGGTCACGATTTACATCAACTTGTCTGCACCCAGTCGATGCGCTAAAGGTGCGCACGGTCTGATTGTTCAAACACAAGTTTCGGATCTTGGTCGCACATGATGCCACTGTGGTGCGTGCACCCTTGCCTGTGCCAGACTGGATGAGAGCTGCCAGTTGATTTATGAATCACGAATCAGGCCGTCTTTGACGGTGACTTGTGCATGACTACCGCTAGGTATCGGGATATGGCTACTTTCTCCCCAGAGCACTGTAATGATAGAGCTCGAGATGGTTGAGTGAAGATTGAGTGATGGATTTGGCGGGGCCAGCCACAATCGCCCACAATTCGTTCTGTCGTCATTTCCTTTTCGTGCAAAAACTGCAACTTCAAGCGACGCAGCGGCAGATAGAAGAGGTAACCTACGGAAGTGTGGGAAGGAAACGTGTCAATTCGCTTATGCTAGATGGTCTCTGCTCAGTATGATGCTGCTCAGATCGAGCTGTCTGGCTCTCGCAATGTCCTTCAAATTCAACTATCCTTCTCCAGCCAAGATGCAATCGTCAGCGCAATGTGATCCATCTCGCTGCGTTCGCGAGCTTCGCAATAGACACGTACACAAGGCTCTGTTCCGCTTGGTCGTACGAATGCTCTTGCTTCCTTGTACTTTGCACACAACTGGTCAATTTGCTCCTGCACACCTGCAGGGGACACTAGCCGCCTTTCCGCATCTGTAGTCTTGTAAATAGTCTGGTCCTGCACCACAGCTCTCACAAGTCTATTGGGTAAATCTTTGTAGCATGAATTCCATTCTGATCCGGACCAGCCTTTGTGCGCCAAGATGGCCTCGACAAGCAAGAGATCAGACAGGGCATCTCCGACAGTCTGATTGATGAGATCCGACAAGGCACGGAGTCTTGAGAGTGCTGACTGTTGGGCGGGTGATTGTGCTTCGTGTTTTGTCAATAATTCGACTGTAGCAGGGCTGAACAATACCGTGCCGTGACCATTGGCTTCGAAGTACACGCCAATATCATATCGCTGGGCAGCGTGATGCAGGTATTTTACTCCTGTTGGTGTACAAGTTACCGGTAAGCCAAGTGTCTTTGTCAAGAAGGTAGTGCTCGAACCATTCGCATACGCTGTCTGAACAACTCCGACGCCAATGTCGATATTGGCTTGCTCAACAAGGTCCTTGATGAAAGTTGCGGCAAGAGTCGCAATCTTGTCTCCGTCCAGTAGGTGGAAGCGGCCATTCTCACCAGCATCAGTATAGTAATAAACCAGTCGATCGGCGTCCCCATCGAAAGATGCGCATCGAGCTCCATTGGGAGCATCGGAACCTAGTGGTAAAGATTGTTGCGTCTTGACATAGTCCGCTCCACAATCCTTGTTGAGCTTCGATGCGTCCTCAATGTCGTCATTGATGACTTCGATGTCGAACAAGTCATCACCGACCAGCTTCTTGAAGTCTCGCAACTTTGGCGCACCTACCCCATTCGCACAATCAATATAGATTTTTTCAGCTTTTGGTTTGCCCTTCATGAGTGTCCTGAAAGCAGTGGCGAGTTTGAGGTAGTACCCGTGCTCGGAAGGCTCGCCGTACGATGCAGGAGTGTTCTCTGTATTGACACAACGAACGAGGTAATGTAATTGTGGAGTAGTCTTCAGCCCAAAGTCAGTCGATTGTCCTCCAAGGGAGTTGATGCCATCAGCCAAGCTTTGAGCCAGCGAGATTGAGGACGGTCGAGTGTCTCTAGCATAGATGACGTTGGCTTCTATACCAAGATCAATCTTGTACTTGTCAACGATCGTATCAAGGACTTTCGTAAGTGCTTTGTCATCTCCTGCATTAGCCAGAGCTGTCGCATGCACTTCCCAAGAAGCCTCAAGCATGTCTCCCTGAGGATCGACCACCTTGACCCCATTGTCTTGCGCCGGGTTGTGTGACGCTGTAATCATGACACCAATGACTTGACCTTGCAGCTTTTTAGACCTCAAGATGGCAAGTAATCCAACACGAAACACCACAGAGTCCAAGAGATCAGCTCTAACTCGGGTCAGCAAGAGCTACAAAACTGATTGAGATTGACTTTACTTCGTCCTGAATCCAGCTGTGCCATAGGTATAATTTTGTGCTTCTGGTTTTGGATGTTTTGCAGAAGCAGCGAGGACAGTTTCCCACTTTCCCATGCCTGAAGAAGGGTTTATGGAATACCTTGTACTTGTGCTGATCTTGACAGTAGAAATAAATTGATTGAGATGTATGGGATGACGAGAGAGTAGGGCAGGATTGCGGAATGGTAAGAATGAGCACGAATTGTTGGAGATAAAATGTGAGTTGAGAGGAAGCAATTGCACCGGGTACGGGGTTCGGATCAGTGGCGTGATTTCCACCAATTGTCGCCTCTACCCAACGCCAGCCGCAGAATGTAACCTTGAGGATGAAGCCCAAAGCGTTCTCCCTCCTCTTGATCAGTCAATCAGCCGTTCTGTCTGGTCTGTCTGGTCTGTCTGGTCTGTCTGGTCTGTCTGGTCTGTCTGGTCTGTCTGGTCTGTCTGGTCTGTCTGGTCTGTCTGGTCTGTCTGGTCTGGTTGGTCTGGTCTGTCTTATACCTAGTCTGTCTTATCTAGTCTGTCTATTACTCAGTCTAGTCTAGTCTGTCTGTTCAGTCTGTGCTGTCTATCTACTACCTACTGTAGGTATGCATGTATCCTGAGTACTTGTCTGTCTCTTCTGTGCTGCAGCTATCCATAGCCATAGCTATAGCTGGCCCTCATGCTCCTTTTGCTGCTCACGCTATCTGACACCATCGAAATATACATCTCTGTCCCACCCGATTACCCATACACACGAATGGACAAATCTCTGAGCACGGACCACTCCGCCTGCAGTAGTGCCTGCCTACTTGTTGTTTGTCTCTGTACATGTGGAAGGCAGCCTGCTTGAGCTGAAGGTGCACGAGTAGGGAGTGGCAGCAGCAGGTTCCAAGCTTGGGACTGACTGCAACGGAAGGATCGGTGGGCTGATCTGCTGATCTGCCACTTGCCAGCCGGAACCTTTGGATTCAGAGAGAGTGGAACGGTTTGCCCACGTGTTCCATGGATCCAATGGGTGGGCCCGGGCATGCGCTCTTGGGACCTCGATCTCATCCTCAGTCTGCTTCGTTTGATGATCAGTACAAGGAGTGCGTCCACCAATCAGTTGACGCTCACATACATTGCGCTGTCGGAAGGAGTACCAAAGTTTGTGCTCAGAGTAATCTATCGGATTGACTATTGAGACTGATCCTTGGCTTTGATTACTTCATCTTGCGGTATAATATAATATCCGCTCATCATAGCATTCACCGCTTGCATCAATGTCTTCTAATTAGCCTGACTGAGCCTTTGATCCTTCTCATCCACTTCCACCTCCACCAATCAATGAATAATTGATCGAACAATAAGTTGGACTGTTTTGACAGGTTGGATTTTCCGGTTTTTGAGTTGATGTTCTTCCAGTGCCTGTATAGATAGGTAGTAAGCTCTAGGTCAGCCGCAAGGAGACGGAGTATCAGAAATCATCGTCGTCGTTCCACAGGCCAAGCGGCTTGCCCCAGTCAAATCGATTGCCAGTAAGACATACCTAGCATAAGCTGCAGCAGACCCTGGGTCTAGTCTCGCTTTCGCGTATATGCCAGATGCTTACAACTAATGGATATTTGTTATGTACCTCGCTGCAGTACATGTGTGCTTGCCAGTGTGAGATTCGTCCTTGTACTGTGGTGCTTGTCAAGGTCTAGACAGTCAGGACAGCACAGAACAAGGCGGCTCAGATGGCTGGCCACAAGATTGATTGTTGCAATCTAAAGGAAGGGAGACCTGATGCATGGAGTCCGGAAGATGATCGAGTCTGGTCATAGAACCTCTTTCTCAGTCTACACACAAGGAGATAGGCTACCTTGGAAGGCACCTTTGGTGGTTCACTCCGACTCATCGAATCGCAATAGCGGAATTCTAGGCAACAAGATTGATCTCATCATATGCAAGACGACTGGCGAGTCCTAGTTTGCAATCGTTTGGGCCAATCCGACCGGGCCAATCTTGCAAGAGTAGATCGAGGTTCGTCTTTCCGTTCTTCTTCGTGCTGCATACACTAATCCTTTCTAGCATGGAATCTTGCGGCAACAAATGCACTGTACAGGCGACCTGATTTGTCGAAATGCGACGAGAGCCAATTGCGAGCCTTTCTTGAGTCTGTCAAGGGTGCTAAATCTCGACGTCGGCAAGTCCAGAAGCTTGACCTTATTGTGCCAGAAAAGTTTCGTTACGAGCCCAACAATCCTTTTGTGTCTGGCTCACAATTCGAGGCAGGTGAGGAGCTTGCCTACAGGTCACTGGGACCACTCTTTGAAGGCTTATTCTCCGTCTTTAAGAACTTGACATCAATCAGAGTGTATGGTAATGGCCTCACAGATAGCGTCAGAGCACATTGGCGCTCTCTCAGCCACTGCTTGGTCGAGTTGAAGATATACAATATCGGATCTCTGACAGATGCTGGTTTACTGCAGATTGCAGAACGATTGTCTCAGTCACTACAATGTCTGCATCTCGAGCATCGCAATGAGGCATCTCGATCTCCCAGAACATTGCGAATTGGTACCATTGACAATTTAGTCAAAGTTCTCACTAAATTAAGGCATCTTGGTATCGGAGTCCCCTTGCAGAACATAAGCAACAATAAATCATTCCTCGAGGGTCTTTTTGATCTGGAAACTTTATGTTTCATTCGTGTACCGAATGTGGACTTTCTACAGCTCAATCTGGCCTCTTCGGACTGCAAGTGGCGATTTCTTACCGTTCATGAGTGCCCAGGAATGCGGCCTGAAGATCTCGACGCTGTGTTTCGACGATTGCCGCTTCTCGAGTCCCTCGACTGGAGATTTCCAGAGGACACCTTTTATGATTGGACGACTTGTGAACTGAAGACTGCGGGATGTCGACGATTGAAAAGTCTCGTGCTTGAGAACGGCTTCTTCTCCGATCAATGTCTTATGAGGATCCTACGAGTGACCTCGAATCTTGAGCTTCTAGCCTTGTCCAATTGCGAGGAAATCCATCGAATTCGATGTAAGTGTGCTTATAGATTGTGTCGTTCAAGTGAGTCTGACACATCCTATAGCATCAAGTGCCACTCACTACGTATTGAAAGGTCTTCCGTCGTTGATGCCGATCGCCGATGCACTGGAAGAGTGCTTCTTAGATATGACAGCACTTGTCTTCATCGAGCAAAACTTCTCTAATGTAAGAACACTAGCTTCAATGATTGGCGAGATCTTCCGTGAAGCTATTGGCCTGCAAGAGGTCAAATTTGTCGAGTGTCGGATTGGTCGTGACACATCAGGTCTCGAAGGCTTCTGTCGCTTCGTCGCATCACTGGTGACAATTGAACGATCGGGTATGGTCGCTCCCAATCTCTTTGATGTTTAACTAACAAAGCAGGTGACGGCTGGCTATGTCTGAAGGCCAACGATGATACACCACGACGTTCTGCTGGGCGAACAATCAGGAATGGCGTGAGGCGAGCCATGCAAAGTAGCTAAAGATCTTATACTCATAAATGGCTAGATCGTACCAATGAGTCGTTATGCTCTGTGCTCGGGACCAAATGCCCTCAGTTTGACATGTAATAATTCGGAACCTCCCATGAGCGCTGTACATGCGAGAGACTGCATGCCAACTGCAAGAACTCTTGTTCCTCACTCGACCATGTCTGCTATCGAACACCAAAGACCATGTGTCGAAACCACTGATGCTGTCCGGAGGACAAGACCTACGGGACTAAGTCCGAGACTGGAACAGCGCGTGCATGAACCAGCTTCATTGGATCATGAAAACGTACAACAAGAACGACAACTGCAAACATCACAGGGATGCGAAAGGAGTCCTGAAGTCGATTTCTCTTCAAGAAACATTGCGAACACGATCGTGCTGCATGCTTTTTCAACTGCAGACACTAGTGACGCATACCCTGGTTGGGGTAGGCAATCTGCCCACCATGAGTGGGGCACACTCCATTTTGAACTCATAGAGCGTCAGAAGCAGACAGAATATTGGGACCCGATCAATGGAAAGGTTGCAGATGTGTTTGTCCCACCCAAAGGACCTGCAGAGCATCATTTCAGAGGCTCACATCGTTCGCGAAGACTTAAATCGCGCGACAGAAAAGGCGGGCTTATGAACGGCGGAAGTAGTACCCACTCGAGACTTGCCATTTGCGCAGGAAAAGCAATTAGTCCGGTGCAAAGCAGAACTGAATCTCAATCTCCGCCGAATCGAAGTGCAAGTCCACAGGATGCACTCATGATGAGAAGCAATGCTTCTGATACGGAGCAGGCTCGAAAATCTGTCGACAGCCTGGAGCGTGGCTTTAGCAACAGTGATATCCAACCACGGCCTACAATAACGCGCCACAGTTTACTGACGACTGCACGAGCACGTTCGGACGACACGGACAGTGATTCCATTTCTTCTGATGACCTGCGAAGTAGACATCGACTCGTAGATGCCTGGAGACGTCATGAGGTGGACTTGTTCGATGACGTGCTTGAGCAGGTCGATTTCGCTCCACTGACGCCGATCAGATTCCAAAGCAAATCCAGTGAAGAGGAAAAGCAAGGAGAGCAGGGTTTATCAGTAGTCCCAGACCCTGCTATAGGCGACTGGAATTTGCTAGACCACGCTACAGATCTCGTGTGTTATCCTGCTTTATTGCCGGACGTTCTCGTCTAATGGATCAGACAGTGTGCTCACTGATGGCCAGTTTCCACTGAATTTTCAGTAATTCTGGACCAGCGAATAACTCAAATTTGTGTACCACGAAACCCTGAACCTATCAGTGGTCCATAGCATTCCTTCTCAAGACAACCTTACTCGGGCTTGTAAATCTTCCGTAGCCATTGCAAGCGCGGCGTTCCAGACTTCTTTCGGAATCGACTCGTATGCTGCGCCAATTTGTTTTCGCCACCACTTCATTCCTTCGTGCTTGGGAGACACTATACTTATTCCACTGAGTCTGCCTAACGTTTCAATGTCTCTGTGTACGTTCTTCACTAACGCGGCTCCTGCCCGTCTCGCGAGCACAAACAAGGATAGAACCATCTCAGATTTTCTTCGTTCTTGAATCATCTTGCTCGCCGTTGTCGCTGTAAAGTTGTGCATCGGATCGAGGATGTGAACTGCATTGGTCCTTGCTGCTTTCGTGACAGGCGTACCGGCCGCTGGAATGGACGCAACATCAGTCGTTTTGAGCTGAGAGGCAGTGGTCTTGGTTGCCCTTGATTTCGGTTCAGTACTAGTTGGTACTGGATGACTTGAGCATTCTGTTGTGGCAGATTTGTTCCTTCGAAATAAATTGTGTTTCTTGACAACACAAAGTTTTTGTATAGCCTTCGAGATCTGAGCCACAAATTCTTGAAACATTGCGCAGGACACCCGACAACGAACCGGACCTGAGCACAAACTTAAGCCCGCGATCCTGGTGAACGACAGCATCATATAAGTGAGACAATAAGTCCATGTGTACGAGGATCTTCTTTCGAAACGCATGGCATCATAGTGGCTTCAGTAAATAGATCCATGTCCAAACATCCGGATCGAATTTGTTTGACTTTGATAACAGAATCTTCCCGAGCACCGAGACATTAAAGAGAGCCTGCCGGGTCGGCAAGTCGGAGAATCTGGTCGCCGAATAGCTGCAACAAATCCATGCACCCTCTGAATGTATAGAGTTGTGCACAGAGCGCATAAGGTCCGGTAAATGAGGACCGCAAGAGATAGCGTCAGCAGTACTCTTGTCCACCACAAGGGCAAATTTCTGCTCAAATGATGGCAACCGTGTAGCGTCAGCAACCATATAAGCCGACTTGACATTACCAAAAACAGCGAGCTCCATGGCCTTGCCATGATCTATTGCACTTTTCACGAAATCGACATTTGTAGTCGATACGCCGTGTCTTCTCAAGTGGACATGTAAGTCACTCGAACCGGAGCCGAGGTTGAGCACAGTCTTGTCAGTGTCCAGAAACTTGCTGAGGAATGGCATGAATTGTTCGGAACTTATCAGCCATTCGAAGGCCGTTTCCTTCTCGAATCGTTGTGTCCAATATGCCACAGTATCAAAGTCGGTCATGCCGTCACAATTATCTGACTGACACGAAAACGCAGTAATCTCAATTGTCCACACTGAGCATAGCTTTTCTTTACGACCGTCAGATGACTCCTGCTTCAAGGGTCTCGAAAGTTCTGTCCGTGCATGCAGTCAGCTAGCCAGCTATACTGCAGTGTGATATATGTGATATGATCTTATGCATGTTTAATGTTTCACAGAGCTCAAGAGATGAGCTTCATGATCAGGCGCAATCTGCAGCTGATCGTGTGATCAGGATCAAGTGTGGCTGTTCTATCGGCAGAACATCGGCTGACCCTGGTGTCGTGTATGTGTACGAGGGAGGCTTTTGTGTGTGTGGAGACCCGTGGATGAATGAACTTCCAGCAGCAATTTCGAAGCTTCGACTTCGGGGTCTCGATGGTTCCCTCCCGCTCTCGGAACTCTTTACCTTGCAGCATTTTAACCTCAGCTGCATTTCTTAGCCACTGATGGCGGTCATCCTCGGACTATACAAGAGCTTGTGATTTTCTTTGCTGCGTTGTTTGATAATGTCCAACTATAGATACCCTGATGGTCTACAGCAGGGAAATCAGCAGTATGACCAATACAATCCCTACCAGCAATATCCTCCACAAGCTTATCCCCACCTCGAGTTGCCACAATACAGACCAGTACAGTCAAATGTGCAAAACTCGTTGCCATACGGCCCTTTAGGGGGTCTGCCACTACAGCATTCTGTATTACTCATGACGCACCCCAAGCCCGGATGATGTGACTAATCAGTACATAGGACGCAGAGATCGGAACAAGCTATAGACAAGATTATCCCAATGTCTATGCTCAGGTCGAGGACTCTTCCGTGGTGCATCAGCAGCATGGATACATCCAACAGCAAGCGCATCTTCCCCCAGCCCCTAGAATCAATTATCAGTCCAATATACACCAGCAATTGCAACCACAAGCTCCCCCGTTAATCCCTACTCCACATTTACCAATTCAGTCAATAGCCACACATGCTCAGCCGTCTCATCAGAAGGTCGCCAGCCGTAGTGCACCAGCCGTCGCAAAGGACTCGGCACCCCCAACAAAGAAGTTGAAGACTAGTACTGCTAAGAAAACAGCCACTAAAAAGGACATCCTCAAGGCTGATCATGTCTCGGATGAGGAGGAATACACCATGGACGGCATGAAGACAAAATCGGGTCGTAAAGTACACAAGCCACCGCAGTACACACCAGCAATAAAGACTTCAAGCACCCCTGGCAGGAAACGAGGTGGCCCTACAAAAAAGCCTGTGGTTGATTCGCTTTTCTGCAAAGTATGTGATCGGGGACAATCACCAAAGTCGAATTTAATCGTCTTTTGTGATGGCTGCAACACACCGTATCATCAGCTGTGTCACAATCCAGTGATCGATGACCTGTTGATTACCTTGCCAGATGCCGAGTGGTTCTGCGCGACCTGTGATCAACGCAGAGGTCAACGCAAGCTAGAAATGGGCAGTACTGGGGCGGATCTGACAGAGGAACAGAAAAAGTCCTATCTAGCAGGCTTACCTACCTCTCATCTCGTACAGTTGGTGCTACATGCGAGTTCAAAATATCCTGATTTGGCCTTGTACTCACCACACGCGGCGGCAACCCTCGAAAAGGTTCACAAGAAGCACGAGGCGGCAATACTGGAGGAGAGAGCACGAATGGTGCCAATAGTCTACCTGCCTGTGCCAGGAGACGAGTTTGTGCAACCACAAAACCGAGTGGTCCAGATCGAAGAACAGATACTTGCCGCAGCTACCGCTCTCGACAGACCAGTTCAAAATCGAGACATCATGGAGTACATCGAGAGCAAGTATGTCATTGACCCACAAAGCTTTCGCGTCCAATGTGCCGAGCAAATTAGTCGTTTGGTAGGTACCGGACAACTGATCAAGGAGGGTACAAACGTTTTGATCAATAGAGAGTTCAATGGTGAACCAAACTCTCATCAAGAGGGACTGAATAAACCTTCAAGTGGCAAACCCACAGATGTCCCTGCTAGAAGTGAGCATGCTACAAGTGCTGACAAGGTTGATGTGGGACGTTCGCAGTGGAACAATATCATCGAGGAAGAGTATCCGAAGATTGAAGGAATCAAATTACCACCAGAAAATCCAGAGACTGATGGTTTCGCAATGCAAGAGACCGATAGTCCCGCATTTGTGCATGTATATCCAAAGAGTGCCAAACAGACAACCGATGCCCAGCCAATGCCTGCGCCTCTCGAGCAGGCAAGGAATCACTGAGCAACAGAATGTAGCATGCATGCCACATGCTTGATAATGACCATGTAATATAACATAGCCTGTATCCATATCGATGACAATCTTGATGAACATGAATGGACGAGCACATTGACACCATCTGGATGCTCTCCACAAGAATCGAACTCCACGTCCGTGACTCATCTCGGCTAAACGTTTCAGATAGCTTGCCCATTCCGCCACGCGAAAAAGAAGACGACGCCAGCAAACACTTCTTCAATTGCGAGACTCATTCTTCATATCAGGATACCAAAGTTGTCGACGACCCCACGATCTAGCGCTGCCACTGTCGTCGCCATGGTGAATTGTCCTAAGTGTGTAAGTTTTTGTTCCTCCAATATGTCGATCACGCGACTGACTTGGTAGGGCAATAGCAGGATCGAATCTGATTCTGCATCAGGAAATGCATTCTGTACATCATGTGGTACGGTTGTGGAGGAAAACACTATTGTCAGCGAAATCACCTTCGGAGAGTCATCTTCTGGTGCAGCGATCGTACAAGGATCGTTTCTGTCTGGAGATGCGACTGGCGCACGAATATCAGGACCGTTCAGGAACCAGTCCTCCGAGAACTCTCGCGAGCAAACGATTCGAAAGGGACGACAGAGAGTGAATGCTTTGGCTAATGCTATGCGCTTGCCTGACCGGCTGGCAGAGCAAGGTGTCCGGTACTTCACTCTGGCCGTGGCCAACAACTTCATCAGAGGCCGGAGATCACAATATGTCGTCGCGACTTGCCTGTACATTGTCTGCCGATTCGAAAAAACCTCACACATGCTGATTGATTTCGCCGACATGTTGCAAATCAATGTCTTTGTGCTGGGCTCCACGTTTCTGAAGTTTGTTAAAGCTCTGCATATTAATATGCCACTGATCGATCCATCACTGTACATCACACGATTTGCTGCTCTATTGGACTTTGGTGAAGACACGCACAAGGTCGCCTCGGATGCGACCAGATTAGTGGCACGTATGAAGAGAGATTGGATCGATTTAGGGCGTCGTCCAGCCGGTATCTGCGGTGCATGTCTCATCATTGCTGCACGTATGAACAACTACCGAAGAAGTATGGCCGAAATAGTGCATGTTGTCAAGGTTGCAGAGAGTACTGTCCAGCAGAGATTGAGTGACTTTAGCCAGACGGCAAGCGCAAACTTGACCGTGCAAGACTTTACAAAAGTATGGTTGGAAAAGTCCGAGAACCCGCCTGCCTTTGAACGTCAGAAGGGAAAGAAGCTGAAGAAGAACAAAGGCAAGAAGCGGAAGCGCGGCGTAAAAGAAGAAAGTCTAGGTTCCGATGAAGAGGAGAGTTCATCGGAAGAGGATGAAGAGGGACAGACTGGACATGAAGGCATTGCTCCACAAGAAGTTCTAGAAGAGAAAGAGGAAGCGGCAGTTCGAACGCTGGCAACAATGAAGGACTTTGGTGAGACGGACGATGCTTTCAAACGACCCTACCCTCCGAATGGTCTCCCGACTCCACAAGCTACGCAAGTGGATTCGACAGTGCCTTTTGAACCAACAATCACTAATGGGGACGTGGAAGGCGCTGCCACGACACAGACAGCCGAAGAGGAGGCCGCGCAATCAGCGGCAGACAGTGCGAGGGAGAAGGCAATTGAGGACGAGGTCAGTGGAGTACTGGGATCCGCCGACCTACAAAACATCGAGTCTGATGAGATTGCACGCAGGAATGAAGCGGCTCGACTCAAGCCAGAACAATTTGACGAGAGCTTGGAAGACGTGGACGACGATGAAATTGACTCGATCCTGTTGGACGAAAAGTCGATCGAGATAAAGACGCAGGTATGGATGCAAAACAACTTTGACTACCTCGCGGCGCAGGAACAAAAGAGACTAAAGGCCGACACGGACAAGCGACACGGCATCAAGACGGCGACCAAGAAGAAGCGTCGCATGAAGCCACGAGACTCGAGCGCTCCCAATTTACCGGCCAGTCCGGCCGAGAGTGCGCGTCAAATGATGGAAGAACGGACATTCTCCAAGAAAATCAACTACGCAGCCCTCGAAAAACTATTCGAATAGACACATCTTCCGCACCACTAAAGAACTCTGCGAGCGAGCCTCTGCATGCCGGGCCGAACGGTGAGGAAAACGCGATAAAGCCGCTCCATGACCCACAAAACACGCCGTCTCCTCATCAACTCGCCCACCACCCTCAATGGTCCTGGAACAACGCGCCACATTGCGCCGAACGCTTCAGCGCCAGAGAGTAATTCGCCACCTCGTTCCTGTGCATGAAAGCGACCGAGTAAATCTTTTTTGGAAACGGGACATGCGCGTCCGCGCACGACAATGGATGAAGGCGAGGACACAGTCAGTGGGACAAAGGAAATCCGTTGCAAGGTGTCTTTTTTGGCGAGGTATTGTATTTCTTTGGTACATAGTGGACAAGAAGCGTCCCACCATACAGTCACCGCCCGCTCTCCATGCGTTGTTGTCGTGTTTGTGCTAGTGTGTCGTAGTGTACGTGTCGATGTCCACGCGATTTTGCGCAACATGCGGAATATAGTCTACCGCAATGACAGTAAAGTGCTGTATAATGACAGACAGACAGACAGTGATGTCAGGATACGTGGAGTTGAATCAGATGGGAGCTCAACAGAGATGTATTTGTGGAGACATTTGTCAATTATTTTAATGTATGCAAATGTGGACTCATCAAGCTATTATATAGTCATTATAGGATTACTATGTGATTGCGACATCGTCTAGATGCGCAGGGTATTGAAAGATGAATTGAAAGGATCGGCCTGAGTCGATGTCTGTCATGCGGGGAGACCGAAAGGATTCTTGCTTAAGCTTGTTGATCGTTCTATCTGTGCTGCGAACGGATTCGAAGGACTCAGCGTGAGACTATCGGGTTCTTTCGGTGTCGCGAATGGATTGTTTGAGCTCAGCCGTTGCAAGTCTTTCGCTAAATGACTGTCGATGACGGGAGAGGAGGGAGTGATTTGTACATGATTTTGTGAGTCTAGATCACCATAGTTGGCTCGGTCTTCTTGATGCTGCGTGGAACGGTGGGCAGAGCTGGGTCCTTCTTCCGAGGTGCGACGAGATAGTTGCAGAGCATTGATCGTATCTGGATAGTCAAAGTCGTGATTTTGTGGTGGGGATGCAGCTGGTGAAGTCGCCTTGGACTTGCCATTCCTCTTGCCTTGGACCCTGCCAGAGTCTGTGGAAGGACGGCCTTCTTCTCCAATGCGTACCGGTGCGCTGTAACTTCCGGTACTGTCACTGTTTGCAGTGGAAGAACGTCCACGGCTGGTACCGAGGTCTTTGGGTTGCATCTCTTTGTAAAGTGTCATGACCTGATCGATGTTCTCCACGGCATTGACCAGATTGACAGTTTGTGCTTCGTTCGTAGATGTGTCAATGTCTCGCAGCAGCCGCTGTCTGGTGTTCTTCATGCGACTATACACTTCTTTGAGAAGAGATTTGTCTGGACTGGAGTCGGTCAACAATGTTGCGAGCAGTTCGGCTTCGGCACTGGCAGCCTCGATATCATCTGCTACAACTTCTTGATCACTCAGAATGATGGTGGGTTTGTGGGGACTACTGAAGCCATGGACATGTTTGGCGTGTAGCTCGATTATCGCATCTGGTACACCGGGCTGCCTGACGAGATGATCTAGGAGCGTACGAGTGCCCTTCTGAAGAGCAGAGTGTGCTCGTGCGGTTTTGAGATTTGTGTCTATCGTCTTGAGTATCGGATGTCCTTGCTGGAGCAGATGAAAGAGCTCGTTATCGTGTTGATCCGATAGATAGCGCAAAAGATCGATGCAACGCAGTTGACGACCTAGTTGATTGTGCTGTCCAAAGTACTTTGCCACGATATCGAGAACCTCGATCTGAGAGGTTAGAGAGAATTCAGCAGCGCTACTGCAGCATTCGAGGATATATGGTAACGACTGCAAGCCTTCATCTCCAGAACCCTTGATGAAGTCTTTCGTGGAGGTCGACAAGGGAGTCGTTTCCTGCTTCTTGCTGAATTTTGCTTTCAGCTTCTGCATGGCAAACGGCTAGCAATGACTGACTAAGTGGAGACCTTTGTCTGCCTAGGACTGCGAAGCAATGTGAGAAGCCGCTGACTACTGTTATTGACGCATGTATTGTGTGCACAGTAAGGTTTGAATCGTGTACTACCTTTCACAGGCCACTTTGAGCATGAGCACAGACATCTGAGGCCGAGCAACTGTGGTGACAGGACGGAGGACGGAGAATGACTGAGCGCAAGTCAGTTGGAATGGATGAATGAGTGAGTGAGTGAGTGAGTGAGTGAATGCAATGGGAAGTGGAGTCAGTCTCCTGATGCTTGCACTCAGCCACAAATTCCCAAGCGGATTTACCGCAGTTCAGCCGAGTGATACAGCCCAGAGTTTATCCGAACAGATGATCAGTTGATCAGTTGATGATCAGATGATGATCACTTGATGATCAGTTTATTTCAGCTGATGATCACTTGAATTTGATCAGGAGGCGAATCTCGTTCTCGGGGCAGGAAAGTGGCAGCGCTCCGACCCACGGATGATTGGCGTGTCAGGTCAGGTCATTCACTCATTTCATTCTAGTCTGACCTTCTATTGATTCATCAGCATATTTCTTCCACAACACCACCACCACAACCTCAGACACTCTTCTCCATTGCAATCTCCTGCTAGTCGCTGCATCATTGTCTGTGCGCACTACTGCACGCCACTCCAGAGTCCTCTCAACTATTGATAAGAGACTACTCTGAGCAGCGACAACAAAAACAAAATGCTCAACGGCACGTCTATGGACACGGCGTATGGTATGCAATGGAAGCCTGCGCCTGTGCTTCCTTTCATCGAGGACACAAATCTAGCTCTACTTGCGCCACTCATCGTCTACTGGGTGATGTCCTTCCTTTTTCATTGCATAGATCAGACGGACTTTCTGGCTGAACGACGGATCCATACACCACTCGAAATGCGTTCTCGCAACAAGGTGACACTCAACAAGGTCGTCCGGGATGTCATTATCCAACAAGCTGTACAGACAGGATTTGGCTTGTTTTTGCAGCGTTTTGATGCTGAGGTCTATCACGATCCGCAAATCACGCTGGACAAAGTGACGGCTTTCGTTCCATTCGCCTTGACTGAAAAGGCGACAAGAGGCATTGCCTTCATGCTACTTCCTGCCATCCGTTTCTTGATTGCCATCCTCATACTGGACACTTGGCAGTACTGGTGGCACAGGGCTATGCACACAAACAAATGGTTATACAGAAACTTTCACTCACACCACCACAGGCTCTACGTACCCTATGCCTTTGGTGCTCTTTACAATCACCCAATCGAAGGTCTATTACTCGATACGATTGGTGCAGGTCTAGGTTACCTAGTTACCGGCATGACCACCAAAGAATCAATCTTCTTTTACGCCTTTTCAACTGCAAAGACCGTGGATGACCACTGCGGATATCTGTTGCCTATCGATCCTCTACAAATCTTTTTCAGCAACAATGCTCGTTATCACGACATCCATCACCAGAGCTATGGCATCAAAAAGAACTTCAGCCAGCCGTATTTCACTTTCTGGGACAAGCTTTGTGGTACATATATGGATCCAATGGAGACACCACGAGCACTACGTCTTGCCAAGGAGGCGAACGGCAAGGCCAAGGTGCACGTTTCGGAGGATGAAAAGGTCAGTGACGTTGGCATCAATGGTACAAAGGGCAACAAGCAGGGAGGAGGAGAGAAGGGTGAGCTCGCTCGGCGACGAGTGACGATCCAGGATGGAGATGAGGATGAGGGTGGCAGCTACAACACCAGTGTCTTTACCGAAGAAGAGGAAAAGGTGATTCGCAGGGGTGGCCGAGTGGAGATGTAAAGTCATGGATCTAAAAGTATCTAGTGCGCAGGGAGGCATGGAGCGAAGGGAGCATTGCATAAGCAATGTATGTGTGTTTTGAGCAGACAACGGTAGTCATAGGAGCCATGAGCAGGACAGTATAGATGTAATATGCATGATTGCACAAACGTTCAAGGCAAAACACCTTTGTTTTGGCAGGGTTGGATAGTCCAACGTCTTGTGCATGAATTACTGGTATTGTGATAGCGGTTGTTTTGGTGGTTTGGTTACGTGAGTCAAAAGTTCGATTCGGGAGAGTGTAACCGAGGTCTGGAGGCTGGCTCCCCACACTGAGACCCGAATCAAGCTCATGAATCAGCTCCTACCCTCGTCTCGGCCATTGTCCATGACTCAATCTTCTCGAGCGCATCCTGAGCGACTCCTTGATTTAAAGCATATCAGTTCAAGCCTCGGTCTCGCTCAACGACCATCTCTCTGTCTGTATTCATGGCAAATCGACGCTTGGAACAGGTAAGTAGATTTCATGGTGCCAGGTCCAGTCAGTGGCATAGGGGGAGAACTGTGGCTCGAAACTACTGGTCATCAATGCGAGGATACAATGGAATCGAGGTGATGCGCGAGAGACTTGCTTCTTGCCTGCAGTCTCATGGAAAAGGACTGGCAGGAGAGGATGGGCGACTAATCTTTGTACAAGGTTTCGCAGGGAGTCTCTGCCTCTTTATTCATGTGGAGAGTTCTGCCTCTTGCGTCCGCGTGATGCTCTCCTCTCCGCACATCATCCGGTCCATTGGTCGACTCACTTGCAACAACAGCTCAGTTCCCTGTCCTTCTGTCTCACCTAGACGTTCCTTCATCTTACTCGGTGTCGAGCTCGATGGCTGACTCTGTACAGGTGCAGAAGACTTTGGCTATGCCGGAATCTATCTTTGCCGATCTGGCACTGGCGCCTGCCGATGCCATCTTCGCCCTTACTGCCTCATACAAGAGCGACACGTTCAAGGACAAGGTCAACCTGGGAGTGGGAGCGTACAGGGATGATTCTGGAAAGCCATATGTCCTTCCGGTTGTACACAAGGTTGGGACCAAGCTCAATCGAGGGAATACAAAGCTAATGTTCCAGGCTCATCAAATATTAGCTGCTGACACCACTCTTGACCACGAATATCTCCCCATTGCAGGATTACCCGAATTCGTTTCTGCCGCAGCCAAACTCGTACTCGGCAAAGATTCTGTCGCCCTCAAGGAGAAGAGAACGTCTTCCATTCAGACAATCAGTGGCACTGGGGCGAATCATTTGGGAGCATTGTTCATGGCCAAATTCTATCCAAAGAGCAAAGTCTACGTATCGAATCCGACTTGGGCAAATCACGCAGCTATTTGGCAAAATGTCGGTGTCGAGGTCGAGCAATATCCATACTGGAAAGCTAGCACTCGGGGTCTGGACTTCGAAGGTTACCTGAACTGCCTGGAAACTTGCCCGGAAAGGAGTATCATCCTGATACATGCTTGTGCTCACAACCCAACAGGTGTAGACCCAAGCAAGGAGCAGTGGGAGAAGATTGCAGACACGATCGAGAGACGCAAGCTCTTCCCCTTCTTTGATTGTGCATACCAAGGCTTCGCTAGTGGAGATCTGGAGAAGGACGCTTGGGCCACACGATATTTTGTGGAGAGAGGGTTCGAAATGTGTATTGCTCAGTCCTTTGCCAAGAACTTTGGCCTCTATGGCGAACGTGCCGGGGCGTTCCACTGGATCTCACGTAATGAAGATGTCGCGAAGAGGGTGTCATCCCAATTGGCTGTCCTGCAACGATCCGAGATTTCCAATCCTCCCGCGTTCCCTGCTCGAATCACTAGTCTCGTACTCAATGATGACAAGCTATTCAAGCAGTGGACCGGAGAGCTTCGAGAGATGGCTGAGCGGATCATTGCCATGAGAGAGGCTCTTCACAAGCACTTGAATGCCCTCAAGACGCCAGGAGACTGGGAGCACATCATAACCCAAATTGGCATGTTCTCGTTCACCGGTCTCAATCCCGCTCAAGTGCAATATTTGACCGAAAAATACCACATTTACCTCACAAAGAATGGTCGAATTAGTATGGCTGGTCTGAACACGTCCAACGTAGAATATTTTGCAAAGGCAGTCGACAGTGCCGTGCGAAATGCCAAATAGAGAATTTACAGTACATGCAAGCTTAAGTTGAATGAGCAGAAGATTAATATCCCAATTGCTTTTCCATTGCTCTGACAGATTCGTGACTGTGCTCGCTCGCTCTACACCCCAATCAAGAGATCCATAAAACCACTTCTCCACCGGTACCGCCCATTCGTGTGTCAAGTGACTCAATTCATCGCACTACCGGGAGCTGTACGGACTGTTCGGGCACTAGCGAGATCCAACCCTTCGAGCTTGAGATCCCAACCATAGTATCGCGACTCCTCGGGCGGGATAGGCAAGACTTCACCAGCCAGTAACTTTTCAATACAAGACTCGACGCTCCTACTGCGACTCAATTCGTACGCCAGCGCGGCATGATCTTGGTTGGGAAACAGGACGAGGACGTTGTCAATATTGCGCGTGACCCAGATGTACTCGCTCTCCGTGTCTGGCGATGGATCTTCCGCTTTAAAGTACTGCAGAAAGAAGAAGGATATCACTGCGATGATAATGAGCAGTAGAATGGTCTCCATCACTCTACCTTGTTTGTACAAGAGAATGAAGGAGTGTGTAGAAGAATACTTTTCCGTCAGTCTCGCGAGTTCAGAACGAAGCCACCAACTCGAGGCTGCCAGCTCGTGTTTGTCGTATGTGTTGGAATCCCGAGGATGAGCTCCTCCACTAAAGTTTCTGGAATCAACGAATTTATCGATCCTCCACAACCCAACTCCAATTGTCCTTGACCCGTATTCAAAGCACTTCTTCCCTGGGACGATCGTTGGTATATAGTCGATTGGCCATCGCAAGTGGGAGACCTGCAGAAATAGAACATGTTGCATCGCTCGTTACTCAATCACTCCCTCTCGCATGTCTCCCGGTGCTTTTCGACGTCTAGGGTGGCACAGGCAGTGACCGACCCGTACAAGATTCTGGGCGTCGACAAGTCTGCAGATAAATCAAAGATCAAAAAGGCATACTTTAATCTAGCGAAACAGTACCATCCAGACTCGAATAAAGATCCAAAGGCGAAGGATCGGTATGTCGAGGTCCAGGAAGCGTATGAGGTTTTGAAGGACCCGGCAAAGAGGGAACAATTCGATACGTATGGTGCGCAAGGATTCGACGCTAATGGGAACCCGCAACAACCGGGCGGCTTTGGAGGGTTCGGAGGGAACCCGTTCGGCGGGGGCGGCGGATCACCATTCGGTGCTGGTGGATTCGATTTCAACGATATATTCTCTGCCTTTGGAGGTGGCCAGAGAGGCGGCCAACAGCAGACGAGAAATTCAATCGTGGTAGGGGATGCGATAGAAGTGGCCGCAACGATATCGTTCATGGACGCAGCCAAGGGCGCAAGCAAGTCAATCAACCTGGAACCCTTGACAAAATGTAAACCGTGTACCGGATCAGGCATGAAACCGGGCGAAAAGAAATCAGCTTGTTTGGCGTGCGGTGGAGCAGGAACCAGGATCCACGTCATGCAGGGCGGCTTCCAAATGCAAATGACGTGCGAAGTGTGCGGTGGTGCAGGGATAGTGATTCCTCGGGGCAAAGAGTGCGGTACCTGCGGTGGTGAGGGCGTCACGCGTGAACGCAAGACCGTCAAGGTCGACATTCCAGCCGGCATCGAGGACGGCATGAGACTCCGTGTCGCGGGCGAGGGAGACGCACCCAATGTCTCCGGACAACCCCAGCCATCGCAGACACGGAACGGAGATTTGTACGTGCACATCAGGATCCAGCCGTCCGCCGACTTTACCCGCGAAGGACCACACCTCCGACACAAGGCCACGATACCAATGACGACCGCCGCCTTGGGAGGACGATGCCGCATCCCGACACTGGACGGCTCAGTCGACATTAAAGTCTCGCCCGGCACCAACTCGGGCGACACCATCACCATGTCAGGCAAAGGCATGCCCCGCGTGTCCAGCGACGCCCGAGCCCGTGGAGTAGGCGATCTACAGGTCGAGTTTCGCGTGCTCATGCCGAAACGCGTGTCGCCGTACGAGAGAACCTTGCTTGAGCAATTGGCCATCAGTTTTGGCGATGTTACTGCTAAGCGGGAAACGCAGGTTCCGCCGTCGAAACCATTTGTTACTGGTGATGACGCACACGGCAAGCAAGTCAAGGACGAGAAAACTTCCTCTTCTTCCGCCACGACTACTGGTACTGCAGAAGCGACCGGGTCAAGTGGGATATTCTCCAGCATCTTTGACAAGTACAGGACGAAAGAACAAAAGGACGACAATGATGATCAAGAACAGAAAAAGGCGACTGGGTAGTAGATAGTTTTTTCGAGATGTACCGTGGCATTGAAATATATTCCTTAGCGTATTGGCATATTAGTTTATTTCCCCTTACTATACATTGCCGTAACTATTTTGTACATCTACTTGATTTGGTCTCTTACGTATCCACTTCGCGCTCCACAATGTCGTCTTCTCGATTAAGACTCAGTGCTCTGCTCGCTTTACTCACTCCTCTCTTGAATCCATTCTTTAGCCAACTTGCCGTACGTGCAGGTTTTTTCTGCATGATGCCACGGTGGCGACGGTGACGTTCTCGTCGGTCTTCCTTTTTATCGTTGATCCATTCCTTGATGCTTCTGCGAGATTTCACCGAGTTGTTGGACTCATTGTCAGATGACCAGTCAAGTTCGTTGATGACATCTTCATTGTCACTGATGCCACCTTCGTGGTTGGTAGTTTCGTCGACGTCCGGATGGGCGAATTGTACACTTTTTGAATCCGTTCGCGGTCGGAGGGGTATCGCTGACGGATTTATTGTGCTATTTGAGACCTCTTGCTGATCACGAGATTGCTTTGACTTCAGTACCGCCTCTTTTTGTTCTTGACGAGCGTCATATGCTAATCGCTTACGGTATGATTTCTCAGTTTCCCAAGCTTCATGAGTCTGCGCTAAGTCTCGGCTTCTTTTGGCAAACCTGCGGTGATTTTCCGAGAGCCCAGACGATAAAACACAATCAACTTCCATGTAGCCCAGCTTTCTCAATGAACGATCTACCTCGGTGCCATCTTGAGTCAGACTATTCTGCTTGAAACGAACGTAATCGTCAGTCTGGAATATTGGAATTTTCACTACATCACGATGATCATCGTCAACAGCAGACAACGCAATGATACAGGCGCCGTAGATCCCACTGAAGAAGCCAGTCTTTGAGAACGCTACTCCTCCACGATGAGCCTCTATGTTCAGAGACGAAGCATGTCGACGGCGTATTGGCATGACCAGTGGTGCTCCAAGATCCCACGCAACCAAACCTGCTTTATCGAGATCGGCGTGTACCGCGCCGATTGTCTTGTGTCCGAGCGTGGTGTCCACGCGGAGACTGCAATCACGTAATGCTTCTGCGTCTGTTGCATTGACCCTCGCCTTTATGGTATAGATATGCAATGTGCCCAGATTCCACCCTTGCAGTGTCCTGGGAATCTGACAATCAACGGAACGGAACAAGAGAGACACTCTGATCATACCATAGCCTATACCCTCAGACAGCGGATACCATCTGGTTGTCTGCCCCTGCATAGAGAGCTCTTCCGCCAGAGCAAGAGGCAGAATGCCAATGATTGGATCATCTTCGCGAAATCGCTGGTCCCTGACGGATATTCTAAGTTTGGTGTCTGAGAAGCTGCGCACAAATCGCTCAAATGAGGCATTGAAGATTGGCCGATTCGTGTAGGCCCTGGTTCTGGTTTTGTACACAAGCTCGTCATTCAGAGTGACGGTACAGTATGATGACGGCGCGGAACCCGAGTCATCTTCCTTACCCTGTTCGACGGCTTCCGCGTCCAACACTCGGCCCTGACGGTGATGGATGTTTGTTCTTGAACTAATTACAGCCAGGTCGTTGATCTGGTGAATCTGTACGGACAGAATGCCTGGATACTCCTTGTTAGGGGGTGTCCGGCATATTAAGCGCTCGACCTTGCTGTCGACTGACCATGCAGGTTCCTTAGTCTTGAAGTCCGGATGATCTCGCAGTTCCGGTGGTACTCGCGAATCTTCTATGGCAGGTACGTCTGTTTCTTCAACGACCTTTTTACCGAAAAAGCCGACTGACCAGTGTAATTTCGTTTCTGAAGTGCCGACGACCTTGTCAATTCTACGCTCAAACACACCAGGATTTTTCACCAGATTTGTAAGGTCAATTTCAACTCTTCCAAGCAGGTCATCAGCAGTGAGTCTATCAGAATCCCAGAGATTGATTCGAATGCGCTCTCCGGCTTTGACTGCCGAAGGTAAGATGGGTAAGAAGCAAGTCTCTTCCCAGACAGGATGATAGTCCTGATGAATCACTCGTGTAGAATAGTGTGTTTTGCCATAACGTGAATATTGCACTGTGGCGTAAGGATCGACCTTGGATCTGCCAGGACGATGGTCAGCACGGGGCACATCCGTAGCACCGTGCAGTGCTATCATGAGCACTCCTATACTGGCAGTTTCCTTCTTAACATCGTCTCCGACCATGAGCTTCGAGACATCCATTGTGTATGACCGGGGCGCGATGAGGTCCTTCAGGACTATTTTCACTGCGAATGATACCAGTTGCGAGACAAATGGCAGATACATGACATTTATGAAGCGAGTCGATATCGGAACTGTCGACAGCTCAATCTTTGGCATACCGAGCAGAGTGATGGTTCCATTCTTTAGAAACGGCGGATCAGGCAACAGCTGCACTCGAACACGGGCTTTCCCGAGGATTCCATGTACCTGGACCCATACCGGGATCGGTATTCCCAACACATTCCGAAGACCGACCAAAAACCAGATCAGCATATGAATATTCTTAGCCTTTGACTTTATCGATTTATCAGTTCTCCCAGCTCTGTAGCCAAAGGCGACCTCCAGGTTGACATACTCGCCAGCAGCGTCCTCATCACCGCGAGGAGCACCATCATCGGGCAGGAATCTCATGCTCAACACTCGAAGCGGTATACAGCCGATATCGAGATCAGAGACTTTTACAGTATGAACCACCTTTGGAACTTGCTTCTGCATGACATCCTCAAGCAAATCGATTGGACCACCGAATAGTTCAGGATTGATAGTAGGCCAAATAGTGCGGATGATGTTGTTCAGCCATTCGACAGACTCCGGGACTCCACTCAAGGTAGCATGCTCTCCACGCACTCTCTCTGCTTCAGCAAATGCCGCATGGAAATTCGCCCGAATCGTGTTCTGTACGAATATCACGGATCCGATGGCACAGAGAGAATTGATCCATAATGAGTATCGTGCAGGAAACGGTGAAAGAATGATCTGAACACTAATCAAGACAAAAATCAAGATATATGCCCACTGAAATAAGGACATTTGCGACTCCTCGAGTAGTTCTTTCCACTCAGGTGGTGCCATCGGATAGAATAACAAGTTTGTTTTGTCATCCTTGAAGGGTACTTTGTGTAAATTGGCAATCAATTCTGCCGCAGTCCTTTCTTCCTTCTTCTGTTGAGCTTTGTAGTCTGGCACAACCACACCATCTTGAGCCATAAATCTTTTGGTAGAACCTCGAGCATTCTCAGTCCAGATATCCTGACCAGTGATGGGATCTCGCACCAGCTTTTGTCGCTTGCGAGCTTTCTGCTCCTGCTTCTCTGCACGTCGCTCTTCTTTCGAAAGTCTGATAGTGGATCCACCATCGGCATCGAATGGTTGCTCTGCATGCTCGCTTACCAGCCTATACACTGCATCCGGGTCATCCGGATCTGCTGGAACGGACCCGTCAATAAGGCATTTGTCGTCATTATCGAGGTCTGGAGGCAATTTGAAACCCTTTCCAATCTTTCCATCACCTTCATTGGTCGGCTGCATGGCACTCGTTGCCATGTTATGCTCTCTATCGTTGAGCATAGTCATCGTTGTGGAACTTTGTGAACTGCTCCGGCTTCTGTTATCATGCTCTGACGTGTGATAGTGACGATCTCCTAGGAAGCTAGGATCGATACTGCCCCGTGTGCTACGCTGCTCACCTGATGTGGAATTGAGATGGAATTGATTGTTCTCGATACGTCTGTCTGCTTCGCCATGGTCGTGAGCATATGGCAGTGGTGACCCTTGATGCGGCACGGAATATGATGTCGCCTCCATAGCTTTCGTGTTGATGACAGGTTGCGGTTGTGTAGCAATTAGTCCTCGAGCACGGTCTGCTTTGTATTGTTCCCTTGTGATTTCTTCCGAGAAAGCTTCGCTAGCTTCGTGCGGTAGTTTGATCTCTGCTTGTTGTGGAGCAGGACAGGAGCCTCTCGACGGTTCAGCCTGATTCGATCCATTGTTCTCTGTCGCATTACCGAAGGGAGCCAAACTGGGTGCCAGAGCAAACTCGTGCTGTTTCTCGGCAGATGTCTCTTGTGCGACCATTGCTGGTCTCTCGAGCTGCAGCTGACAAGCGTCTGTCGCTCAACGCGCAGAAACGAGGAGTCCACCAGCCAAGATTGACGACATTTCTTGAGCTGGGAGGCAGGGCCTCTCTACGAATGAGTCGATGGTGTTCCGAGGCTGCTGATGAGCGTGCAGTCTGTCTGGGCAAGACGAGATCGAGAGAGACTGTCTGCCTGCCTGCCTGCCTACGAGAAGAGCCGCTGAGCCGGTAGCCAATTGCGGAAGCTGAACAACAAGAAACGCCATGGGAAGCGTGCATCAGAGCACATGCAAATTAATCTATTTTGTCCCACCAATTGGAATTGGAATCAGAGCATTCAGATCAAACCTTCTCCAGATCACTCACTCAATCAATCCAATCTCAGACTCTGCAACTGGCTCATCCCTCAGTCTGGCTTGTGATCCTATGCTGCTTGTCGTATCGCTCGTATAACAAGTCTCTTGGCTCATATGTCCAGCTCTGTCTACACATCCAACAGTCGACCGATCCCTAATATCATCCATGATACACCCATCATAATCAGGTGAAGAAGGAATTTCAGTGTGAATGTATGCTCAGGCCGCCTGCGCGTACATCGAATTCCTTTTCTCGCCTTGTCCGTTCGCCTCAAATAAAGCCAACAGACGATGACCATCCTTTGATTCAAGAAAGCAATGGGGATGGCATCGCTGTGTCGAGTTCATCTGCTCACTCTGTCTTTGCTCTCCTGAACCGCTTCGAGTCGCGCACGGCAATCACCAAGCCATCTTTGGCGGCTGTGAAAAGCAATGAGAGCTGCGCAAACCTGCGAGACAGAGACAACAACACAGAAGTATACGTCCACCATGTGGCAACAGGTGACACGCTACCAAAGATAATACTGCAATATCAAATACCAGTACAAATTCTGCGGAGAGCAAACAAGTTGTGGGCGAACGATTCAATACAGAGTAGAGCTGTCTTGCTGTTGCCAGTCAAAGCATGTGACATCCGCCCAGAATTGGTCGATTACTTCAATTCTGATGTCGGACCATCTGCTACGTCCACAGCCGGTCTAGCAGAGGGTTCTCTGCTTTCGCCCAACGTACCTCGACAATCATCTGGTCTAGCGGACACATTGAAGAAGCCTTCTGTGGCTTCCAAGCACAAAGTCACTCGCCAGGTGTCCATCAATGGAGTCGGTCTTGTCGATGTCGCCGTAGTCCGTGGTGCCATTCTGAGCTACTTTCCTCCCTCGAGCTCGCCATCACAGTATCGTGACTCTACTTCTGTTGTGTGGGCAAGCATTGATGAAGATATCCATAATGAGTCAGGCACTTATAGGGACGAAAGAAGTAGTTTCGACACTATTCGTATTGGTGCCGGACAAATTGCGGCTAATGCTTACAATGGTACACAAGGTCTGATTCGACGACTCAAAGACAAGAAGGGAACGAAGGAGATCAATTTAATCGATCTGTAATGGTACACGACAATGTCTTCTCATGGTTTGGCGACAGCGACAGCGACTCATAGATTTATTTAATAATGGATGTTTTCTTGTGCTAAATGCTAGACAGATTCGTTATGCATTGAATCACTCTTTTTTCCCACGAGACCTTTTAGCCTTTTTACCACTATTTTTCCCATTGCCGTTGCCCTTGGTCACTGGCACTTGTGCCTCCTCAGTCTGGTCTGCCTCTTCCGCGACGACTTTACTGTCCTTGCTGCTCTTGTGCCGATTGACTCGCCACTGTGTACACCAATTCACAAAGTCGACAAAGAATCCGGTATTCAATTTCGAGTGCTTCTTGTTCACCCATCGAAGCTGAGTGTCGCCGTACAATCGCATCACGTCATCTACCTTGCCCTCATCCACCGACAGGGTCAATTTAACGAGAAACAGAGACGTCTGCGAACATGTCGTCAACTGTGGTGGTGTGCTTGCCCTCTCGGCCTCTTCATGAACTTTTGCCAAGAGATCGAGCACTTGATCCACGGATTCGACGAGAGGCAGAAGCTTGCTCTTCGTGATACGTTGACGAATCAGAGTCTGGATTTTCTCGGATGTGGGCGCATCACTTGATTTTCTCGCACACTGCAGGAGCGGCAACAGGATCTCGATAATCAATTCCGACGAAGGACACAATTTGCTGAATTGATCCAGCAAATCGATTACTTTTCGCTTGAATTGTATGGTCGAGACTTTCATGCCGTCGCGGTCCTTTTTCTTAGTACCTCCACTTTCCTGCTTTCTTCTCTTGAAGATGTTCCCGAGTGTGGCGTCCATGGCGAGCATTTGGTCGTCGTCCATCAAGTCCTCCTCCTCGTCACTGTCTGCTTCAAAGTCACTCTCGTGGCCCTCGCCTGGATTGACCGTGTTCATTTCCGATGCTTTTCGCTTTCTCCCTCCAAGTGCGTTGCGAAGAGCTGCGTCCAGCGCTGCATCTCGTTCCTCATTGGCATCGTCGTCTTCATCTTCCTCCTCGTCGTCGTCGTTTTGCTCGTCAGATGAGTCGTTGTCGGCTCTAGCGGCTTCATCTTCGTCAATCATATCTTCGTCCTCTTCATCCTCCTCATCCTCCTCATCCTCCTCATCTTCTTCCTCGTCACCTGCCTTGTCGAAGAGTGCCTCACCACTCTCATCTGAGGCGAGCACATTCAGCAGCAAGTCCAGCGACGACTTTGAGAGCTTATCTGCAAATACGACAAACACCGAATCGACGAGTTTGCGGAAGAGGACACTCTCTCGAGACAGGAAATTGAGCAATAGATCCATCAGGACTTCGATTGGGTCCTGCTCAGCATCTTCCGCTTCGCTTTTGGAGAATAGTTGAGAATAACATCCGTCAAGATCCTCCAAAACTTGTACGGCATCACTCTCACCGATGTATATCTGCACCAGGGTCAAGCTATACATGAGTATAAAAGCAAGAGCTTGATCTTGTGTACTCGACCTTCTTCGTTTCTTCTCGAGTTTTTCGAGCTTTCGCTCGGCAGAGTCGAGCAATTTTAGGATAGTCTCGTCCGGTTGTAGGAGTAATTCATAGTGCTTTCTATTGCGATACGTCTTGAACGTCTGGACGACATGTTCGACCCAAAGCGTCTCGGTGGCATCGCTCTTCGATGGCATGAGTAGTCCCAGAGCTGATTGTAACCTCGTCTTGAACACCTGTCGAGTGGCATCGGTCAGTGCTGGCTCAAAAGCAAACAGGGCGTGCTTTGACTTTGTGACTTGAAAGAATCCATTGATGGTGCAAAAGTCGAGGACATCTCTCACCCATGGCCCAGTGTTTTCAACCTGCGCAGATCTCAGAAGAACCAGGAAACAATCAGCGATGAATTGCCTTCTCTTTTCGACTTCTTTTGTGATAATCTCGGTTTTCGACTTTGGTGGGTTGCAATGAGCGACGAGAAGATTGACTAGCTCTTTTAAGCTAGCTACGGGGGTGAGAAGCATCAAATTTTCGCAAGTCTTGGCTTTCGAGAGACGATCAAAGTAGAGATTATAGTCCCACAGATGACGCAATGCTATGATTGACTTCTCTGGCTGATCCTGAGCGGCAGCGACTATAGCCACGGTCGTGCCGATTGCCGCCTTATTTAGATACCTATCATTCTGTGAAATCTGATTGCCGAGAGTTCTGAGACAATTTGGTGAGAATAGTGTTGATATTGCAGAAGCAGGCAGTTCGCCGACAAGATGATTGAAAACCTGGAAACCCCAGAACTTCCTTTCGTGCGATGCACTTGCGCTGAAGAGACCTTCGTCTACTATTATACGCCAGAAGTCTTCAAACCTGATGTGTTCCGAAGAGTTCCCCGCCAGAATAGCATGTATAACGACCAACCATGCAAAATGTAGTTTCGGCTTCCACGTACCAGTTTGTTTCTCACCCTCTTCGCTACTCGATGTGTTTACATCTCGCATAATCTTATTTATGGCCGACAAGTTGTCGGCATGGAGAATGTCATTGTGCGCCCAATCGGTGCACTCTTTGGTTGAACCTTGCACCTGGCATCTGAGTGATATAGCAATCCCTTCTATTGTCTTCGAAAGTTGAGATGTGTACAACATTTCATGTATGCTTGTAGCACACTCCGACACAACAGAGGCCTTTGCTGCTGCCAGAGAGTCCAGGATCTGAATAATGACGCTTGCACATGACTCCCTCAACCAACCCTTACTCATGGCTAATTCGTACAGCAGCACCAGTACTGGAGTGATGTCCTCCATAGTCGTTTCGGATCGAGTCAAAAGTCCCGAGGTGCACAACGCCTGCAATCCGAATAATCGACCAAATTGATAATCTCGGATTTCTTGTCCCTTGATGTTACCACCTGGAATAGTCGCTTTCTCTATTGCATCGAGAACTAATGTGGTGTCGATCTTGGACAGCGCTCTGAGCAGTTCAGACAAGGCAGCAGAAAATCCTAGACGAGCAGATTCTCGATTAGAAGCCAGACCACGAACCAGACGTGTGAAAGTGTAGTGAACATCATCGCCATAGTGTATTTTCAGGTCTTCCATTGTGTTGACAGGCTCCAACGCCTTCTCTCCAATCTTGAGTATCGTGAAAATTCGAACAGTAGCATCGAGACGCTTCTGTGGATCATGGTTGCGCAGGTAGTCAAATTGCTCCAGCAAAGACATCTCACACCACAAGAGATACAACTCTCAAAGCGCAATCAGCGATTGATTTCTTGCACAGATGTTCACTATCGAGATGTTCAGCGATCACTACTACAGTTGCATCTGTTTGTGTCGAGATGCACAAAATAAAAAGTTGCTGCGGGAGATCGACGCTACCCGGAGATGGCTGTTTCAGAGCGCAGTTGTCATGCATGTGCTGATAGACGTGCATATATAGCAAGCAAGCACTGTCATTACCTACTGTAGGCCTACTCATCGATGTGCATCACAATTGGCTTGTACATAACTAGTTGACATACGGATGTGATCCGACAGAGACTATAGATGATCGAGACAAGGTCGTCGACTTCTATCTCATACTCGGTGCGTATAGAACCAAACGGTGGAGTGGAATTTACCACTCGTACACATATACACACATTTTGAATGCTCCGATTTTGTATGTACAGAAATGTTGTGTCATGAATACAGGGCTGTCGCTAATTATGCTATGTTCGATCAGGGACAGACTGTGACCACAGAGCAGCGCGACATTCAATCTTTGAGCTGCGTATACGCTTTCAGAAGAGCCTTGCCTCCTCGGCCTATAATGTCTTCCCCTTCGAGTTCGAGCGCGCCGATAAAGTCCTTCAGAGTGATCAGGTTGCCATGCTCCTCGCTTCCACTCTTGAACACATTAGGTTGTATGCCATTGGCAGCCTGTACCGTGTTCCTTCGAGGCAGTTGCGACGTATTAGGTGATCCTGTCATCCAGGAATATTTCTTTCCGCCGGACTGATTGAGCATCATTTGCGCGGTGGCATTCGCATTACGAGCGATCGCCTGCTCCGTGAGCGTTTTGGCCGTCCCTGGCTTTTTCTTCGAAGCCGATGCGGCATCTTCAGCTTCTCGTCGCTTGGTCTCTTCCTCGAGTCGGCGAGCTGCAGCAATCGTGCGACGACGTTCCTCATCCTGTGCTTCAATAAGACTGATGCCTTTCAGTATACGTCCCACATCGTCAATTGGTTGACCATTCACAGGAGGAGGTGCACAGCGATGCTTCGCTAGTACAATCATTTGACCAAGAAGTCCACTTAGACGATCTTTCACAGCAAGACTCATCAAACTATATACTTCGGGGTCAAACTTGTGCAAGCCAGACTCAGACAATTTCCGGTTGATGAGGTGTTCTAATGCCCCGTAGTGAAGAAAATCGGACTTACGAGCACGGTCACCATTGATTTGCTGTTGTTGGCTGTGGGTTTGTTGTTGGGAGATATTGCTGTTTCGTGGTACATCAAACGCAGTCATGTTCCGCTCTTCATCTTGCAGGTTGATGCCAGCACCGCCAAAAACATCATTTGGATCACCTTCGTCTAAGCCTTCATCCTTCTTCTTTTGCAATGAGCCTGGAGGACCCATAGCGGTCGGGGGACCCATCAATCCTGGTGTGGTCGGACCCTCCATCTTTGTCCTTTTTGCACCGGAGGAAAGCACGTCTTCGGACGTCCGCTTGAACTGCGAAGCAGAGAATTGTGAATTCGACGGCAGATTTTGAGGGGCGGTCGATGGGCTGCCCACATTTGGCGATGTCTGGCCTTGAGAAATTCCAGGGGTCATTAAGGTTGCATAGGTGTTAGGTGGATGTGGGGATTGTTGCGACACACTTGAGGCCTGATACACCGGAACTTGCGGCGCAATTGAAGGCACATGACTACTTTGACTGTTCGGAGTTTGGGAATTTGACGTGTCGCTCTGATTCGTTACACTATCGTTAATGTTATTGCTCGTGTTGCCGTTCGAGATTGTGTTTTGCAGAGTGCTCGAGGGGTCGGTCATGGTCGTTGGCGTTGACAACACCGGAGTGATGTTCGACGACTGAGGAAGACCAGCTTTAGCCTCAGTCGGAGGCAAGACTACCGCTGAATCATTTGAATTCATGGTTTAACGTTGTCTCCTAAGACAAGGCAAATTCGCAAGAGGTTGGTCAATCGAGGGTAGTCACCTCTGGACTGTGCAGAACATTATCGCATAGCGTGACCCGAATGTTCGAGAATGTGAAGTTGCGAGTACAGCATATTACCATATGACCCTGTCACCTAGCCTAGTGAGTATACATCCGCCGTACGTAGACAAGACGATGGGGGTTGAGCTTCTCGAAGACAAGAAGTTGTAGCGATGGCATTTCCTCTGCTTGCGCTTCGACGGGAACGAGGTTTACGAGCTTTGATGGAGCTCCTCATTTTGTTGTGATTATCGTTTTCGTGATTCACTTCACGTCGCCAGTGCGACGTACACTGTCCTCATGACAGTCGCGCCAATGTTGTTTGGCGATACAGGCCACTCCTTGGTGGAAGTGTGGATGATTTGATTTGAGGCTGTCTGTGACGTTGTAGTGTGGTCGAAATCAACGAAAAGATCAAAGATGAGAATTGAGTCTCTTGTCATCGACGGATTCAAATCCTATGCCGTGCGCACTGAGGTGTTCTTCGATGCGACATTTACAGCCATCACAGGTCTGAATGGATCCGGCAAATCGAACATACTCGACAGCATATGCTTTGTGCTTGGTATCACAAATATGACCACGCTCCGTGCTCAGAATCTACAAGATCTCATCTACAAAAGAGGTCAGGCCGGAGTCACAAAGGCGAGTGTTACCATTGTGTTCGCAAATGACAACAAGGATACGGCGCCAGTAGGATTCTCTACGAACGATTTCCCAACGATCTCTGTTACACGACAAATTGTCATGGGTGGAACCTCGAAGTATCTGATCAATGGTCATCGCGCCCAACAGCAAACTGTACAGAATCTCTTTCAGTCTGTACAATTGAACATCAACAACCCGAATTTTTTGATCATGCAGGGTAAGATCACGAAGGTGCTCAACATGAAACCTTTGGAGATACTCTCGATGATCGAAGAGGCAGCAGGCACGAGGATGTTTGAGGAACGAAAAGACAAGGCCATAAAAAACATCGCGAAGAAGGAAGCAAAGGTGCAGGAAATCAACACTCTGCTGGCTGAAGAGGTCGAGCCTAAATTAGAAAAACTGCGTACTGAGAAACGATCTTGGCTCGAATTCCAACAACTACAGTCAGAGCTCGAACGTGCGACAAAGCTTGTAGTGGCCCATGATTATACTCGCTTAAATGAGAAGCTAGCTCGAGCCGCGAGCGATCTTAAACATAAGAAGGAAAGTGTCGCACAACTGGAACATGCACAAGAAACATCTAGGCAACAAATCATCAACATTGCAGAAGACATCAAACAGATCAATGCCCGGCGCGAGAAAGAGATGCGCAAGGGCGGCAATTTCGCCAGATTGGAACTCAACGCGAAGAAGCTCTCTCACGATTTAGTGCGTATGACGACAAATCTTGAGCTCAAGCAAAGCTCCATGGCTGAAGATAGGAAGCGGATGCAGGACTTCGAAAAAGTCCTCCGAGATCTGCAGAAACAAGTCGAAGACAAAAGATCATCGCATGATGCAGCGGAAAAGTCTCACAACTCACTGAAAACTTCTTTTGATGTCCTGAACAAGGACTTCTTGCAGAAAGAAGAGTTGTTACAGACACTGTCCACCGGATTCTCGTCTAAAGCGGGTCAAGATAGTGGATATCTGGACCTTCTTGCTGATGCTCAGGCGCGCGTTACCCAAGCCCACACAACACAAGAGCAAGCAAAGTTAAAGATTGTCCATTATGAGCAAAGATTGAAAGAAGAGGAACCTCGAGCGAAGAAAGCACAAGTGCAAAATCAGACATTATTGGCGGAACTCGACAGCCTTCGGTCTACAATCCAGAGACATGAACAGAAATTATCGGCCCTCGGCCACGACGAGAAAGCGTATAAAGTCTCGCTAGCAGAGCAATCGCGACTGAAAAGCTTGATCAATGGCCATAGCGAGAAGGTCGAAAATTTACGCAGAAAAGTTGCAAATATTGATTTTACATATTCTGACCCCACCCCAAATTTCGATAGGAGTCAGGTTAAGGGTCTGATTGCGCAACTTTTCACGCTCGACGAGAAGAACTTTTCGTCCGCAACAGCGTTAGAGATCTGTGCTGGAGGCAGACTCTATAATGTCGTGGTCGAGAACGAGAAAGTGGGATCACAACTCCTTTCGCATGGAAAATTGAAAAAGCGTGTCACCATTATTCCTTTAAACAAAATATCTGCAACTCGTGCAGCAGCTGAACGTATCGGTGCTGCTCAGTCCTTGGCGCCTGGGAAAGTCAACCTAGCGCTGTCTCTTGTCGGTTATGATGACGAAGTGACTACCGCCATGGAATATGTCTTCGGAAACACGCTTATCTGTGCCGATTCAGAGACCGCAAAAAAGGTAACATTCGATAAATCTGTACGAATGCACAGTGTCACTATGGACGGCGATGTATATGATCCATCGGGAACTCTGAGTGGAGGCTCAAAACCCAACAGTTCTGGTGTACTCGTCATTCTTCAGCAACTCAACAAAGCGCAGCATACCCTTGATGCAAGTCGGTCTCAATTGTCAGCACTTGAAAGCCAGTTACAAAAGGACTCCAGGAAAATTCAGGAGGCACAGAAGCTACAGCAAGATCTCGAGCTAAAGCGACATGAGCTCAACGTCACGGAACAGCAGATAAATAGCAATTCCGATTCACGAACTCTGCAAGAAATTCGTGATATGCGAACCGAGATTGCAACCTTATGTGAAGCTGCCAAAGCTGCCAAAGCTGAGCAGGAAAAAGCAAAATCTGACGTCAAAACCATTGAAAAGGACATGAAAGAATTCAAGTCGAACAAAGACGGTAAATTAGCGACACTGCAGAAAGATGTAGATAAAATGCGGAATGTAGTGGCCGAACAAGGGAAACAACTCAAGGCAGCTCACAAGGACTTACAGCTTTCGAATTTGGAGCTAGAGCAGTTGTTAGCAGATGTTTCCACGAGTGGTGAACAATTACAAGAGGTGGTTGAAGCTATAGAAGCACAGAGACTGGAAATCTCCGGCCTCGAGAAAGATCACGACTTAGCCAAGGATGAGTATGGCCAGATAGAGGCACAGCTCGCAGACCAGAGAGCCCAACTCACGACCTTTGACGACGAGTTAAAGGCGCTAGACGCGGCCTCCAGAGAAAAGTCAAATCAAGTGGCTCAATACAGTCTTGAAAGCCAACAATTGACTCACGAAATCGAGCGCTTTGCCAAGGAGACCAAGACATCTGAGCAGAATCTACGATCAATGCTTGACGAGCATGAGTGGATCGCAGATGCTGTGTCCGACTTTGGCAAACCTAACTCAATCTACGACTACTCACGCCATAACATGTCAGATATCAAGTCCAGCCTAAAAACTTTGAGTGAGAAGTTTGCTTCTATGAAGAAAAGAGTGAATCCTAAGGTAATGAACATGATCGATGGGGTCGAAAAGAAAGAATTAGCTCTGAAAACTATGGTACGCACCATTCACAAGGACAAAATGAAAATCGAGGAGACGATCGTAACCTTGGATGAGTACAAGATTGAGGCTCTGGACAAGACCTGGAAGAAGGTCACTGTCGATTTCGGGAACATCTTTGGAGAGCTTCTCCCAGGAAACACTGCTAAGTTGGTACCACTGGAAGGCAAAGAAGTTACACAGGGTCTGGAGGTCAAGGTTTGTCTTGGAAAGGTGTGGAAGCAGTCGTTGACTGAGTTGTCTGGCGGGCAAAGATCACTCATTGCTTTGTCCTTGATCATGTCGCTCTTGCAGTACAAACCTGCTCCAATGTACATTCTGGACGAAGTCGATGCAGCACTAGATCCTTCACATACACAGAACATTGGACGTCTGATCAAAACGCGATTCAAGGGCAGCCAATTTGTCGTTGTCTCTCTCAAGGACGGCATGTTTACGAATGCAAACAGGATCTTCCGCACCAAGTTCATGGACAACACGAGTGTCGTGTTCACCTCGTAACACTTCGTAACACCTCATAGAAGCAAACTGTAAATAGTGGTGCAGCTCGGGATTAGCATGAGCGTAGTCAAATTTTTGGGTGGAATGAATAGGAAGTCGTATTATTGAAATCATGCTTTACCAGGATTCTTCGGGCCTTGTGTAGCAGGGTGAACTTGATATGATGGTACAGAGCGTCGAGATTTGCCCTTGGTCCCACACTAATGCTGCATCGTTCGTGGTCTTTGAGCGTACCACGAAAATCTAAGGAGCCACCATTCTCAATTTTCCACGTACTTTCCTCGAATATCCTTCCACTGCTTTCCAGCGTTGACACGGTCCCATATCGAGGTTGTCAGAACATCGAACGAACTGTCCATGTCAGTACATCTGTATCGGGTGCCTCACTGTTGACGTGTCAAGGCATGATATGAATGCATCGATAACAGTCAAGAGTGCCTCGTTCATAAACTCACATCTTGAAGACAAAGCCAGTTGCGAAAACTGCGCCAATGAAGACTGAATTGCGCTTGAAAACAGTGTTGTATACGGCGCTCGAGAGCTATCGATGTCAGTGAACCTTCGCCATGTGATTGTCGCACATACTCCTGCCATGTCTGCGTTATCTCTTGATCACCGGCCTCGTTTGAAATGCTGATATTTCTGTTGTTTCCTGTGAGAGCTGGTGCACTCGGCGATTTGATTGTGGTTGCTTGCTCGGCCACTCAAACGACCGACCATATTCGATCGTTCTTCAATATTCACTTAATTTCAAACCGTCCGCCACGTAATATCGGTCCGAGATGAAAGTGCTCAGTGGCTTGAAGCAGCAGCAGCCCAGGATGGCATATCCATGGCTATGAGTTCCTTCCAAGCTTAAGGTTGGTCCAGAGAGAAAGTTAAGGAGCACAGACCGTCAAGAATGAATCGGATTTGAGTTGAGGCTCTTGCTGTCGCTGTAGAAAAGCTGGTTGCGTTGAATGCGATCGATAGGTGAACTCTAGTAAGGACCACAAACATGCAACGATCACAGGAAGCTACGGGCCCAGCCAGACCCACGCAGACAATCACTCTCTCCGACTCGGGAGCGTCTACACCTCAGGCAGGCACGCTTCATTTGCGCGGTCAGCATTCCGATAATCGTAGAGTTGCATGGACTCAAAATACGATAGACAACGAAAAGTTGGGTCGAAAGTCCTCCAAAATATGCTGCATTTATCATAAACCAAAGAACTTTGATGAGTCAAGCTCCGAGTCGAGTAGCTCGAGCGACAGTGACGACACTGGAGACGAGCATGATAATGCGTCCGACAGGGAACTCAAGCGCAAGATACTGGCCAAGAAGAAAGCGAAGAAATTGAACACTGTGGATGATCAGGACTCGTGTTGTGGCCATGCCCATGATCATAGTCATGGCAGCTCATCCGGCGAAGAGAAGCGCGCAGACATTGACCAAGCTGTGCGCCGCAACGCCTATGAAAAAGCGACTAAATAAAAAGCAGGTTGCCAGCAACCGATATCAGTTCTTCTGTGGACGCCATGGCGATGTCGGGTACACAGCTCGGCCGGCCGAGGAAGGATGTGATGGTCAATGTGACGAGAGTGTACAGTAGCTGACATACGTCTCTCTACAACTTTTTGGGAAGATTGACGCAACACCTTTGTGTTGAGTACGATATATGCAGTCCTGCAGCTTGAAACCGTGCGCATCTGATAGCGCAGCATGAACAGAGTGTAACTGGTGTTATCGGAACTCTTAGGATGACTACCCGTCCACTGCTTTGTCATCCAGACATCGGCGCTGCAATTCCGGTTGTGCGAGGAACGTCTCAATATACGTCGGTGTGTGGACTGAGAACGTCCTTCACTTACACATGATGCCGGCACGATGGCATCTTGTATCTTCGTATTCGTTGATGTACATCAGGCTCTGATATGTGATCTGTCTAAGCAGGTAAACAAGGCATAAAAGCACCATTGGGGAATATAGCTAGAATTAGTTTGTACATCTATCTTTATAGATACTCTCTCCTAGAATTGGTTCATAGATTATTACAACATTGAATGGCATAGCCATAGCCCAGATCATTCTACAACTGAATGAGAGGTCTTAGACACTTGCGTCCAAACTTTGATATGCATCTACCTAGCTAGAGTTATGAACTTGCCAAGGTCTCAAGAGCTGTTCAAGACAGACATCAACCACGTCAGAGTAAAGGCTAAAACTGCCGGCTCCCCACCTTTTCCCCAATCGTTCCGGCATTTCCGCCCTACGTATTGAGGAGGTACGGTGAAGATGATGGCATTAGTACCGTATTGCTTGAGCCATCGATCAGAACCCTTCCAGAAGTGTCTTCTCTCTCTCTCATCGCGAATTAAGTAGTCATGCCTCGTGTGCAAGTGACTAGACCATACGAAACCTTGACGCTCGAGGGTGCGAGGCGGGCCACTGCGGCATGCGAGAAGAAGGCAATGGAGATTGGCGTGCCGATGAATATTGCCATTGTCGATGCCACTTTGAATTTGCTACAATTCACGAGGTAAGAAGCTGCAGAGGCTACGACGACAAGATTGCGGCTTACAACGATAGAATGACTGATGCCAAGTTGACGTCGATTGGCATCTCGATGGACAAGGCATTCACTGCAGCCGGGCACAAGATTGGGACTCACCTGTACAAAGATGCAGTCTGGCCTGGCGGAGCAGCGTACGGCATCAACCACTCCAATGGAGGCAGATTCTCGACGATTGGAGGAGGGTTACCGGTCAAGAACGCTCAAGGCCAGATTGTTGGTGCCATTGGATGTTCGACGGGGACACCGGCGCAAGATCAGGAAGTTGCGCAGGCAGGCCTGGACGCACTGAACGAGTACCTGATGAACACATTCTACCAGAGCTCAAAGTTGTAAGATGTCAATATAAAGCAATTGATACGTCACATGGATCTATAGGTACCGACCCTAAGGATGCTTGTCTTGCAACGGGTACGAATGACTAGATGCCACGCTTTGTTGACGGGATGAGCACAAGCTACCTCGGAAGTGTCAACACCAGACGTTCTGCAGCTGCAGCTGCTGGTCTCAGACCAGACCAGACCAGACCAGACCAGACCAGACCAGACCAGACCAGACCAGACCAGACCAGACCAGACCAGACCAGACCAGACCAGACCAGACCAGACCAGACCAGACCAGACCAGACTGGTTTGTGTTGGGGAAAGAGAGGGCAGCTGTCATGTGGACAAGCTCTGCACCAGTCAGCTCGAGCTGTGCGACTCTTGCTCAGTGTCGGCAATCCATTGAGCCTGCGCACCCAGGGCTTACTAAGGCAAGCTCTTGAGCGCCACAGACGATTCTGTGCTCTCAGTCTCTTCCTACGCTCCCGCTTCAGCCCGTGGCAGACCCGCTTCCCGTCCACTTTGGCACTTTCCCCGCCTCTCAGACTAGCAGCGAGCACTCCCGCTGCTGGCTGAGCTCACGCACGCAGAACTGACTCCCCGCTGAAGTGCTGCGCGTCCCGTAGATTTTGGTTGCCAGACTTTCCTGGGTTGATCGGTTGGCTGGCGTTTCCGATGGGATCGCCCCAGTGAACCTTGAATTGAATTCCGGCTGGCTCTTCCCTTCCCTTCCCTCACCCTTTCCATCATCCTCCTCCTCCTCCTCCTCCTTCGTCATCACAGCCTCAGCAACTTGTCTTCCGCCCAGTACCAGCTCAGCTTACTTGAAGTTGTCCCCCTTCTCTCGAATCACTGCGCTGCGCCCTGCCCTCAGTAGCTAAGACTCACAGCATCATGTCTCAGTTCCGATACTCCATTGGTAAGTCTGCTGCACTGATTGTCCCTGTGCTTGTACTAATCCCATCACAGAGACAGATGAGCCTGTACCGGAAGGTCATGGCAAGATCAGACGATCAATCCACAGCGCAAATGGATTGCTTAACAAGCCTCATCCAGACATCAACACGGTCTACGATATCGTGCAGTACTCTGCAAAGAAATTTGGCACCAAGAATGCCATGGGTTATCGGAAACTCATCAAGGAGCATGTAGAGGAGAAGCAAGTTACAAAGAAGATTGATGGAAAGGAGCAGCAGGTTCCCAAGAAGTGGACATACTTTGAGTATGGCGATTATGAATACATCAACTTTGTGGAGCTCAAGGACATAACCATGCGATTAGGAGCTGGTCTTCGTCACATCGGCATGACCAAGGGCGATAAACTCGAAATCTTTGCCGGCACGAGCATGTTCTGGATGCTTATGGCACAGGGTGCAAACACCCAATCGATGCCGATAGTGACTGCATACGATACCCTGGGCGAGTCGGGTCTCCATCACTCTCTCGAAGAATCTGGCGCAAAAGCTATCTTCACTGACGCGTATTTATTGCCGCAGCTGGTGAAGGCTCTCAAGGACACGAAAGTACAGTATGTGATTTACAAGGGCGATGTTAAGAGTGCCGACGTACAGAAGCTGCAGCGCACATTTGATGGCATCAAGGTACTCTCGTACGAGGACCTCGAGTCCCTCGGACGGGATCACCCCACCGAACCCGTCCCACCCTCAGCTGATGACTTGTGCTGTATCATGTATACCTCGGGTTCGACAGGTGCACCAAAAGGTGTACTCATCACCCATCGAAACATTGTGTCCGCCATCGCCGGAGTCGACAAAGCTGTCAACCACTTTATCAACCACAAAGATGACCTCATAGCCTTCCTACCACTTGCTCACATCCTCGAATTCGTCTTCGAAACCATCACACTCTACTGGGGAGGTTGTTTGGGATACGCCACAGTCAAAACACTGACTGACACAAACATGAGAAATTGCAAGGGTGACCTGGCCGCCTTCAGACCTACCATCATGGTTGGTGTGCCAGCAGTCTGGGAGATGGTCAGGAAGGGAATCGTTACCAAGATTGGGCAAGCACCATTTGTGGCTCAGAAATTGTTCTGGGGTGCACTTTCCGCAAAGGGACTTTTAACCTCACTCCGTCTTCCAGGTGGAAGCATTCTCGATGCAGTTGTCTTCAAGAAGATCAAGGCTGCCACTGGAGGTCGCCTGAGGTATACTTTGAACGGTGGTGCGCCATTGGCGAAGGATACTCAAGAATTTTTGACGACAGTGATGTGTCCAGTCTTGATGGGCTACGGTTTGACTGAAACGACTGCGACCTGTGCTGTGCTCGGACCTGAACAGTGGACCGCTGGAGCAGCTGGCGCCCCTCTAGCTTGTGTTGACGTCAAGCTGGTGTCTGTTCCTGATGCAGGCTACGATGCAACGACCAAACCATACCAAGGAGAAATCTGGCTGCGAGGAGATTCAATCACATCAGGCTACTTTAACCGTGACAAGGAGAACAAGGAGGCATTCGTCGATGGTTGGTTCAGGACTGGTGATATCGGTGAATGGGACCGTAATGGTTTGATTCTCATCATTGATCGTCTGAAGAACTTGGTGAAGACCAAGAACGGCGAATACATCGCTATCGAGAAGCTCGAGTCTCAATACCGCACTTGTGAGTTGGCAACAAACGTTTGTGTCTACGCAGATCAACAGCAGGTCAAGCCCGTGTGTCTGGTTGTGGTCAACGAGAGTGCATTGAAGGCATTTGCCAAGGAGAAGGGTATCCTCGGAGATCACCAAGATGCTGAAGATCTATGCAAGGACAAGAAGGTCCAGGATGCTGTGCACGGCAGAATATTGGAAATCGGCAAGAAAGGTGGGCTCAGCGGCATTGAACTGGTGCAAGCTGTCGTCTTGATTGACCAAGAATTTACGCCTCAGAACGGACTCGTCACTTCTGCCCAGAAGCTAAACAGGAAGAAGATTCAGGAGACCTTTCAGAAGCAGATTGATCAGGCTTACAAGGACGCTGAGTAAAGAGATCTCGATTGGAGTTGTGTTGGCAGAATAGTGTGCCATTTTATGATAACGTAGTAATCTATATTTATACCCACAGACACAACACAATCGTCGCTGCAGCAGCTGCTCATCGCTACCCCTTGAAATGGTGAAGACTCATCCGTATGCTGGCACTCACTTGTCCACAACACCCAGCTTCTCGACGTCGTCCGTGTACGCCCGAACGAGAGCCGCACCAGCAGTCATTCCTTTCGTGACAATCAAGCACTCCCTTCCCATTTTACTCATGAGGAACCTCACGCCAGCCAATTCCGTGGCACAACATCCTCCGAGAAAGACAACGACAGTCACTTTCCGCTGAACGTGCTTCACTGCGTCCGCACCCGTATTCCGGTCGACATTTTGCCCTCTCAAGTTCTTCATCATGACATCGAATTGTCTACTACTTCCCGCGGCACCACTTGCACTACCACTCAATACCTTGAGCGCAGTACTTTCCATCACACCACCACCACCGCTACTGCCGCCGTTGTTATTATTGTTGTTGTTGTTGTACCTCTCTGGCGCGAGGTATCCCTCGAGAATGCGGAGATTGAGGGGCGCGTAGCCAGAGTAGAGGTACGCTACATCACGTACGTCCCGCTCGTCAGAGTCAGTGAGTAATTGCCAAGTGCGACTGAATCCTGTCCATCCGCCCCTCCCTCGTTCCGTGGCGGCGGATCGGATGAGCAGGAGGTTGGCGCGGGAGAGGCGGTGTAGGGCGGGGAGGTACTTGATGCCGTACGCGTGAATGAGTTTTTGCGAGAGGGTGTCGTGGTCGCGTTGTTTGAGGCCGTTGTGGACGAGTGACCAGAGGCACAGGAGTCGCAGGGTCGTGTTGATGGGCACAAAGGTGGCGATGAGGGATTCCATTTGTGTCATTACTTCCGACTCCGGAAAGCCGCCGTAGAGTGATTGTTCGAGTTCCAGTATTTGGCGGAATTCTGGGGATTTAGTCTTGTTTAGTAAGAGTTCCGTCAACTCGATGTGGACTTTGAGTTGTTTTTGCGATGACTGTAAATTTGGAATGCGAGAGACGAATTGCTTTAGTTGTGTCGTTGTTTTCATGGCGTGTCGAGAGTCTAGTTCGGAAGACAAAGTGCTTGCCGTTTCACTCAGCTTTGGTCCGACATTGGAAAAGTTTTCGGCGCGTATGGAGGTGAAGATTGAGTCTGCAGGACCTAGTGTGATTTTACGTTCTTGCGAGGTGATTTGTGTGGGCAAGTCCAGAATTGAGCCAGTGATGGGGTATGTCTCGTACAGAAGTCCCTCGTAAGTGAGCTGGGTGAGAAGAGGAGTGATCATGTCAGTCGAACGATCCAAGACGATACATTCGCCAAGTAAACCGTCGGGCTCGAGCTCAATTTTGTCTTCAATATGTAAGTCTGCTTGAAGTTGCGATAGATTGTTCTCGAGAGTGGTTACATTCGAGCCCTTGCCTCTCAATCTCGAAAACTGTCCGTAATCTGTTTGGAGATCAATCAGTGTTTTGGCAATATTGAACAACTCAGCAGGCGAAACGAGTGGACTTGAATGCGGCTCTACCGGCACGTCCACCCGAAGGAAATCTTGCTCTTCTTGTATCCTTATTATAGGAAGAGCCTTGATGTCAATATCCGTTATGATGCCTTCACGTTCAAGTATCTGATCAGCATGCACCGTCCTCCGTGGCACAAGCAATAGTGTGAAGTCCTTGCCCTTTGTTTGCTTCACCACGGAAACAACATTTTCGATGGCATCCTGATCAGTCCTCGAGATGATCAGGACTCTTGAAGGACCGCTCTCGATAGCAGACGCCTGTGCTAGCCATTTCACAGTTTCAATGCCATGATCTTGAAGCTGCGAGAAGGATGCAAGACTAGAAATGAGTACAGACAAAGACTGATCCAGTAGCAGACTTTTCTTTCCCGGTATGGAAGCTAGAATCGAGAATAGCTTAGGACTCTCAGAGTCAAGTGCTATACTCATTGTGCTGTGAAAGGCCCCTCCTTCGAAACAGATCAGAACAGCGACGGGCTTTGTAGACTATTAATTTGGCTTTATGAACATTAGCACATCCTTGAAGGGTGTCAATTCTGTCTCTACCTGGAGAGACAAGTACTAAGCCTAAGAACTGCTGACGTTGTATACATGTAGTTATGTGTGTATGTGAATTGAGTTGATTTCTGGACTCAATCAGTAGCTCAGTTCGTACTACTCGTACCACGATCAGATGAGCCACTGATTTGATCGCTGTGATGTGATGCACGCGTAGAGACAATTTCATCTGGCGTCTCGTAACTTCCAAGGTTTCGTGGAAAGTATTGATGCAGGCAGACACAGACGTCTCAGCACCTGCATCAATTCTCGTAGGCCTGCGGCGACAGGCGCAGTCTCGAATCAGGCTTTACTGAAGTGGATCTGAGCAAAAGTCAAGGACACTCTTGCACATGGCACCATGTTCTTGCCAGACTCTGTAGCTCCACAACCATAGGTAGGGGCAATATCCGCAGTACACGATCCTAATGGTCTCTCGCGGGTGGGTACTCACAGTCGGTGTATTCTTCCACTTAATATACCTTCGTTCCATATTCGACATCTACTTCAAAAGTCCGGTCGTGTCAGTGGAGGAGCAACACGGCATTTTCTTAGATGACCCCACAATCCTTCACGAAAACAGTGCTTCGCCAGCAGATCGGTTGTTCTTGATAGTTGGCGATGGTCTGAGAGCGGACAAGTTGTTCGAGAACCCTCAGTTAGCACCATTCCTTCATGAAAAAGCACTAAAGTCTGGTCGCTGGGGAATATCACATACTCGGGTACCCACAGAGTCGAGACCTGGACATGTTGCTCTCATAGCTGGGCTCTATGAAGACGTGAGTGCAGTAACCACTGGCTGGAAGCTCAATCCCATCAATTTCGATTCAGTCTTCAATCAATCTAGAAAGACATGGGCCTGGGGCTCGCCAGATATTCTGCCTATGTTTCGTGAAGGTGCTGCAGTAAAAGAGAATGTTGTTTGCGAAATGTACGACTCAGGAGCGGAGGACTTCACTGAGGACAGCGACAAGCTAGACACTTGGGTATTTGAGCACGTTGATGCACTCTTTGCGAAAGCCAAGGACGATAAAGCACTTGCGAGGGATCTCAAAGCACCAAAAACGATTTTCTTCCTTCATCTGTTGGGCTTAGACACTGCTGGTCATGCACATAGACCCTACTCTCACGAATACTTGAACAATATTGCTGTAGTGGACAACGGGATAGCCGAGCTAATGAGGACGCTGGAGAGTTCTTGGTCACAACATGAGTTGGACCGCACGACGTTTCTCTTCACAGCTGATCATGGTATGAGTGACTGGGGATCACATGGAGACGGTCATCCAGACAATACCAGAACGCCATATATTGCATGGGGTGCCGGAGTTCGTAAGCCCTCGCCGCATAATCCTCTGGCACTTTCGCTCAGCTTGAGCATACACAACACAGCTCATGAACGTCTAAATTGGTCGGTGGAGCAAAATTCGAGGATTGATGTAGCTCAAGCTGATCTTGCTGCCTTCATGAGCTATTCGATCAATATCCCATTTCCAAAGAACAACGTTGGAAGTGTGCCAACAGATCTCCTGACTGCTGACGAACAGACCAAAGCTGTTGCAACCTTCCAGAATGCAAGACAGATTCACGCACAATATTCTTCGAAAGCAGAACTGAAGGCTCGAAAGCTGCACTACTCAAACATGATCCATTACACCTTTGATAAAGACTACTATCATGCAGGTCTAGATCTAATCAAGAGTCAGAATTGGTCGGAATTGTCAAGTTTGAGTCAAGATTGGATTCATGAATCGTTGCGGGGCATGAGATATCTACAAAAGTATGATTGGCTGTTCTTGAGGACGATTGTCTCTCTAGGTTATCTAGGATGGATGCTGTTCGCCTTGATCTTCGTGATCAACTCATATGTCATCCCCTATACAGGCCAATACCAAGCTCTCGCCAAGGAGAAACAAATCGAGCTGCTCATGGGTCAAAAGATCGTTCCTGGATCGACTGCTAGAAATGCTCATGGTCATCCTACATACTTACCACCAGTGCGAAATCCGAGTGAAGTGCCTTCGTCCTTGGCTGTAGACGCTACATTCGGTACATTGAGTATTGGTGTGATAGCCTATCTGCTGGAAAAAAGCTCACCATTGAGTTACTATGCATACGCCGCATTCCCCCTGTATTTCTGGTACCAGATAGCTCAGGAAGTACCTCACGTCACAAGTTCTTTATTGACGGTTTCCACTTCGAAGAGAGTCTGGCCGGCTGCTTTTGGTCTTGCAATCTTGGGTTTCGCGACCATTGAAGGCGTTGTGAATGCTTATGCTCATCGACAGATAATCAGCATCATGTGGCCCCTGGCCTCGATCACGCCTTTCTTCTATCCGGGATCTAGCAGCTTGATACTGAAGGCAATTTGGGTGGCTTTGTGTACTGCCATGAGTACTTTTACCTCTCTACCCACGGTGCAGACTGAGGACATCACATTTGTCGTTCTTGGTGGTTTTCTGATGGCTTTGATCGGCCTGGCATATATTTTGTTGCGGGGAGGTAACTTCACCCTGGGCGCTCAGGTCGGGCTTGTGGCCTTGACAACAATTGTGACCAAGAAGTCCAGTCAAAGTCTCGCAAACAAACAGGGTCTCCCGCTGGGGTACCAAGTCCTAGGATGGACCTGCTTGGTATCCAGCTTGTTGTTGCCATTGTGCCATCGACTTGAACGCAAGCCAAACGAGACAATCAATTATCAACAACGTCTCATAATATTGTTCTTGACATTTGCGCCGACGTTCATCATTCTCAGCGTGTCTTATGAAGGCTTGTTCTATTTAGCCTTCTGGGCTCTGCTAGTGACATGGATGCACTTGGAATCGAACATCTCGAACGCTCTTGCCCATGACTCCAAGGTTGTCCATACAACATACCCGTCGCCCGAGTCTGACCATCGTGGCCTACAGTTCAGTGATGCTAGAGTTGCACTATACTTCTTCTTTCTCATTCAAGCAGCTTTCTTTGGAACAGGAAACATCGCTTCCGTGTCATCATTCAGTCTGGACTCGGTCTATAGACTCATACCAATATTCAGTCCATTTGCGATGGGTCTCCTGCTTCTATTCAAGCTGCTAGTACCCTTTGCCGTTATCAGCGCGACTTTGGGCCTGCTGAACCGAAAATTAAAGGTGGCACCATCGGCGATATTCATGACTGTTTTGACATTTTGCGATATCTTGACGTTGAATTTCTTTTGGATGGTGCGAGACGAAGGCTCTTGGTTAGAGATTGGATCAAGCATATCTGCCTTTGTGATTGGCGGTCTGCTCATCCTCTTTGTCATTTGCTTGGAAAAAGTCAGCGAGTGGATGGTAGGAGATGTCATTATGTAGACGTAATGCAATTAGGATGGAGATACAAACAGTAGTCATAATTTTCAGAGACAAGTGGACTTTTCTACAGTCTTGCCGAAGCTACGACGAGACTACTCAAACCACCAATCATCTTTTCCGCATCCCTCTCGATTCGCGAGAGAAGTTCCTCACAAGTGGGAACGTCCTGAATCAACCCAACACTCAGACCAGCAGACCAGACACCACCGTCGACGTCACCGGTCTGGTAAACAGTCTTGCCCCTGGCACCGGACACGAGCGCCTGGACATCACTAAACTTTGCCCCTCCTTCCGCCTTTTTGTCACTCTCAATCTTGACAACCTCTTTGGCGACTTTATTCTTATAAATCCTGGCGGTGTTTCTAAAAGTCCGCAACATGAGCACCGTGTCAGTTTCCTGAGCACGCACAATTTCGTCTTTAATGTTGCGATGGATGGGCGACTCGAGGGTACACATGAACCGTGTGCCCATGTTGATTCCCGCCGCTCCAAGCGACAGCGCGGCGACGAGGGAACGGGCGTCGACCATGCCGCCGGACGCAATGTACGGTACCTTGAGCGTCTGTGAGGCCCTTGCTAGGAGAATGAGGACGGTGATGTCGTCTTCGCCCGGGTGACCGGCGCATTCCATGCCGTCTATGGATAAACAGTCCACACCGAGTTTTTCGGCGGATTTGGCGTGTCGGATGGAGGTGCACTTGTGAATCACCGTGACCCCGGCGTCCTTGAGTTGACGAATTACCGGGCCGGGATTATTGCCCGCCGTTTCCACGACCTTGATGCCCTCGTCAATGGCGACTTGTGCGTAGGCAGGGTAGTCTGGTGGAGTGATGGATGGCAGCAGGGTGATGTTTACCCCGAATGGTTTAACGGTCATCGTGCGACATCGTCTGATTTCTTGACGTAGTGCTTCTGGATTAGGTTGTGTCAGTGCTGTCAGGATTCCTAGACCGCCGGCGTTGGATACTGCAGAAGCAAGTTCGGCCACGCCAACCCACTGCATTCCCCCTTGAACCACCGGCACCCTGATTCCCAGTGTCTCCGTCAGCCATGTCTTGATTGCCATGATGTTGTCTTGTGTCTTTAGATCTTTTCGTCTGAATGGATGTTGTGATGAAGGATGGACATGAGACGAAAGAATGCGAGTCTATAAGGGATGGTTTCGGCACTTCGGGCCGGTGCGCAATGCATTCTTCTCCACATGTCAATTCGCCATTTCTCCACATCTCATCTGCTGGTTCCACTTTATGAATCCCATCTCGTGAGTCACGTTCTTCCATCTATCAATCTTTACCGTCGTACCTCTACACAAGTGAACAGGGCCTGGATGGCTCATACTGCAACATGCTACTGCGAAGCAGTCCGGTTATCCTTTGCAAGTCCACCACTTCTTATAGCTTGCATGCATCACTAATCAATAGGCAGTCCTTCGAAGCAGGAGATTGTAAAGTGACAACATTCACATGCCATTGCACCGACTGTCGCAAAATAACGGCATCCATGTTTGCAACCAATTTTGTTCTACCTTCATCATACGTGACGCACTTGCAGGGTAGGGACAAACTCATGGCGTACGCGAGGACAAAGGGTATCTCATCCGGCAACACCATCACGTCGTATTTTTGCAGCCAGTGTGGAACGTTGATGTATCGCGTCACTTCGGCGTGGCCCGAGTACTGCGTCATGCGCGTAGGCACCGTCGACGACTTTCGTCTGCACGAATCACTGTTGAAGCCCTCGTTCGAGCAATTTATCAAGGATCGAGTCGCGTGGTGCCATCCTGCGAGCGACGTGAAACAGGTTTCTGGGAATAATTTTTCCATGCGGAAGGGTGCTGGTAAATTGTGAAATCTCGAACGGACATGTGGGTACCGCTATCTGAGATGGACCAGTCTGAAACAAAGGTGATTTAATGTCAACACGTCAATTGCAATTCACGATCGTCACCTGGTACATGTGCTTCCATAAGACCATCAATGTGTGCCATGTGTGCAAGACAATGAATTGCGCAATCGAGTCACCGCGAGGGAAGAGTTATGGATGTGTATATTTACTCTGTTGTTACCCTTCTCGATGTACATCATCAAGTATTAAGCTTAGACAGTGAAAATGCAATTCAACGCCATCGCTCTCTTGCTTGTGAGTGCACTGCAGTCTTCCAGTGCACTCATCGTCTCTGAGCACCCCACTTTCAAACGATTTCCATCATCAATCTCTTGCCCTGATGGACATGGCAGGACAGTCTTCATCACGGATGATGAACTCTGTGCCGGATTCCAACACAACGTACGTCAAGCTTCGGGTACCATATCAGAGTTTTTCGCTACTTCACACGCCCGTGGACTCGCTGTCTCCATGGAGGTAGCGATCGATGTCGGTCAGGGTGTCGGAGGTCAAGACCTGGTCGTTTATAATTCCGGAACTGCGCACACCAAAGATGCAAGACTGCTCCAGGAATCTCCTTTTGCAGCGACTGACATTTGTAGGGCAAATGTGTCGCTCGTGGAGACACAAAGTCTGACTAGAGCATGTCTTTATGCTGCAGCATGACATACGAAGCACTGTTTAGTCCTGACCTATGTGCCATTTGGCCATTCTGAACTTTCGTTTATAGCTCAATCACCGCCGGCGGCGATAGGATACTTCACTCGATGCCAAGCATTTGCCAGATTGCCACGAAAGTTGTGAATTCCAGCGTGTTGTTCTGGTTGTACATTGTAGCCAATGTCCACAGCCTTCACGACAAGTTCGCCACCTGCCTCGATCTCAGCTCGACCGACCTCATGTCTCCATCGTTTCCAAGCCCAGCGTTGACTCCCGTGAGCATTGTCAGGTAGCATTTTTGCTTGTTTCCACGACTTTCCACCATCGACGGAGATATCAACCCTAGCGATATCTCTGCCACCTCCTGCGAAAGCGTATCCTGAGACAACGACATAGTCGTGACCATCAATACCCTCGCCTTTGACGACATATCGTTGCTCAATGTTTGTGATCGCGGAATTGACTGGAGTCTCCTGAATAGCGGGTGCAGAATCCCAATCGGCTGTTTGTTGCGTCTCATTCGGTCCGAAGCTCTTGTAGTCTCGTCTCTGCCACTGACTGTGGCTCTCTTCATCACTCACTACTAATTTCGACACAAACTTGACACTTCTCGCTGCCACCACGCCAGGAACAATCAATCTCAGCGGACTTCCGTGGTCTCTTGGGATAGGATATCCATTCATCATTGTTGCAAGTATCACATCGCCACGAGGATCTAGTGCTTTATATAAAGGTATCGAGGCACCATACCCCTCCAGCCCGATCGCATGCAGGTGGAGGTCATTGAGATTCTTCATGTCACTACTCACGCCCACTTGTTTGAGCACGTCCGACAGTAGAGGTCCAGTGAAAGTGGCAGTGGAAATTGCGCCGGTTGACCAAGGTAATCCACTGACTGGCGGAGACGATTTGTTCATGTGAGATCTACGATTACCAGAACACTGTAAGGTTGCTGTGATGGTACGTTGCTCAAGCTGATCCAGAGCTTCTAGTGAGAATTTCATTTCTTCTCCGTTCAGGGTTTCCAACACTAGATTATAGTTTGTACGTTCCGAATCTGACAAGTTGGGCACCCATAGATGGTTGCGAACATAAAATAGCTCAGGTGTGGTGATGAATGACTTGAGACCCTCTGCGGGCGTCTCTGCATTTCTAGGTCTTTGTGAGTGCACAATCAATCGACGATCCCGATCAGGTTCCGCCTGGAAAGGGTCTGTGATGGCAACAGTAGGGACCTCTCCATCGACTAAGTCCTGCGCATCAATTTCCCCAATCTTGTATGATTCCAGTATGTCTTTGACTTCGGGCTTCAGATGAATGGTAAAGATGTCCCAGAATGCATCGATGCTACCACCAGCAGCATTGAGAATGACGTTGCCACCTGGATGTGCTGGGATCCATTCTGTAATGTCGTATACCGAGGTACCTCGAGTCACCCAGATTTCCTTGTGATCAGGCCCGTGAGAACGAACTTCCTCGAGTCTGTAGGTCTTGACAGTATTGCGATCTGTCTTGGTGTTTTGCGATTGTGTTTTGTTCTTCGCGGCCTGTACTGATGTCGCTGCCTCGGCTTGTAAGACTCTCGAAGGGCTAGTATAAAGTAGGAATGTCGCTAGAGACGCTACGCCAATCGTAATGGTTGCGGTCACTTGCCAGGACGACTGAGTGGTCCGTGAAGCATCTGAAGTCGCACTCGTCCATCGCCTGCCCGCAGATCGATAGGCTGCTCGTAGTGTCGAAGATCTGAAGGTCGACCGCATCGACTGACACTTCTTTTGCCTGTGGAAGCTCTACAATCGATGTAACACGATTCTTGCTCTGTCCAGAGCTTTATTCATTCATGTATCACTTTGCTGCACGCACTTCCAGAACTTCCAGTCGATGCAGTCATCGGAGGAATGTCATGCACGTGTTTGCCCCTTCATTTTACAAGCGTGCACGTGCGCCTAACCAGTCCGCCTGAGACTGTCACAAATCCCTGAGGGGATTTTTAGGTTTTACGGTAACCATTATACCTGTTCTCCAGTTAGCAACTTGCATATCAAGTTGATAGTATCTCTTAGGGTACATACATAAGACACTTGTACAACCACCGTTGCCTGGGTAATCCCGCGAGTCCACATCACTTGCCGGCACCGTCACTAGCCCGTCACACCGGTCTAACAACTAGCCCGTCACACCGGTCTAACAAGGAAGCCACGACCAGGAGCCACAAACCGAGCCACAGTCTCTTCATGTTTACTGATCACGATCAGTCCTTCATCACTCGGTCATCCATGTAAGAGTTCTAGAGCACATTATCGGACTGGCAGGGTCACGTCAAGGCAGTGTTACGAAGAACTCAAAAGTTGCCAATGGGTGCACAAAGTCATGCAAACATTCGAGATAAAGGAGAAGGGTGGCGAGATGTCTGAGTATATCACTCAACTCTAAAGTCCTTGTCAATAATCCCCGGCATCGTCTCTGAACCCTTTGTTCCAGTCCAATCTAGAGCTCAGGACCAACAGCGATATGGTTTCTGTGCTGGCTATGTAGTTTAGATTGTCAAGCAGGACTTTTACTGTACGTTCAAAAGCCTTCTCGTACTGATCCAGCTTCTCCTTCATCGTTGTTATGGTGGCAGTATCTATTTTCCCTTCTACTCGTAGCTTCCGGACGTATCGGGCGTGCCTACGTTTCGAAATGCCATTCGTCTGCGGCTGTGCGATGGATCGAGCGAGAGACGTATCTGCCACTTCTAAATATCGGGAGAGGCGCAAGCACCAGTGAGCATAGGCCTGGCACATGGTCAGGATCTTGACATACAATCGTAAGAGACCTTGGTTCGTCAACATGCATTCCTTCAAGCACGTGTCCAGGAAGTCTTCGTGATGCTGCATGAGTTCGTCGACGGTGTCAACTTTGTTAAGAGTCGCGAGGAACTGCGTAAAACGAGGGTCAATCACCTCGTTCGTGCAATAGTAGGTGATTTGAGCAACGAAGCCGGACATTCGTGCTCGAAGTGTCCAAGCGCGCTGCTTCCAGGATTCAATATCCCGCGAAAATGACCTTTCTCGCCACATCGACATCTTGCTGACCTCTACCCAAGCATCGTTGAGGCTGCTCTCGGTATAACGCAAGGAAAACAAGTGTCGAAAGATGAGCTGGTATCGGAATATCGCTTTGCGATTTAGGACAAGAGACAATGGAAAGGGTACAGTATAGTCGAATTGGAAGGCGTTGTAACCAGAGATCTCCTTGAGGTCGGTGTCTGGTGTGGTAGCCACTGTTTCCGTCCACTTGCCGGTCTTTGCAGATTCCTCATCTAATCCGGTGACGTTGTTGATACGTCCCAAAAGATCAAAAAGTCCTTCACGCGCGAGATCCACCTTGATGTCATGGTTGAATTTGTCGTTTCCTGCAATTGTTCCTGGAACATGAATATTGATGTCTAGCAGTGATTGTAACTTCGAGCGATTCACGGACTTGTAGGGCTTGGATAATTCAGCCGCAGCGTGATGCTGGAATCCAGTGAAGAAATCCGAGTTAGAAAGAAAAAAGTAGTACTTCATGCTAGTCATGCGCAATCCGAACTCATGCTTTTTGAGCAGCAGAGATAGTAGTGTGTTGTTCGCATGAGCATAAGCACGATCAATGTTCTCCAGGAATTCAGCATCGTCGAAAGTGGTCGGAATATTGGCATTGGATCCGCTTGCAATGTCCAGATCAGAGCATTCTCTGACAACGTTCAAGTACTTTCCGGCCAGCAGTATCTTGTCCTTGATATTTTCCAATTGCGTTGGAACATCAGTCTTGCGAATGGTGTAGCGCTTGTCCCAGTAGACACCAGTGTAATCCTCTTTCAGTCCTTCTTTCCTTATGGAGGATTGTTCTCTGATCAGAAATTCGTCGTGCGTATCCTTTACCACGCCATGATGTATCCACATATTGAGCATCGCGGTATAAGGCACAGACGATTCCTTTAATAGATGACTCAAAATTTTCTTTGCCACTGGATCGCCAGATAATAAGCGTAGTCTCTTTGTGAGAAGCTCAAGCACGGCACCTCCTTTGAGCTTTTTGTGAGCACCAGAAGTGGTAAGTCCTGTACCTGACACAGTGCCATTCTTGAGCTGTTCTAAGATGTCCTCCATGTTGTCTTCGTTATAGTCCTCGCCCTCGTCTTGTTCTTTCGGAAGAAAGTCTTGCACACAATCGTAGATCACGGCAAGGGACTGCGCAGTAGGACGCACATAGAGTCCCAGAGACTGCAGAGTAAAGTCAGGATTCGTCAGGAACTGATGCTCAAGCTGGGCGACAAGCACAAGGTACTCTGAGATCAAGGATCTGATCGAAGCTGACAGAGCATGATTGATGCTCCCGTATTCGGACCTGGCATGAAGATTCGAGAAGAGAGTGACAGCAGCATAATCGCGCGCCATTCGCAAGATCGATTGTGTTGAGTCTCTGAGCGCCGAGTCCAAGCCTGTCGCAATCACGTATCGGGGGCCACGCAATTCTGATTCGCTTGTAGACTTCTCGATTGTGATGTAGTGTCCAGGCATGCCCATCATGATATACAGGAGGTCCTCAATGATGAAGGCTTCCTGCATTTCTGTAGTCATTGCTGCAAAAGGTGGAACTTGACCCGATAGACCTGCATTCTCAATATTGAGACAAGGTGCCATTGGTGATCTGGCTGTCGCGGATATGTCCATGGTCGTTCTTACAGCTACAATAGTTAGAATCTCCAATGATTAATACAGTACGTCGTATACTCTTTTCGATTCTTTGTGACCCGGTAGAGTAGTGGTTGGTAGAGATCGATGATGCAGCGCTGGAACTGCGCCTGAGTCGATCGGACGTCTGCTCATCTATACGATCCGACCTGTCACGCCGATGCTATCGCATAAGTTCTCCATTATATCGATTCGAATCGATCTTCTTACACGCTCCTGTGTCCTACTTGATGTAGTTGGGTTTGTAGATTGTTTACTTCTCATATTCGGTAGTGCGGCATTTGTAGTTAGAGTCGATCTCGATGACTGTCGCTCCCCATCAATGGCTTTCCTCCTCAACTCTCTGCCCGATTCTGCCGACATGAGCGACTCTGACAGTAGCTTGCATACGGATAGACCTTGGCAATTGATATGATGAGGACTGTGTGTATGGTAAAAGTTTGGAGCCGATCGCGCTTGCAGTTGTGTGGGCGCCTTTACGGGAGTCGCGTGTGCCAAAGTGAGAGGAGGAACTCGAATGAACTTTGTTGTTCACACGCGCTTCCACTACGCGCCGCGGCTCATCTGCGGCAGTGACCCCATCTCAATCTTATACATAAACATTGTCTGCCTTGGCTCACTTCTATGTATCCGTAATTATCTATACACCCCCTTCTTAAGATCCGTGGACTTTTTTAGCGATATATCATGCTCCACATATATAGAGGAATGATCAAGTTGTCATTCTGTGTGCTCACAGCCTCAAGAAGACCCGTCAGGACGACCGCTACAGAAAACGACTGCCACGGCATGTTCTCTCCTCGAAAGTTGAGCAGTTGTGCAAGGTAACCACCCAGCATCATTGCCAATATGAAAGCAGCCGTTCCCTCGGCAGACTTTTTGAGTGCTGGCCATTTATGCCTCCCAAACTTCTTGCCTACGATTGATGCAGCTGCATCTCCTGCGCCCAAGGTCAAGACTCCTGCCAGCATGGCAATATTCTGATTGCCTCCAGAAGTAGTCGCGGGAGTGTGATGTGCAGTCAGCGTAAGCCAGACTGGGCCCACGACTCCAAGTAAAAGAAACAGATGTGATACTACCAAGTGACCCACCGTGTCTCGATGATCCGTGAAGCCACTTAGGAATTTGTGTATCACAGGACCAAATGGAGGGAGCACAGTGACCCGAAGAACTTCTTCAAAGATGAAGGCCGCAAAAGCCAGAGATAGAGCAAGATATGAAAGCTCTGGCTCGATATTCATGGTAGGCAGGAACAGAACCACAATTAGACCGTGGAAGAACTTTCGGCGACGATCAAGAGCGCGCGCTCGACGAGCTATGGTATCTTCCTCCTCGAAAAAGACGTCTTCTCCAGTAGCTTGGTGTAAATTGTTCTCCGTACTTTGCCGTAGTAATCTTCGAGCTGAGTCAGGCAGTCCTGATATGCCACCGACAGGTTTTGAACCCCAAAAGTATACGACAACGATGACTCCAGTTGCACTGACCACACCCCAGTAAAGGACAAGTACTATTCTGCTGGGCTTCTCGGTCATGTACCCAATCGCAAAGAGGAATGGCTCAAGGTCAGTCTGTCGTATGAATGCATATCGTACCAAGACGAGAATCATGACAGTGACGAGGCTATAAACGCGTATTGCATAGCGATTGTGCAGAGAAGTCGTGTTCTTCGGGCGATGATGGGGTCGTACCTTGGCGAGTTGGACGTTTCGCTTGAGAGTTGATATAGCAGGCAAGATGGCGACAAGTAGACCATATAGAAATGTAAAAAGAAAAGTCTCCGTCACATGATTGAGATTAGAGGGGGAACTTGAAAGGTAGTGGACGGTGAAAACGGACAGGGCATGAGCTAATAGATCTAGCTCAATAGTGTTGAGTGATCTGCCGACTAGCTCTCGACCTAATTTGAGAATCTGCAGATGTAAGGTAGCGACATACATCCTGTCAGACAATACATAACCCAATAGCTGTATAGTGAAATCTGGTTGCGGTGTCCAATTTCCAAATGGTCGAAAGTATGGTAGAAAGGCATGTAAGTAAGAGATTACAGCAATCTGGACATTCGTCGCCAAGAGACTGTTGTCATGAAAGTCCAGTGAGGCACGGCATTTTATCAACGCGACTGACTGCGGTAACAAGACAACATAGAGCAAAAGACTCATCCATTTAGAGCGAGCTTCGTAAGTGGTGACCATGATAAAGACCATTACCCCGAGCAAGAGTTGCCAGTGCAGGGCCTCTCCAAACATTAGGGTCTGAAATGTACCGTAGATGGAAACTTGAGGCGATTTGGACTCCCCATCCAGAGTGGCATGCCTGAAAGTGATTGCAAATATCAAAGACCACTCCAAGATTTGGTATATTCGAGTCGCTGTGCTTGAGACTGCACGATTTGTACGACGAGCATTGCTCGGAGACATGAACGAGACTTCTAGCGATGCTCCTCGTTTAAAAAGATTATAATCCTTCACATGGTTCCGAATGATCGTTACGATGATAATTGAGAACGTTGCAGGTAGTGCCCGATAATTCTACATATATGTTGTACAAATACAAGATGTACTACGATCATCTCCAATGTGTTTGGGCTATATATATTACGCTACCTACTCACTGGCTACCTGATCAGCGTTTCTGCTCGATTCCGCCCGATTGGCCTAATGGTTACGGCGTCGCTTTCCTACAGCGACACGCTGCATCCGCAGGCGAAGATTGTGGGTTCGAGTCCCATGTCGGGTTCTTCTTTTGTGGCTGAACTATCATCCAGACTCTTCAGTCTCTTACTTTTATCTTATAACTACAATCAAAGTTGTGCACCTTGAGGGCTACATGCAATTGTCACTTTGCGACTTCGTGTCTGCTCATCAAATACATGCGACTCGCTAGTTTCAAAACTTTGCATTAAGCAGAGTTCGTATGTTACTTGAATTTGGCTCACAAATGGCAGTTTTTAGATAAATGCAGACACATAAGTAAATATATAGTTTTGAAGATATGATAAATCCTGTAGTCGCTATGCTGTGCTGATACATGTCTCACCTTTCCGTCCTGAGATTTCTTGCCAACTCCATCTTTTATTGATTGCGATCTTGCGAAATCTTTCCGTTGCCCGCGACAACGCTCATTTGTTGCGACTGTGGTCCCGAACTAGAACCAGTAGGGCCTGAGAATCTATCCTCCAGATCTTCGTAGTATAGCTCAAACACCTTCTTAACTCTTTCCCACCGACCAGAATCCCAAAAGACATAAGTTCCACGCTCCATAGAGTTTGTACGGACCTGAGGCTCGATGCCGGGCTCTTTCGTGAGCCACAAGCCCAGGGACTTGTGAAAGCGCCAATTGCGATGGGTCAGCTCCTGGGCAGCCAGTTCCTGCATCTTATCCCTAGGCTGAGTATAGAATATATAGAATAGCGTTTCCTCAGCAAAATTCCCAATCTTGAGATCTGCCGGCGGCAGCACGCCTTGCATGTCGTTCGTGTAACAGCTGGGCACACGCCAGTCAGGCTCAGGCAAGGTCGTCAGGTTTGGGCTATCACTCCAGGGCGAACTCCACAGACTGGACAAGAGCCTATCATCATCCGCAGCCAGCTTTAATCCAAGATTAGTCAAATCGCTACCGAGAGCCAACATCGAGGTGTCAGTGTTCGATTGTCGGATAATTGGCAGTAGTCCTTTGATTGTATATTTTTCAACTTCAGTCAGTGGTTCCTCATCTTCGATCGGAGCCACCTTCTTGGCCTTTTGAATGGTCTCTTGTGGCACTTGTACTGTGTTCGTGGATAGGCCAGGCGCGTGACTGGGAATAGGAACGCTTAAATCTCCACCTCGATCCCTCGTATGCTGATGTATTGTGGCACTCCTTGGGGTTGGTGGTTCTTCGTGATGTTGAGTGCCTGGCGGCCCTTCTGTTGATGCTCCTCCTAGTGCTGGTGGTCCATTCATCAGCGATAAATTGGGTGGCGCGTTAATGGCTCGACCAAATCTGGGATCATGGGAATTATTGCTCCTAGATTGTCCTGATTGCTGTTGTAGCTGCTGCTGCTGTTGTTGTTGCTGTTGTGAATCACGCTGATTGCCCGCAGGCAAATGTGCTGAGCCCTGTTGGTTCTGTGCATTCGGTGTGCTACGCCCTAATGTCATGGCCCCGAGCAGACTAGACCGATGTTGTTGTAAGTTAGCATTTGTCAGATTGTTTGATCCATGAGGCCCGTTTGGTAAGCCGCCAGTCGTACTTGAGCTTGATGCATAATTCGCTTGCGAGCCAGTCTGCTGACCGATCGAGGGCATGCCTTTCACTTCTGAAGATAGCATGCCTGGGAGAGATGGGAAGTCGTCGAAAGAGGCATTGTCAGGCGCTGGTCCTCCCCTCGGTCCAGAGCTATTTGAGATTGCAGCATAAGAGCCACTTCCTAGCGTGGAAGCCTCGGGTGTACCAGCACCCAGGGCAGGGAAGTCATCATCCCGGAAAGATTGGGCAGCTCTTTGTGCGGAGAGATGAGTGTCTGCTCGCGAATCATGCGAAAATGGTCCAGATGATGGTGGTCTTTGCAAGGGATTCGGAGGAAAGTTCTGATTCAGGGCAGTGGGTGTCGTATTCCCCCAAGATGGTGCGCCAGCAGGTCTTCCATTAGGTACTCTACCCATCATCGCATTCGAAGACGTCTGCCCATTACCTCGTTGTGATTGTGGAGGCATTTGATTCGGATATCCCATCTGGCGCGAGGTTGGCCCTATTATCACGATCAGCTTGTGCGCTAAAGCTGTCTGTGCTGCTTTGCAAGCAGTCAGCGACAGACGTACCCGACCGAGGTGGTTGTGACAACTGGAATCGGTCCATCGTTGGTGACACGATCGTCGTTCGCAAGTCGAGGTCTTGTCCGAGATAGATTCGATTTCTCTGTTGGAGCAGGTATGATTACGAGCGACCGCTAAAGTGCCGGATGATTCGACTTGGGCACAAGGTCTAAAAGCCCTGCTTCAAACCAAACTGCTATGAAGAACGCACGACGCCGAGTAGCGTTACTGTCAAGGCTTAAACAACCTTGGAAGTCAAAGAGAACCTCGCGTGGTCGCAACGAATTCTCGTACTGATCGTATAGCTTTGACCACCTTCCTAACTTACTCGAAATTACAGTCATCTGCATGCATATATATGCATACATACTTATTGTATATAGGTACACTGCAATCGCAAATGAGGTCTATTTCACAAAGGTGTCACTAGCTCTGCTCTTTGTGATGCAACGCAAGTCATCTTTTGTGTGTGGCTATGTAATCACTGAAACTGTTTGGTGCTGTTCACACTAGGATGTACGTGTGCTGCAAACACGACAATAGCAAGGCATAGCCAGTCATCATAATTTACTGTCTATCCATCTGGTGGCTCTCTTTTCCTTGAAGGACCTTAGACCCTCTTCGATATTCTCTCCCTGTTCGAGGCCTCGTACTTCTAAACTATCATTGACTAGTTGAGTGCCTCGCTCGAGAGATCCGTGCTCCAGAGACATGAGCATACCCATCCTAGAGACAATGATTGAGTCTGGGGAGTTGCTCGCGATCTTTTCGGCCCACTCGACGGCTTTGCTGACGACTTGTTCATGCTCCACGACGAGGTTGACGATGCCCCACTCGTGCGCCTTTTGAGGAGAGATGGAGTCTCCCAGCAGTGCGAGTTCACTCGCTCGCTGTAGTCCAATGAAGCGGACGATACGACCAAGTGCTCCCATCTTTGCAAAGACACCTCTCTTCACTTCAGGCAAGCCAAATTCTGCTCTCGTTGAAGCAATGACCAAGTCACAATTCACTGCCATTTCCATGCCTCCTCCCAAGCACAAGCCGTTAACGGCTCCAATGATTGGTTTCTTGCCGACACGACGACTCATGCCTCCAAACCCACCAGAAATTTCGCCCCAGGAGGCCCCTCCGTATCCCGGACCACTCGCCGGGGACTTTGAAGCCGGCAGACGAGTCGCGAGCCACTCTTTCAGATCTGCACCCGCGCAAAAGGACTTACCTGATCCCGTAACAATGGCGCACCGCAACGAGGGTTCCGTGTCGTACCATTTCCAGATAGCACTCAACGTGTGTTGCATCTCCATATTGAGCATATTGTAGCCCCTCTGCATCGTGACCAAGAGCACGCGAGGCGTCGGGAAACTGATGGAAAGGTCTTTGTTTGTAGTGGGAGGAGCATTTTGTAGGTTACTCGCATTAGAGGCCACCATATCGGATGAGATCTCACGTACAATTGTTATGAGAGTTATGACTAGTCGTACGTCACCTGTACCCTGTTTTTCCGTGTTCAGGATCTCGTTAAGAGTCAATAGAATATACAAGAACCGGCACTTGCCAGGTCTAACGGATGAGATGCGGGGATTAAGTTGCAAAAGTGGCACAGTGGCGCACTTCTGTGTCCAAACGATTGGCATCAGCTCGGGAGAGAACAAGGCACAAGGACAAACTTACAGCATTTGCTCTCCAGAGAATTCTGATGTAATGAATGGGGATCGATTTTCTGCTCTCTATTATACATAATCATGTCATGCGTGAATTGTAGTCCAATGACCACATGTGTCATGGTGAAATTCAAACACGATCGCATGGACAAGTGCTATACACAGGCACTAGACGCGAAGTCCAGCGGCCTCTCGTTTCTAGAAATGCAGGAATACCTGCTTCTCGTATGCAATCGTCGGAATTTTTGTAGCGCAGTCATGTCCATGATTTGCAGTACTGCACGTTTTGTCGTTAAATTTTCCACTCTCAACCTTAATCCTTCTTCTCCTCAGACTTTGGCTCCTCTGGCTTGGACTCTGAAGAGTTCTGCTCCTGCTGTGCCTTGTTCTTGTACACTTGCTCGAACAATTTGAGTGAAGCATTCTGGACAGCGTCGGTCTTCTCCTTGAGCTCAACAGCTGAAGCTGGTGAGTCTCCAGCTTGCGCCTTTGCGATAACTTCTCGCAGCTCGGTGATCGATGTGCGGATCTTGTCAGCCTCAGTCTTGTCGATTTGAGCCTCAAAGTCCTTGAGTGATTGTTCAGTGTCGTTCATGACGCTGTCAGCTCGGTTAGCAGCCTCGATCTGCTCCTTTCGCTCCTTGTCAGCTCCGGCGTTGGCCTCGGCGTCGTCCACCATCTTCTGAATCTCAGCCTCAGTGAGACCTGATGACGCAGCGATCGTGATGCTCTGGTCCTTGTTGGTTGCCTTGTCCTTGGCAGCGACGTTGACAATTCCATCAGCATCGATATCGAAAGTGACCTCGATCTGTGGTACACCCTTTGGTGCGGGAGGAATTCCAACGAGCTGGAAGTTACCGAGAAGCTTGTTGTCTCTGCACAGCTCTCGTTCACCTTGGTATACCTTGATCTCTACAGCAGTCTGACCGGAGGCTGCGGTGGAGAAGGTCTGGGACTTTCGAGTTGGAATGGTAGTGTTTCTGTTGATAAGACGGGTGAAGACACCTCCAAGAGTTTCAATACCCATGGACAGTGGAGTAACATCGAGCAGAATGATGTCCTTGACCTCTCCAGACAGCACACCACCCTGGATGGCAGCACCAATGGCGACAGCCTCATCAGGGTTGACTGACTTTGAGGCGTCTCGGCCAAAGATGGATCGGCAGAATTCGGTGACCTTTGGCATCCTGGTCATTCCTCCGACAAGGATGACTTCCTGAATCTCGGACTTCGAGACACCGGCATCCTTGAGAGCCTTCTCGCAAGGAATGACGGTCTTCTTGATCATTGGCTCAACGAGCTTCTCGAATTGAGATCTAGTGAGCTTGGTGTTGATGTGTTTTGGTCCAGAAGCGTCAGCAGTAATGAAGGGCAAGTTGATCTCGGTCTGCACAGTAGACGAAAGTTCGATCTTGGCCTTCTCAGCAGCCTCACGAATTCTCTGGATAGCCATGCGATCCTTGGAAAGATCCATGTTCTCGTCTTTCTTAAATTGTTCGACAATGTGTCGTACTAGCACAATATCGAAATCTTCTCCTCCCAAATGTGTGTCACCGTTAGTGGACTTGACTTCGAAGACTCCTTTGTTGAGCTCCAAGATGGAGACATCGAAGGTACCACCACCAAGATCATAGACGGCAACGACCTTGTCAGCATCCTTGTCAAGACCGTAAGCGAGAGCAGCTGCGGTGGGCTCGTTCACGACACGCAGAACATTCAGGCCAGAGATAGCACCGGCATCTCGAGTGGCCTGTCGCTGAGAGTCGTTGAAGTAAGCTGGCACAGTGATGACGGCATTCTGAACAGTCTTGTTCATGTAGCCTTCGGCAGTCTCCTTCATCTTTCCGAGGACAAAGCCTCCAATTTGTGATGGCGAGTATTTCTGACCTCGAGCCTCGACCCAAGCGTCACCGTTCGAGTGCTTAGTGATCTTGTATGGGACCTGGTTGATGTCACGTTGTACCTCTGGCTCATCGAATCGTCTACCAATGAGTCGTTTAGTGGCAAATAGTGTGTTTTCCGGGTTGACGACAGCTTGACGTCTCTGTGCCACGTTAGTCGTTTGTACGTTGTAGTTCGATTGTCATGACTTACGGCAGCGACTCCGACAAGTCTCTCGCCATCCTTGGTGAAGGCAACAACAGAAGGTGTAGTCCTTGCACCCTCGGAGTTCTCGATAATTCTAGGTTGACTGCCCTCCATGACGGCAACGGCAGAGTTGGTAGTACCAAGATCGATACCGATGACGGAGCCTTTGACTTGCTCGCTCATCAATCTTTTCGAGTATGGCTGACGCAGGATCGACCTGGTCGCTGAAGATCGCATCATTCTAGAAGACAACATAGTAGCTCAGAGTCTATACTCGATCTAGATATGTGTTGAGTTGAGATGAGCAACCTTTATATGGGTGTGTAGAGGCAAGGATGTGTGGGAGTGGTTGACTAATAAAAAAAGTTTGGAAAGGCCAAATTGGCAGGCGAGCGAATGAGAGAAGGACGACGACACGATCCTAGGGAAATCCAATCGATCCTTCTGCTGCAGGCGGGAGAGCGGGAGGCGGCAGAAAGTTCCAGGCTCTTTACAAAGCACGTGAATCATATTATCGATACGAGCATAACTGATCATGATCAGCTGCTTCGTGATCAGTTGATCGTTGGGACGATGATCATGGACACTCAATCCATGGACACGCGTGTCGCAGCTGCGGTCTCCCTCACTAATCCCAATGCACGGACCACCAATTGCAGCTATCACGCCCACTTTCAACTGTTGAATCTACACGACAGGCAAGCCTAGCAGCATGACGAGAGCTTCCAGTCAAGTTGGGTAAGAAACGAACAGGTAAGTACATGTCAAAGCTTAAGCGCAAGTTCTCTAACACGACAGTCTGGTTAAGCAATCTCGATTGACTGAATGCTTGCATGGCGCCTGGACACCAGACTCGACATTTCCTTGTTTCTCCACAGAGTCAGGTCAGTAATGCCCGTCTGACTACGCGAGTCCTTCGCACTGCAATGCAAGATTGGAGATCCGGCACTATCGATTCCTGATTGCTGCAACATAGCAACTCTCGTTGGCAAATGAAAGCTTGGCGTTCGCCGTACAAGAGATCGATCGTTCTCCAACTGCCTTGCCGAAGGAACCTCTCGACTCATTGGTAGGCTGCTGGCGGTGTTCTGTCTTCGTGGCCACGACATTAGTGTGGGCGTGTGAGCAGGGGTAAGTGGTCCATCAAGGACACGAATGCCTGTCACCATTTCGATAGTCGCGTCATGAGTCTCATGCTCATCTGTTTCGCCCGTACGGTGATTGATGTAGTTTGAGCCCTGATAGTCCGTCGGATCTGCTGACACACGACTCTTTTGGATGCGACGCAAAACTCTGCGATGAATGCCAGCAGCTTGCCTTGTGGACAACTTGTGGTGACATAAATCTTGCACTAGTGTCTGAAACTTTAGCGTCTATCGAATGAGCCATGTGTGCTTCATACCAGCAGTATGTCTCGATCGTCTTCCAGAGAGTATTGATAAGACATGACTTGAATTTTGTGCTTGCCTATGTCAAAGGTAGTAGAGAATGCCAGCTTAAAGAGCTCCAGTCGTGTCGCCAGCGGAGCATTCTTTATGAGCATTGGCACCATAAATTGATGCCCGAGCACACTTTTAAGGTGTATGATCTGCTCTACCAGTAGCATAATGTTGTCGAAGACCAGCAAAACGACCAAGCACAACTGTTGTCATAGCCATCACCATAGGGTGGTTCGGGATCTAGCGTTGGAGTGCTTTGACCACAAAGTGCTGTGATCTTAAGAAAGTGCCAAATCAACATCTCAGCAGGAGTTCAGGCCACCGCTCTAGCATTCAACATGATATTTGTGCACAGCTCGACCGCATACTTTTGCATCTACGTCTTCATGTGAAGATTTCGAGCATTGTGGCAGCATTTGCCCATCTTGGGCATATGCCTCCAGGCATTTAATACTGAGAACTCATTTGTGACTATCTCGCTTAATGGCGCCAGCCAGTTCTCCCTCTTCGTAACGCTTTCCTTCTTTGTCCAATTTTCGACCAAACAGATCAACACCAAGTCTGTTGAGACGATCAGCCGAGGACTCTTGTTTAAGCACCTCGTAACCATAATAGCCGGGACGTTTGATTCCAATTTCTCGGTCAAGAAAGTAGATTTGATGACTGGGTGATATCTCAGGTTTCCAGGAGATCAGAGCATCACACTCACTCATCGAAATGACCTTGTCTGCTGACCAAATGTTCTGGTCATTCATACCAACGGGTATAGACCATGAATCCGTGAACTTGCCTGGCAAAAGACCCCGGAACTCACTCTCCACGAATGACAAAGATGCATTTCGAGGCAGCAGAAACGATGTCGGAAATCTGTACCAATCGCCAGCTACACAATATCGCTGACCAGGAATTAGAGATGGGAACAGCTTAAGTGGTGCGCTATAGTTCTCAACCATAAGAGTTACACGCAGGATAGACAAGATTGCAGAAGTCGAGATAACGAATGCCTTGCTTGCGTTTCCTAAAACATCCTTTCGCATACCAAGCTTAGCACTGGCATAGATGTCTAACTTTTGGAATGATTCCAATAAAGACTTTGTGCCTATAGCAGAACTCATGACCAATGCAGGATATACAGGATACATGAACCTTTCCTCCTTGTGAGCCTGGGTTGAGAATACGATAAACCACAACAGGAATCCTGTAGAGGCCTTTAGCCTTATACTTCTGTCATTGCCAGCCACTAAAGTTGCTGGAATAGCAACCAAAGCCAAAGGTAGAAGAAGATTGAAATTGAGCAGTAAGTTCTTAAAGTAATACGAGGCAGGTTCCGTGCCAAAGACTTCTGGGCCCCGACCTTGTTGAGCTGCAAAGACGTTGTATAAGACGATGTTCAAAGGCACGAGAGTCCAGATCCGGTATTTACTGTAGTCAAATACCGTGCCAATGAGCAAGACCTGTAGAGACGCAATACCACCACGAACGTAGCTGAACAGAGGAAACTTGCTCTCGAAGACCGAGAACACGAAGACTGGCAGAAAGAGTAAAGCACTGAAAGGCCAGCCAAGTACCGCTCCGACTCCGAAGCATATCGTGGCCCCAAAGTATTGTTTGTGCAGGGCAAGCGCTAGGCCCATAGTAGAAGTGTACATTGCGAATGAAGACGGCAGGAAAGCAGTCGAGGCGCTGAACGATCCTGTAGAAGTCATAAGTCCCAGCAGCGTCATCCAACCAACATCTTGCCCTAGCAGCTCCCATACCGTGTTAACAAGAAAACTCTCGCTGAGGGCACTGCAGATGCCAAGCAGTCCACGGAGCGAATAGAACTGCTGTGATTCAGAAAGCACGTTCTTTAATGGCCAGAGAGGAATAGCATGCAGGGCTATGTACGTCCATGAGCGTATGGCGTACACCGGGGAGTATTCCCAGGTCTGGAAGCCGTTGCCATGTAGCAGGAAATGAAGAGGCTCCCAGTAATTGTAGGTTTCATCAGTATCATGTATCAAGTTGTATGATGCAGAGAGGATCCTGGGAAGCAAAAGCAGCGCGAATATTTGTCCCAATGACAATGCGACATTATTTGAGGATTGCTTGCCTATCCTGTCGGGTGATTGGACCATGAACAGCAATCGGACTTCGTGGTTTACGACGACTTGTCATGTGAAGTCTGTTAGCGTAGTGTCTAAAAGTATAGTGATGACTGGGTAGTAGAAGGGAATTCATCCGCAATTTATCCGGATGTTATAGGGTCTGTCAATGATTCGAAACCTTTCATGACCACTTTCAGCTTTCAAGGTTCTCAAGCACCGTGTACATTTGCACAGATACATATATTCAGGTAGATAACATCGGTCTAAATGTACCTGAGCTCGACTATCATAATTACGTGAGCAAGCTTGCAATCAAGAACAACTCAATTGCAAAAATGTGGAACCACACGAAACAACAAAAGGCAATTGTATCTATCCCAACAGCTTATGATGAAACACATCATAATTCTTGTCTGACGAGCAGTGTTCCGTTACAACTGCAAACGAAACAGCTTTAGACGCGGAAGTGGACATGCCTGAAACTACTTCGAATCATATAAAGCTGGTGGTGAACTCATCTCAGATCCCTGTCACTTACTTACTAAGAATGTATATGCCTAGTTTGTTATTCCTCTCCTTCTTCACGAGTGCTATATCCGCACAAGAGGTGCTACAGATCCATGGTAAAGACGTGTCGAAGGAATGGTAAGCTCAGCTCGCCGATACCCTTGTATCAATTATTGACGATCATAGTCTTACCGCATATATGGCAGCTTTCATCCCTGAAAAGAAGAGAACAGAAGCGTTTGTCGCGCTGGCCAACTCGATTACAGAACCTGAAGCACTGAAACAACGAGCATTGAACGCATCGATCTCGCTGCAGTCATACCAAAAAGTCTTGACTGCTATGGACGCGAAGCTTTCAGAGGCATTGACATCGGATGAGAAGAAACAGCTGGAGAAGGCACAGGATGGTACCAACGACATTGCACCCACCCTAAAAGAGATTGCCAAGATCACCAAGGATCCAGCACATGATCCCAATGCTCCGATGAATAGTGCTTACACAGCTTTCGTGGATGCCAGAAAAGCTGAGATCGAAGCAGGCCATGCAGTAGAAACTGCTTGTCCACAAGACATAGACTAGACCAGGCGAAAGTTTCTCACCATATCTCTGCCTGGGAAAACAAAGATGATCGCTAGTTTAGAGCAGTGAAGAGGAGACAAATTGAATGTTATGCCATGAAAAAGCTCTTGCTGAAACCAATTGTCAAGTCAACCAACCTGAGCAGTACTGCGCGTTCTATAACTTGAGACTTCTTGTTGATGCTCTCATGGGACATGCTTGTACGTGATACCTGCAAAGAGCAGATAATCTTGTGGGCAGATGGTAAAAGACTGCTCTAGAGAGGAATGCAGAGCGACCTCCCGGAAGACACCTTTGTCGGCAGCCGGTCACGAGGCCTCATGTCATACAAGCGTGTTAATTGGTAGAGTCCTGTTTCTCCTTCTCAATTTCTTGGGCGTTCTTCGTTTCTTTAGCTTCCACAGAATCTAGCGAGTTTGACTCCACGATGGTTGTCTTTGTGGTAGAATGCTTTACAATACCCTCCACGCTCGTCGGAATCTCAACAGGCTGTAAGGGTTCCGCTTCTTGCACATCTGGTGAAGAAATTTGGGACTTCCTGCTGAAGGTCGGTAACGCGCGCATAGACCTCTCAATCAGGTCTTTCAATTCATCAGCAGATTTTTTGCTCGAGACACGGATGGCGAGCCATGTGCCAACGCCATCTTCGACTCCAAAGAGTCTAATTGTCTTTTCACCCATGGATTCGCCTCCACTTTCGATCTTGTATTCTGGATGCAGTGGTAGATTGAGAATGACTCGCAGCACAGCATCAGCTCGCATGACTAGACGTGTTCGTAGCTCACTGTCCTGGAGCACCCGTAGATTACCCACGCCCCGTTCTTTCCAACCCGTCTCAGTTACTCGCGGATCAATCGCATATAGCTTTGCACGCACAAGATGAATGCAGGTCTCGCCCTCCTCGCCAGTCGGTACAGTCGTCCTTTCCAGGCCCTTTACGACGACATACTGATCTTCATCAACGCCATCGGGTTCGTCTGCTTCCCCGTCTGTGTTGTCTTCATCGTTCTCCCGCGACTCACTTTTACCATTGGCAGCTTTTGTATCTGCGTCGAATATGGAGGACTTGGGAGCACTATCGTGCAACAATGAAGAAAAGGCGGATGGTTGTGAATCGTTAGTGCCAGACAATAAGGAAGCAAAGCCCCCCGTTGATTGAGCTTTCCCAAAAGCACTGCCGCTCGCAAATCCGCCGAATGATTTCAGGCTTGCAGGCTTAGTCTCTTTGGTGGTCGACAGGGTATTGTCTTCTATTGAGACCCGCTCCACTGCTTTCGGTACCGTATCGAGCTGCTTGTCACGACTCTTGTGGTCATTTTGAGGGCTCGGTGGCTTTTCAATCTCGCTTGAGGTATTCTTCTTCGTTTTATGGCCATTCGCCTCAGAACTCGTCTTGACATCTGGCAGCAAAAGCCCAGCATTGTCTGCGAATGACCCTGAACCTAAAGTCTGATGCTCTAATTCACGACGCTTGGAATTAAGCAGAGTCCCGTTGTCGTCCTGTTCCTCCCTTTGTCGCTTCTCCTTGTCTAGGACCTCATCCTGCACCGACCCCACCATATGGATAAGCACCAAGAAACTTTCCCTTCAAGCCCAACTTCCGCCTGGGACGTGATACCAGACAACTTCTTCCGTGCCTATCTGAAGGGCGATGGCATATGTTGATTCGAAATGAACATGTATGTCAAAGAAGTACAAGCTAATGGTTACCACAATCAACGGAAGGTTCAGCTCCTCCGCAGCTCCTTCTCTCGGTTTGCGGAGCACGGGATGTGGGAAGGGCGATGAATTGAGTTCGGCCCAGGATCAGTACTTGGATCCATCTGATCACAAATGATCACTCACCTCGACGTTCAAATAGACATTGAATTCCATCGCATTGACTCATCCACCAGCTGCAGACAGAGACCTAAATGTCTCGATATACATACATATATGTATATGAGCTCGATCATTACGTTTGCTCACGAGCGCAGCCACCACACTATAGGGCGGTCCCGGGACCCTAATTTTACCGAGCCAGGTCTCGTTGAAACCGCGACCTCATCTTCATCACTCACAATCTTAGAAATGCATTCACGCATGGGGTGCAGAGATCTTCTTGTTTTGTGCTCATTATACAGGGCTCTGCCTATGGCCTCGAGAATGGCTTGGTCGGTCTTCGGAAACCTGCGAATCCGCAATATCGCCCACATGAATTTTGTTTAGCACAACGCGACTTGAGTGAGTATCGAAGGACACATTGGATTCTACAAATCAGGTTGCATTTCTGAGAGATCAGACACTACATGCGATTACTATTACTCTGGCACTTTCAGAGCAGTCTATGACCCCTACAGGACTTCCGCTGGCAAGAAAAGGATGCATGAGCGGGTTTTCACATGATCAACCGACATGTCCTAATTTGTCTGATGCTAGTCTCGATTGTGAAATACAGAGTATCTATACCGTCCCACTACGACCTTCCTAGTTGAGAGACATCACTATGCCAAATTCAGACCCAACAGACCCAACTTACTTCAAATCTCGCCATTATATTGTACTGGAAACCCAATAGATCTCTTCATTGACTTCGTCGTGTCTATGCAATATCATGCTCGCCGTTTTCGAGAGGTTGTACTCGTAAATGCCAATCGCACAACGGCAAGACGCACGAGTATATTAAACGCTCTCGTACAATCTCATCACTCATGTAGCGGTATTTGGTAGTCCCTCACAATCCAGACGGCTCTTATCAGCAAGCAATCTATGAGCCATTGCACTCTACACTTAGGGCGAAATGGTCTACAAACTAATCAGTTCGAAACACCATGCGTGCTTGTAGTCGCAAGTGTCCCTCGGTATCGATGGTCGAGATTGATAACATTTCCGCGCGCCAATGCCTCTTTGGGATATTTTACATATGTTCAGGCTGAGTCCACAGGTGTTACAAACGCCGCGGACCGGAAGCTTTCTACATAAAAATTGCTAGGACATCCGCTCAGTCCATTTCATTGTCACAAGTACTCTGCACACGAACACGACAAATATGCGTTGCGGACTCGAAGCCAGTATCCTGCTCTCTGTACTAGCACTACTCACAAATGCTGCAACCCTTCTAAGTGAGACTGGATCGATTTCGACAGTCACAACGCAAGGAACTGCTGCGCTCAATGCTGACACAGAGCTGTTACGACGAGCTGCGCCGGCCACGTCTAGCGTCACTGCCCACTATGTCTACAAGTGTGGGAACGAGGAGACGAAGATTCAGGAGTTTCGTCTAGATGTCTCGTGGATCAAGGACCACATGCATTGGGTCGCGAAAGGTGGAATCGATGAATTCATCGAACCTGGAACCAGCGAGTCATATGAAGGACATGTTGGATTCCGTCACGGTGGGTGCACTCTCCACGAAGGTAAGACAAGATGCAATCAGCTATTTCTTGGAGAATTCCGAGCCACATACAATCCTATGAGACATGTCGTCGATGTCAGCGCTCGTCGAGAGGCCAGAAGTGGCGGAACGGCAGTCATCGTTTTAAAGGCATGCAAGAGTGTGATTAGTGGACTACCACCTAGCTGTCCCGACCTTGGAGGCGAGCAAACCGTCTGCAAACTCTACAACGTTCACACTACTTGATACTGGCCTCGCAAAGACACAATGTTGATCACTGAAGGGCGCCTTGAGGCAATTGAGCCAAATAGGTAAACAATGAAATGATTCGTTTGTAGACATATAACTCACATAGTGTAGCACGAGTGTGAACCAATTTGAGTTGAAGCATGCTAAAGCCTGTCATGTGTTATGGCTGACCGTCACAACGGTTTTGGCCTGTATCGAGTAATGACCTTCCAGCATGAGGCATGTCAGATCGACGCCTGACTCTACTCTTCTTGTTGATGCTTTATGTTTCTCGCTGATCTTAAGCAGCCCGTTCTAAGTATTGATGCCCAAATTAGAATTCTCTACAATTAGTCAAACTAAAATTACTTGATCCGTCTTTGCAAGCGATGGCTAGGCTTTGACAGTTTTCATTATTTATAGGTCCCCTCATACTCGCCGCTGTCTCAATCTTTGCAATGAAGTCATTCCAGGTAGATGTCATCACTCAATCCAGGAGACTGATCTTGAGCTGTGCCGAAGTGTCAGACCATGTTTTGATCCTCTATTCTATGTCAAATTGTCTGAACACGGTGTCTACCAATAGCACTTGCTCAAGACATGAAACACGCTATCGACAAAACACTATATCTTGCTATTAGATCGGCCACAAGGCAAATCTCCTTTCACACCTTTGTGGTATCGACCCATATCTGATGCGACTGACATACTTAAAGAGCAAGTTGGCATTCTGCAGAATTGTTCGTGCTCAAAGAGAACGCGCAAGTTGAGTGGAAGATTGTGAGCACAGCTGCTGTTATAAGTGTGTCTCTGACACCGCAAAGCCTTAAAAAAAGCCAGCTGACCATCTCAGGTGATTGATTGCATAAAATGAAGATCTCCGTCTTAAGTCCAGCATGGGTTCTCATTGCTACTGCTGTATCGTATGTTCAAGGTGCACCGGTCGCAGACACAACATCAGAGACCGGACTTACACCAACTGTTCAAAGCAGTGCTACACCACCGATTGACGATTCGAAACGGTATTTCCTGTCTAGGTACTGGGGCCATGTAAAAGGTCTAAATTATGGTCAGGAGTTCGGTGTCTTTGGCAAGTTCAAGAACTATTGGTCTGACGAGGAATACATGTACTTCCCGGGCCACCACCGAACCATTTCAGAAATTGCATGTACTCGCAAAACGGGTCCAGGTAGACTTATAGGCCTGCAAGGAAGACTCAAAGTTGCTGGTAAACCAGGCAAAGCTTTCAAGTCCGCGGCTAGTGAATATCATGGTTGGCGGCCCACGCAATTCTGGAAAGCGGTCACGAAACGCATGAAACTCGACGTTCTCAATGGAGAATCAATCAGTAAGGTCTCCTACAAAACCTGTGGAAAGTACTTTGAAGGAATCAAGATCGAGACTGATCACGGTCAATCGATCGAGTGTGGCAACTGGCATGCGCTTGACAAGCAAAATCCTGACAAGACTTGCATCAATGGTCATGATGGTACTCTTTCACCTGGAGAGGGCAGAAAAGTCATTGGTTTGTTTGGAGATGCTAAGGGTTACGGAGTCGAAGACGAGGTTGGGATTCGTGGTCTTGGGCTCATTACTATACCAAGCTCTACCGTGGATTAGACCCAGAGCTGAAGATAGGTATGCACGATCTCTTTGAAGGAACACGAGACGTATAGTCAGTGTGACCCGACTTCATGGCATCACAATAGTAGAGACAAAGTCTGTTTTGATTCGATGTTTCTTCAAACAGCAATATCAGTGAAGATCGATGTCAACTTCAAGTTTATCATAAAATCAAAGTTCTCGTCGCCCTCAAGTGACCCTAAGAAATCTGCGGTTCGGTTCATGAATTGATGAGGTGGCCACAAACGCCAATGGCATCAGTCATCCCTCACTGGGCAAATCCGTGCAGGGAGACATTTTGAACTCGGTTCGTATTCCGGACACTTCTGCTGGTATACCCTCAGTTGCAGTTTGTTAAGCATTCTTTGGTATTGCATTTGTACTGCCCGACACTAAAAAGAATGTCCTGATCGGTGGATCGGTGGATCGGTGGCGGTGGTAGTCAGTAGGCGCACTAGTACTTGACGCTAATGGTGAGTTTGTTATTGGTGTTGGACTCGAGGCTCTTTCCTCCTGAGAAGCAGAGAAAGTCATTATAAGAAACGTCTGATGTGACCGAGACTTGGGTCAATCCGGTAATACTCAGATCTGCAGCACTTATACTAGTGGTTGACATGCTTGACAACGCTGAGATTGTTGACAACGTATCGCTTTGTCTACCAACATCTCCGCCATGATTACTACTGTCAGATGTTGTTGGTAATGTCTTTGAGGCTATCTGAGCTAAAGAAGCGCCTTGCAGTGGTACGGTCATGGCCACAGGTAAGTCGGTAGACACTCGCACTTAGATTTGGGCCATGACTGTGTTTGCTTCGTTAGTGGAGTTACCATTACCTTGCATTAACTTTTGACTCACTAGATACTGTGTTCGTAACGGTTGCGGTACTAGTGAGTGTAAATGTGACTAATTGCGTTGCAGTAGACATAGTACTCACTGTCTGCACTTCTGACTGACCATCGAAGGCGATTGTGGTAACAGAAGTCGCAAGAGATGTCTGATGGTCGGTAGAGACTGTGAGGTATGTCACATTCACTTTGTAGATGTTCACATTGCCATTTCTGATTGCCCCTGAGCAGCCCGGCCAGTGTCATTGATGACCCAGAGACTGCTTTGCGGCCGGGTGGAGACCTGGCAGTACCACATTTTTGCCATCAGTCGCCAGACAAGCGCAAGTGTTTGAGTAGCTAGTGACTGGTCCCTGAACTGTACGGTAAATTGTAACCACAGACACACTTGAATGTGTTTCACTACTGACGAGAACGCCAGGAGCGATGCGAGCCCGTTCGAAATGGTCAATGCCAAGGCTCCTTTGCAGAAACCAGGAGGTACAAAGGCAACATACGAGTGATGCCGTACTTTCTGGGTAGCGATGTCTTTAATGCTTGCGTGTTGAGCGATTTGAGAAAAGCAAAGGCTTTGAAATGTACATTTTCAGATGCTCCAGTCTCAATCGATCACAATTGTAGTTTCGCTTGTCCTCGCGAGTCATGAAGACGTCACAGGAGAATACCCAGCACGGCACGATGCATATGTCGGCGATTTACAATCAGAAATGGACGTGAAAGGTACGAAATGAATGCTTCGCTCCGGACTTAGGGAACTTGTATACGTAACAACCCTGGAGAACCAAAATTGTTTTCATTTCTCATTGAGAAACAAGCATTCAGCCATCAAAAAGTGGCGTTCAGACGTCTTCCTTACCGGGAGGATCGGCTCTCGTGATTGGTCAGCGATAAGCTGGTCGGGGATCGAAGCCACAGCCTCGGCAATTCCTCGGGAAAACGACCGGACGATCAGTGGAACGACGAAATGGATGATCAGTTTGTGTGTTCGCAGGCTCGTCACTTCAGCTCAAGATTTGTGAGAAATGATCATGACCTGTATCCTGTCAGGACGACTTGGACGTGGGCATCATGAATCACACGAGCGCAGCCCTTCCAGTAACAGTGAATTTGTTCTTGAGCTCGCATCAATCTCCGTAAGTGAAGTGACGCACACGTTGTTGACCATTGACGTCGGCGCGGAGGGTCCGTCACCGATGAGACAAATCCACTTTGGTCTACGGCAATTCTGATTGGTGGATTGAGATTGTAGGGATGATCGGAGGCCGACAACGAAGGTCGGGGCCGATGATGGAGAAATGGATTTCGCATCCTATAAGACATACAGTGTCTCTTCAGTCTCAGCATCTACGCTCGAAGCGCAATCTTTTATAGATCATATTCTTGTACAACCGTCTCATCGTCCGGTGTCATGGCCGGAGAAAAAGTGTTGATATGCGGCGGTGGAGTGGCAGGCTCCGTGCTCGCGTATTGGCTGGCCAAGTTCGACTTCGAGGTCAAGGTCATCGAGCGGTCTCGTCAGTCGCAGAAGGCGGGGCAAGGAATCGAAATCGAAGAACCCGCCTTGCAAGTGGTCAAAGCGATGGATATAATGGAAGAATTGCGAAGCATAAGGACTGGTGAAGAAAGCTTTCAAATGGAGGATGAGAGCGGAAGCATCCTGGGTTCAATCAAATTTGATGAACCACTGAGCTTGACTGGCGCACTGGAGATGATGCGCGGCGACCTGGTCGAAGTCTTGTACAAGGCAGCGAACAAATCTGATAAAGTTACGTATCAATACCAGACGATCTTGAGAAGTTTGTGGCAGTCTGAACAAGAGGTGGTCGTTGAGCTCGAAAATCTTGTGGGCCGTCAAACCAGCACCGAATCTTTCGACTTTGTCATTGGTGCAGATGGCTTCAGATCAAGGACTAGGGAGCTTGCTATGGGTACTACAGATGAACTTCAGTGTACGAAACGTATTGGAGCATATGTGGCCTATTTTTCTATTCCTACCGTTACTGAGGACTGGCCGAATGCTCGTCTGTGTAATTTTCCTGGCCATCGTATCGTGTGGATTCGCCCGGTCAAAAAGGGATCCGATGCCTCGTCCGTTTACTTGATTCATCTGGCTGATAACATCCCTGCTTTGCGCGTTGCCAATGCCGAGAATGACCGTCAAAAACAGAAACAAGCATTTGCAGATCTTTACAAGGGGCTTGGCTGGGAAACCTCGAGAGTCATTGATGGCATGATGGAAGCGGAAAACTTCTACTCTGACGAGTTGACACAAATCAAATTGAAATCGTGGTCTGACAATCGAGTGGCTCTAGTTGGCGATGCTGCCTGGGCCCCCACACCCTTCACAGGTCAGGGAAATCAACTAGCAATCATAGGAGCATTTGTCTTGGCGCAGGAGATGTCAAGGAATCGGACTCCAACGGCATATGTCAACTTTGAAAAGAGGTTACGGACTTATGTGGAAGAGTGCCAGGCTATTCCCCTAGTCGGTTATGCACCATACATAGCCTGTCCAAAGACTTCTCTGGGTATCTGGATTCTGCGAAAGAGCTTTCAAATCGCTCTCGTGGTGCTTCGCTTGGGCACCTGGTTGAATCTTGCAAGGTTCTTGCCATCAATAGGTGGCGACCATTTTGATTTACAGATCGAAAGTCCTGGACACTAATACAACTGGCTGCGATACCATGAGCTATGAGGTCGTAACAGACGACTGACTGCATCTGTCGCCGTCGTTGTAGTAGGAACGGCTTCTGAGATTTTCTCTGAGTTTGCATCAAACATTGCGAGGTCCGAAATACTTGTAATGGCCCATTTTGAGAGAGGGCAGCGCTCAAATAACTAATTTATGTAATCGTCACATTGAAGAGCGCTCGCAATTCATGCTATACTAACTTGTGTACCAGCCTTTTACTGACTCCAAATCCAGCAACAATTTCTGGCTCATGTACGATTATGCTGTCCGTTCGAAGTTTGAGCACTGTGACTTGTAGAAGCTGTTACGAGGGCTGCTTAGCGATGGATGGATATGCCCTGACAGCCAAAAACCATGTTTTCTTGAGTTAGCAATTCAGGTTGTACAAATAGACGGTTCTGCACCTGACAAGACTATACCACACACTGGAGTCGACTTCTAGTGTCATGGTCTTGAAAAATTGCGTACAGTCGCTAAGATATGCTATGTTCACAGATTAGTGGTAACTTAGATACGGTCACTAGCACCGTACAACAGTATGCTCGATACGGCGAGTAGAATTCTGAGTCTGGAGCGCGAATGTGTCGGGGAGCTGCCCAACGAATGAACGTATCCCAGCGGCAGACCTCGCTCGGTGCCAATAGAGCCTTAGAACGTGAGATGCGGATGAAATTGAATCGCTGATCAAATGGGCAGTCTCGAGCCGAATTGTACTGCTATAAATTCCCTTCTCTGACGTGCTTGACTTTCTTTGCAGCTAAAAAATTCAAATCCTTCAATCAATCTTTCCACGACTTGATTTACCGAGATACGAGTGATGAGTTACCTATAGATGCAGTATGGAATCAGCTACGCGCGCTCGATTTGGAAAGTCGAGCTCGAAAAGTCCAGTGTCAAGTGCAAAGTCTACGGTCAATTCAGAAATGACGACACTTATAATTGACGTTGTGTGGAGCCCATTGAACTAAATCTCAGGTTAGCTCGCCGGCTGGTCATCGGTACTTTGCTAAACAGATTGACAGTGGTTGACATTGCATACTCGCAGGAACTCTAAGCTCTCGCGGTGAGAAAGGTTCGTGGCCGAGAAAATTCAGCCTGTATTTTATACCTCTCCTCGAAAAGACCAAGTTCTGCCAGGCCAGCATTATAATTCTGCGCGTAGCGACTTACCGAAAGATAATTTTGACCAGTCTTTGCAGTGCTTACCATGACAAAGGCAGGAGTTGATCTCAGACGGCTGGAGTTCTCAGTCACTTGTTTGCGATATCAAGATGTAAGATTCAAGCTGGGTCGAAAGCCATATGCAAGATGTGAGATTGGAGATTCCAGCTTCGAGATTTGAAACGTGAGATTCGAGTCGGGCAAAGAACCAGACGCTAGACGCCAGCTTCGAGCTTCGAGCTCCGAACTTTGCGGTCTCACACGGCTGGAGCACTCAGTCACTTGTTCCCGGTGTCAAGAATGTTCTTCTATGCACACATGCTGTGCGAATCATATGTACGGTAGACAATGTTCTGCGACTCCGGGTCATTCCACTCAGCTTACTAGAATGACAAGTGTCAATGATCGAAACCTCAAATCGACAGCTACTTGGACTTTAGGCCAGCAGTTTGAGATAAATCTATAAGATTATACTTTATTTCAGCTAGACTAAAAATCCTGGATAGTTGATTTGATCATAAACGTTATTCAATTGGACACGAGTATCTCATGTTATGCGGCTTTAACACCGACGCCTAGAAGAGCACAATCAGTCTGTGCATTCGCTACATGATCGCAAGCATGACCACCCTTGAGACTGCAAATCCGTTTTATGCACCGGGTGTTGTCTCCATACTTGTCTGCATAGACAGGAGATACAAAAATCCTTGCTGTTTCTTTGATGTAACTGGTCTGTATTGAGCCTCCGAATTTGTAAGCACAGTCGATTTGCCTGCTGGTATCGCATTGTGTCCCAATGAAAAATGCGCCTCCTGTGCCGTTATGTTCACCACCTTGAGACCCAAGACCTGTCACCGAGTCAACATTTTCTCCCTTAACAAAAGAAAATTTGTTGTTGGAAAATCCCACAGCGAAGCCGAAGTTTGCAATCCTTGCTTGATCACCGGGACACTGGTAAGTCCATAGAAGCTTCACGTGAACAGTATTTGCAGTGAGAAGCTCGGATGTTTCAGCTGAGCCGTGCCCATTGTCTCGTGGAAGAAGTTCACCCGCTGCGTGGTTGTTGCTTGTTCATGTTGACAAGCAATGGACTTGACAAGCAAGTATCAAGATGGGCAAGCTGGCCATGAGAATCTTGTTCATCATTGAAGCGAACATGTTCGAATCTATTGCGATAGTGTGAAGTTAGGGTTTTCAAGCCGGTTCAGACCATAACGACAATAACTTGTTGTGAAAGCTTAATGAGCTTGGCAAATACGATTTTGAACTTTCATCAGGTTACATTGTAAATGTGCGCATGTGCGGTGAGCCACAGCTGCAGTCGCTGATCACTGACGTAAACATTGATCAATCGTACCGGGTAAACTTCACCTTCATCTCCAGCTCCTAAAGTTGACCCATGGCCACGTCGAGAAAGATCGGCAGTATGCTCAATACCTCATAGCTGAATTTCTTGGCTGTAAATGTGACCCTATACTGTCAAGTACAGATTGATGATAATCGTGGTTGATATTAATTAGTCTACAAAGAAACTACGATGGTATAAGATGATATACATATAGAGCGTCATCGTGTAAGGAAATGTGCCAGAGTGATCAGTAATGATATGCGTGGGAAAGGTGATCATCTCAACACAGGTGAGGAGGGTTATAGATGTTGTCTTGATGCTGATCGGCGCCGAACGCGAACTCCTTCATTCTGATCTCCCCTGAACCCGCTAGAACTAGAAGTTGAGACTAATACACAAAATTGTTCATAAAGCTTTCTAACAATATCGTAGACGACTAGTATCGATCAGAGATAAAGTCACGCCTCTCAAGAGGACGAAATAGTTGATTTATAATCCCATCTGTTGGCCAGGCTAATTTTGATCTCTGAAACTCATAATTTACGACCCGTAGCTGTTCAGTAACGGCGGGCTTCTTCGAGAAGTGAGTCGTTGTACTAGCTTGAGCTGAAGAGACATTTCTCTAGTGACTGTTTGTGCCTTGCAGATAACATTGATCGAGCTTTCCCCCGCTGATCGGACACCAACCCACAGGCTGGTGAGTCGTTCTTTGGCATCTTCTCTCTACTACGTTGCTTGGAAGACCACCTCCTTGACCATAGACCAGAGACATGATAATTTGGTTAGTTGACTTTACCCAATCCGTTAAAACTGCGCCACTAAAGTGATAGGTGCACGCTAATTGACCACTTCGTGTGGCTGGTGAACAATAGGATCCTGTAAACCAGACTGATCCAGTCAAAACATCGTCCCAGCCTCTGGTCTCATCGTCAGACACTCCATCGATGTTATCTCCCGGTGTAAAAACGAAGCGATCTCGAGAGATTGAGATCTGGAAACGAAGATTGATGGTTTTTCCAGCCTCACCAGGGCATTGATAGGCCCACCAAAGAGTCCTGGTCACAGGTTTCACGGAGACCAGAGCATTTTCCACGCCCAGGCTACTGTCTATTACATGAGAATCCCCAGGCTGAAGATTGGGGGTGCTTTCTTCTGGCAGTGCATATACCGTGGAAATCGATCCCAGGCCGGTCAAGACCGCCATCAAGAGCATGTTGAACGTTTGATAGATCATACTTGAAATGCTGACTTCGAAAGAAATTTGTTGAGTAAATTGACGAGACAATAATATGAGCTCTTGAAGGTATTTATGTTTCTGTGAGAACCCCTTTTGACAGAGCTTTTGCGTAGTACCATGTGCTAAGCTCTCAGACCGTAGTTTACCATTTTGGCAAATTTGCGGCTTTTGATCAGCAGAGAAGTGCCAACTTGCATTGTGTCAATCAGACTGAGTAAATTCCTGCAGATCAGAATTGGACTAATGACTGGTCCCAGCATGGTCCCAGCATGAATTAATTTATCGGAAGGAAACACAGGTGAGCTGATCTATTGCCAAGTAGGAAGCTTGGGCGGTGAAAACACTGATCACGAGGGTTCTGATCCTACAACCCGCAAATACTCTCCTCTATAAACGTGTTCGTAAGGAGCCACTTTATCGTGTTTACAGTGTTTTCCGACAGGAGGACTGACATTCCGGAGCGAATTCGGATCACCGGGACTGGATGCACGATCCCGATTTGCACCAGATCGACCACGGCTGAGGCGTCTAGCGGACCAAATTTCCATGCTCAGAGGATACATTCAGACAATTATCAAGCAGTGTTCGTACGCTATAAAGCACTGTCCAAATCGACCGAATGTAAAGGCAAAAAGGCGATTGCTTAGGATCAAAAGCAGCAGTTCTGATTGTCTGATGTTGTGGAGTGCTGCGTACGTAATGCTTGACTTTACATCCACTTTATTTGCACTCCACTGAGCATAATCGCTTGGGTTCAGGTTCTAGACCTTTGTCACGGTAAATTGACTTGGCAGTTCACGAGGATGATGTTCACAGAACCAAGTGACTTGCAGAAGCTCGCATTATAAGATCTACTGCACTTGAGACATGTGTATCAGCCACTTCAAGTACTGTATAGAACGTATTCATCTTGATGTTTACTATGAAACGATGAGAACAAGTCCGCATTCTCGTTAAGTAGACTGATCAGTGGGGAGCTCGAGGATACTCAAGAGAGAGTATCCAGGTACAAGCTACAAAGGGTTTTCAGTCTCAGTGGACAAGATAAGATCTGCACAATGAGAATGTGAGTTCTCTATTCAAGAAAGTGGGCAGAGCAAGATCCGGATTGGTATGTTCTGGTTTACGATAATGCAAAATTTCATCACCAGGGGTGTGCCACAGCAACAAGTATACATAACGTTCGCACAGAGCAAGTTGTAGAGTTTGTTTTCTACACGTCATGAATTTGTAACCTTAAATGTCCCGTGAACATTGTCTCGATGGCAAATGAGCCATGCAGGCCGTGCATATAGACTGGTCAGATCATCTCACGAGCAGTAGCCTGTAGCATTCTGAACTGTTTCAAGCTTGCAACTCAACTAAAACTCCAGAGATACTAATCCAGACTGAATGATAAAACAAGTGTTATCACTCAGCATTCATGTTGAACAAGTTTGCCTTGACTGCACCTGTGTATCGATACTGACAAGCCAATCCTGGTCCTGCACGGGGGTTGCAAAGTGCGCCCACAAAGAAGACACTACCCTCAAGAAGCCTTAGGTCTTGCAAATCTGGCCTTTGACGATTGCTGACGTCAGGAAGTAGGTTGATATTTTCCATACGCTCGAACCCAAAGTGATCATTTGCAACACTTTTACCCACTTGAAAGTCTCTGATCACATCGAATCGACTTCCGCAGTTGTACGTCCATTCGATAGTGACAATGCTGGGTCTTGCAGAAACATTACTACTTATCGAACCAGAACCAGGGTGCTTATGAGTTGATCTTCAGTCTTCGCTTGTGAAGGAGAACCAGAGACATTTGCTAGCGTTGCAAGCCTAGTGAAACCCACGATCAAAGTTTCGCAAGTAGTCAAATAAACCATTCTCAGGATCTTTTCAGATTATTTAGAATTGTGTTTTCGCACCCAATGTGATGACCTTGACTGCATTTATACTCCTCTGGTAGGTCTTCACAATCAATATTGCGCAGCGCTGTTTGTTCAGATGGCGTGCCCACGCATGTTCGCTCGTGAGAGATATAGTGCCACATGCCCATTTCTGATTGCAGTCCACATGGTGCAAATTTGTCATGCAGATTTTGTCTGAACTCTTATGGATGTAGTATTGGACCACTAAAAGCTATGATGTGTAGTAGCAATGTAGTTCGTGTGAGGTCAGTGTCAGACGCGTTTAGTTGAGCAACTCGTGGCGATTCGCGGACTGGAATGCTTTTGGTGACCGCGAAGGCTTGATTCATTCGGTTCAGTGCTGTAGTCATGCGTCTTGGAGCTTCGGACCATTTTTCAGTGTTAGGCTTCCAGGCTTGGCAAACCGCGGATGTGCCGAACCTTGTGGCGGCACAAACTGGATTAATCGAATCTCAACCTCGGTTCGTCCCATGCATGTACAAGAAATCCAATCGTTATCATATATCCCTTTCCCGCTTAAACTCGCCTGTGTTGACCTTTTTTAAGCCCTTCTAACGTGTGTGAGCTCTGATATGTATATTAAAAGTATTTCACACTGTATTTGAGTTCAATTGGGTTGCTAAAAAAACATGCTTGAGCACGATACGTCGACACGTGTCAAATTCAAAGACTGATGCTTGTCACCGTTTACTTGCGAGAAGAGCAAATAATTTAGAAGGTTTTATGATCAAAATTCGTTCCAGCTACAATGACCATAAATCTGCTCTCTTGCGTTCATGAAAAGTGCCCAACTTATTGCCAGTACCTTTGCCTTAACTCTTTCTTGCCGGCCTAATAGCGGTAGTCGAGAGTGAACACCGATCTTTCGCTTTGGCTACGTTTTTGCAAGCCTGTCGGCCATGGAAATCACAATATCGCATTATAACTGTTTTCTGATCTCCATAGATAGGAGACACAAAAACCTCTGCGCTGGCTTTATTGTAGTTGGTCTGTATTCTTCCTTGAAAGCTGTAAGCACAGTAGTCTGGACCGCGAGAATCGCATAGTGGTGTCCCAGTAAAGGCCGCTTTGCCTCCCAGAGTGGTTCCGTTATCATTGTACTCATCGATCACCACCGTATCAACACCTGTTCCCCCTGAATATTGGAAATGATTATGGACAACATCGATAGTGAATTCAAAGATTCTTTCCTTTGATTTTTCTCCAGGACACACAAAAGTCCACACAAGCGCTACACGAGCGGTGTTGTAAAGAAGCGATACAGATAAGCCATCTCCACTGTCTTGCGCAAAAAGCTCTGCTGCAGCAAGATCAGCGCCTGTTCGTGATGAACGTCCATGAATTTGACAAGCGAATGTCAAGATGGTCATAAAAATTCTGATGAATTTGAAAGCAACCATTTCTGAGTGTGAAGCGAAAATACTTCGAGCAGACATAAGGAAAACAGAAGAGCGATCAACGTCTATTTATGTCGCTCCGGGCTGTGTTCAGGAGGTATTGTGCGCAGCATTGCTATGATGATCAGGTGACAAAAATGCTGCAACTCTGTAATTTCCGCAATGTGTACTATCTTACCAGCGGATACCTTGACCAATCCGAAGCGTGCGGGTACATCTGACCAGACATGAATCTGGAACAAAAGGATCAACAATACAAGAGCCGAATATAGTAGTCTTTGGTATGGTATCGACGAGGAGCGTATGACCCGCGCATATGTGACAGCTGCAGATTCTGGTCCCCCTCATGGCTTCTAACATGTCTGAATCACAATCACAACCAGGGCGAGGGTTAGGGTTAGGGTTAGGGTTAGGGTTAGGGTTAGGGTTAGGGTTA